>CM065656.1:20582239-20772239 GCA_033220385.1 Triplophysa yarkandensis
CAGCCATCAGGTTTTAGTAATGCTCTATTGTACAGCTGCCAAATGCCAGCTATTAATGTGCTTCTGATGAGTACGCTCGCACACTATTCCACCAACACACAGCTAACACAACATGTTTGCCTTGAGCGGAGGCCAAGAAACATACATACACAGAGACACATGCCAGATTGGAAAGGAAATTGTAAGGGACACCTGAAAAGACTTGAGCTTATTGAAGTATGTGTGTGCGTGTGCAAGTGTGTGTGAACATACTGGTTGTGAATGATCCACCGCGTCCTCATGTAGCCTTTTCTAGACCACTTGAACTGTAATCAGACACACAAACACAATGTGGATTACATACAGAAGAGGTATATTTATGTACATATACGGTTCTTGATGGGTTAGGTTTATTCCTAGATTATTAGAAAATGAAATTTAAAATCTTTGTAAAATATTTAGCACATATACTGAAATAATGCTCTGGTTAAACTTAATGTTGATTTGGGAATAATAGTAGGCATTGTTGGCAAAGTTTATTTGTGTAGGTAATGATGTATGATGGTAATGACACAGCTACTATCAAACTTGGAAGAAATATATATATATATATATATATATATATATATATATATGTGTGTATATATATATTTTTTTAATAATTGTACTTTAAGTACATAACGTGCGTTAAAGGGGGTGGGTCCACAGAGCTTACAAGATGTTAACAACATCTGAAAACTTTTGTGTATTTTGACTTTTGAATAGGCAGTTTTTGTGGACAAAAACAAATAAAAATTGTTGAGTAAACATACCCCAACCCTGCCCCTAGTAGTTGTGTATCTTAAATGTACCCTAAATAAAAATTAAGCCATTGGGGAAATTATAATAACTGAATTTCTTGGCATTATGGTACTGACAGCACCATTGGATACGATTTGTTGTTTTTAAAAAAAACTAACCATTACATTGAAAATATTTGGTTTTTTTAAACAGCTCAAAATTCAAATTTACTTCAAAACGAAAGCAATTCATATAGACTCAAGTGTTCAAACAAAAAGTAAAATTCTGTCACAATATAAAACTGTGGACGAGCTTTTCCACAGTTTAAACCTTTACATCTACATGCCTGTGTTTGAAGAATACATAAGAATATATTTAAGGAATGTTGGTAAACATAAAAGTGTGACCCTATTAACTTCTATTGTCTAGACACAAAACCAATGCAATTCAATGGGGATTAAAAAAATTGCCACCAACATTTTATAAAATATCTTCTCTCGTGTTCAGCAGAAGAAAGAAAGACATACAAGTGAAAATTGTCAGGAGGATGAGTAAGTCATCATATAATTGTTCTTTTAAGGACGAACTATAGAGTCTGGTATAATTAATGTCGAAAATTTTCACATTTAAAAATATGCATGATACACTCACATCAGGCCAGAAGTTCTTAGGGAATTTCTCTTTTTGCACGGTTGTAACTCCCTCCAGTGAGCCCACGTACTTGTTGTAGCCCGCCACAGCTTTAAACTCCTTTCCTACAGGAGGAGGAATAAACAAACAAGACATATTGAAAAAAAACATGCAAATGCAAAATCAATACACTAATGTTGGGCTTGTCCCGTCGCTGTGGGCTCTGCGAGCAGGATCTATGGAACACTGATTTGATGGGGCACCAAATTCATTGGTCCAGTGATCTTAATGGCTCTTCTATTAGTGTTCTTCTAGAGAGCTTATTCATGAGGAGCTGTGAGCAGAATAGATGAAGACTAGTGAAAAACGCTCATCAGGTTAAATCCTGTTCAATCAGAGACACTAACCCAAAGAGTCACTTGTGCCATGCCAAAGAAGAGCATTTATTTGTGCTGCTTTGGAAATATATCTCTTAGCTAACGGGACGTTTCCATGACTTGTTAGATTGTATTCCAACATGTTTCTTTAAAGGACAAAAATTGTCCTGAAACATAGTTCACTTCATTTGACCTTTTACAGATTATGGGAATAGTTATAATGGCCAAATAGGACCTACATGATTATAAGCATTCATTTCATCAAGCATGATTGAGACACAAAACAATGTAATAACACGATAAACATCTTTATGTCCAGCTCCTACACCCTTTAATACATTGTGCTGGATCATGTTGGCTCAATGATAAATGTGTAAAGTAATTATAATTAATATTTACAACTGTTTGCTTTACTAAGGTGGGAATGCTAGCTGTCACAGCGCTTTATATCAGGGGTCAGTATGAACAGATGCACATATATTTAATTCAACAATATCTTCTGTTTTCACAAAAATGTGTAGGTGTTCATGATGTCCTTATAAAACAGATAGTTTCCATTCTTGATGCACAGCCTAGCTGAGAAACACCTGTTCACAGATTGTGTTTCTAACTGAGAACAAAGTAGAACGTAGCAAACATATAACACTTTATTGGGTGGTCAATATTTTTTTTGATTTACACATACTATGAAAGTAGTAAAACACCTTAGATAATACTGTATAGTGAATATTGTCACGCTAGAAGGTGTTGCCTATTATTTTCTTTAGTAATATAGTGTATGGCTTTTTCGACAATCTTAATCTACACCCAGAACCCATAGTTATTCTTTGTGAGTGTATAGTGAATTCAAAATTTTGTTCTATATTGCAGTCAGAAATACTTTTTATTTCAGTCAGAACATGAATTAAAGGTTCAATAAGGAAACATGTTTTCGTTAATGTAATCTCCTTCCGTCAAGAACTGAAAAAGTGACATCATTGTTTTGTGTCACCTGCCGTAGTGTTTCATAAGGGAGGGGTTAGGAAGTTAGTTGTAATTCGTATCCTCACCACTTATCAGACCTTTAGAGGAATAAATCACTCAAAAATATAAATTGGTGACCCAAGTCTTACAATGGAAGTCAATGTACTTAAAAACAAACTTTCATTCAAATATCTTCATTTTTGTACAGCACAACGAAATTTGTACTTGTCTTTAACATCTGAACAGAGAGAAAATTATAACAACATTTTCATTTTTGAGTGAACTATTCCTTTAAAGACCAAAATTGCTACAATGATACACGTAAGAATTTATTGAACACATCAATTTGCCATAAAAGCTGGCTTAATTTCTTTAAGCAAACTATGTCACCCCCTTAATTCTTTTCATTCTATGTCCCAGACTTTGATAGATTTACTTAAATACATACATAAATCCTAATGTATCGTAAATGTACCAATTATATTTGTTTTTGATTTCTTACCGTTGAAGTCATATTGGTGGATATTTTTCAGTGATTTGTGGATGAAATACATGCTTCCAAGAGCCTAAAATTAAATAAATCGAAGAACAAACAAACAAACAAACAAGTTAGGATTGGAGAGAGGTTATGATCATATCTTGTGTGTATACCAAGCTAATGACCTGCCATCTTAAAAGTCCCACACAAGCAGAGGTTAATAAAGATATCCGCTTTCATTTTGGATAATGATGTACTCACATCATAATCATTGAACAATATGCCACAGTCAATATCTTTCGGTCTATAAAACAAAACCTTCCAATCGCAGGCTTATCCATAGTTTAGGATGCCATGTACAAATGTGACATTCAGACATTGCTAAACACAAAAAAGCATTTGAGAATAAGTCTTATTCTATAAATGATCAAGTTGCCGTGTGTTTTCTGCCAGGACTGTGAATGGATTTAATGTACTGGCTGTTTGCTCCAGTGAGCGCTCATCAATCCAGCCCCACGGAGATCAATACAGACAGAAAATTAAAACAATCACACAGAGATTAAACACAAGGGCCCGTTGTTGGCCCACCACGAGCCCCATTGCCAGGCAAAGAAAAATCACCTGCCGTTCTGGGAGGTTTGGACCAGAAGCAAACACGACACCTATTACAAAACACACACACTTGTGCTTTCACTAACATTATCCCTAGAATTTTAAATATCCCAGGAGTAGAATATAAATCTTTTAAGGAAAAGTATGCTTGGTTAAGAAGACAGCGCTTTATATTTTATCAGTCTTTAGAGACTGAACTTGACCATGGGGATAAACAATGTGCCGTGGATTCAAATGAGTAAAGAGACCTGCTGGAACAGAGCAAGGACTGGATTTGATCCTGCCCATCACAGATAAACTGTAAAAAACAATCCTGTTAAAAACTTATCATTTATATTTTGGACATATCAGTTAATGTTAATATGCAATTAAATAAAGAGAAATATATCAAATAAAGGTAAAGAAATTGTAAAATATAAATAGCGACAATTCCTTCATATTACTACAGAAAATTGTCGCCTATTTTTATGGATTTTTTAGAGTGTAGTGAGTTCTTTTATACAGATCTACATTTTAAGCGGTTTTTTCAACCTTAAATTTTAAAGCTTAAACTTTATGTTAAAAATATGACCATGCCTTAAGAAACCCAGAGTTGTACTTTCTATACATTCCATCATTCTACACAATATAAAGAAAATGTTGTCAGAAAATATCGTGGATATCTTAAATGTTGACTGAGTAAGACCAGGACAAAGATTGAAATCATAGTAAAAATAATAGGTTAAATCAAACTTTAAGGCTTATTTTTACAGAATTATTTTACGAATTTTACCTGGTTTTCACAGGCAGGGCCGCATATGTATTTCGTTCTGAAGTGCCTTATCATTGTTTATTTATATTTAAAATTTATATTTAGAACAATAGTAAACTCATTAAACTTTGAAATAATAGTATATGATGTGTTGTTAATGAGAGTAGAATATAAAACTATTTATTCTGACATCTATTTTAAAGCGTTTCATGACTTGTCTCACTCTAAAGAAAATTCCATATTGTGTTCTCTTATTGACTGATTATTCTCCATTATTTGTTCCAAATCTTTTCCATTAAGAAACATGAGCATGTTTTTTTTTGTGATTTACGGTTCTCTACATAAAATGTTTCTACATAATTTGACACAAATTACAAATCTTAAACATTAGCCTAATTTCCAGAGACTGGGTAACATTTTTTTTACAAATACTTTTACATTTTCGTGCAGTAGGCATTTAAACATAGCGTAAAATTTCCAGTGTATGTATTTCCACTTAAAGTCTTCTAACTTTGCAATTTTCCTAAATGCATGTCTCGTCCTGTCCCTCTTACACACACACACACACACACACACACACACGGACACACACACGGACACACACACGGACACACACACGGACACACACACACACACACACACACACACACACACCGGCTGTGTTAAAACCCATCTTCATTCTCATTTCTCTCACATCATCTGTATTGATTTGCAATTAGTTTTCTGAGAGCTGCGAATCATCGCTTTTGCTGGCAAGCTGGCAAGAGCGTGTGCACGTTAATGCAGAGATCGTCTGCACACTCGCCGTACAAATGGTGTTTTGATAAAAAATCACTTTTAAGTCAATACATTTTTATTAAACGCTGCACTAGCCTGATTGATGAAGATAGGTGTGAGGCTGAGAGTGTGTTGATCTCTGTTTAAGTGTGTGTATGTGTGCTGACACTGGCTCCTGTAGTCATGCAAATTTATTGCTTTTGATGAAAATGTTTGGTATGTCTCTTATATTTTATATTTACAAATAAGTTGTTATATTAAAAAAAAACATAAAGAGTACAAAATTGATATTTGGTAATATTAACTAGAGTGTAGGTGGCAAAGGGTCCATGGTCAGGAAACCTCCCTGAACCTCCATCGCCAACAAAACAAACACACACTCGCTCACCATCACTCGAAAACACATAAACCTGCAGTTTATTTATCATGTTCAGATGTGAAGGGTCTAATCAATAGTTTTAATCTGGAGTTAAACGTATTGACTCGGTCCACTGGCTGGACACTCCTGCACATTAACCCAGTCCATCACGGTAAACACCAAACACCTAAAATATAAACACACACACGCAGCACCCCTCACCTGGATGGCCTGAGGGTTAATATACTGACACTTTCACAAACAACTGCAGCTTCTCTGGATTCTCACACATTTCACTGGCTAACCTGGGTAATAAAAGCGACTAATCCCTATTGTTGGACATGCACACATAGACAGTTGCTTGGGTCGGTAAGTGTAGACCAGATATCATCTGCTGGCATTTGCAATATCTATTGATGGATTTGATGGAACTTTAATGGATTGTTAACTCAGATGAACATTGTGTCATCATTTACTCTCCCTGTTGTCGTTTAAAATCTGTATGACCTTTTCTGCTGAACCCAAAAGAAGATAGTTTGAAAAATGTTGGGAACCCATTGACTTGCATTGGTTTTCTGATCATAAACCAGGAGTGAATGGGTGCCACTGCTGTTTGGTTGCCAACTTTCTTCAAAATATCTTCTTGTTTGTTCTGCGGAACAGGCAGAGGAAATTATAAAACAATTTTAATTTTGGGGTGAACTATCACTGTTACATAAATGATCATCTTAACTATTTCAAACAAACACAGGTTTTATTTTAACATTTACATACTGTTCACAACAATGAGAAGTCAACAAACAATGCAACAGAAGCACAAATTGTGGTTAAATGGCGTCATTGTATAGAACTTCACTTGTAAGACAAAATTACATTCAAATAATTTCTATCAAATTTGTTTCCAAACAGCTGTGCAAACATATAATGTTAATGTAATATTTTAAAATGTTCTGCAGAAAAAAACAAACATGTTGCTCTGAGCAATATCAAGATGGTTTCTGAGCTCCATCTAGTGGAGGTACAACACAACCACATCACTACAAGTTCAGGAATAAAAGTCATTGTGGTGTTGCAGTGTACTTCCCCCAAAGTCAGTAAGAAATGTAGTGATCTTTACGATATACTGTAATAGTTGTATTACTCACCGTGAAACTGTCAGACTTAAAATCATTGTCTATGTAGACACATGCTCTGTCAAAATCTGCCATCCCAGGGCTAGTCTCTATGGTCCTATAGATATAAATAAATAAACAAAATTTGTGTACATATAAAGGATTTATGCAACCATGAACTGCACGTCATGGTGCAGTTAAAGGAATATCTCCTTAAAAACACCTTTAAAAAACATTTAAAATCGAAAAACGAAACACATCATACCGGAAAAAGGTCTCAGCGTGTTCCATGTTACTCATATAGTACTTTCCACCGACTTCTTGAAAATGCAGGGCAATGAAGCGTGGCTTGTACTTGTGCACAGTCTGAAAACAGAATTCATGTATTATCCATAACTGGTACAAACTCATCATAAATAGGCATATATAAAAGAAAATATAAAACTTATTTATATTATATATTGAGGTATCCCTTCTACACTTGTTATAACTGGATTTTGATTGTTTATACTTCAAGTGTAAAATATTATTTCCAGAAGTCAACGAATCTTTATCATAAACATGACAAACACTTCACGCTCTTTTTATGTTTAACAGGGTAAAGTTCACTCCATATAGATACTGACAAACGTACAGTATGTGCGGGTAGCAGCTTTGAACAGATGAAGTGCTTTGACAAAGAAATCCTGGTGTGTATAAAAGACATCAAACTCACCGAGAACTCTCGCAGCCAGTCTTCTTCAATCTCACCCACCTGAAAACAAAAACCAGATTTCCCTGTTAGAGCACTTTTTAATATAAGACACATTTAACCTCAGGTTAGTTTTAACAAAGCGTTTTGACTTGCAGTCTTTCATTTCAATTCATTATGCAAATACATATTGGATTGGAATGTTATAGAATTGAGCAGATCTTTACCATTTTAGATTTTTCAGTCCTGTATACCAACTTAATACATTACTGTAGTCCTCTCTGACATGAAAACAGAATGAATAGTCTTTTGGCAGTCCTGTAGAATTTTTTTTAGACTTAACCTAAAATCTAGGTGCCGTTTACCCTGTTGTCATTTCAAACCTTTATAACTTTCTTCCGCTGAACACAAAATAAGATATTTCGAAGAAGGTTCAAACATTGGTTTTAAGTCTATTGGGTGCCATTGCTATACATGACAGACTTTTTTGATGAACTTTCAGTTTATCTACAAGGATCTTCTACGTTGTGTCTAGTCTTACTTCGATTCCCATTGGTGGGAGGGGAACAAAAATGGATAATTACATGATTTAGGTGGGCAGCCTTCTCTATAAGTAAATGTTTAATAAAACACAGTTCAACAAGAGAGATATGATGGGCTTATATAAATAAATGAATATTCTACATTTACATCCCACTTGTAAAAGAAATAGTTCACCAAAAGAATAAAATCTTGTCTTTATTTGTTCATCCATTAGATGTTAAAAACCCTTTTTTTGTGAACAATTAATTAAAGATCAAACAACATCCAGTTTGACATTTAAGCCCAAAGTAAACATCTGTCACATATCAAATTAAGCATTTACAAGAACATTTCAAAAGTAGCATGCCTGAACGGGCTTCTAGTTTTACTTTTTGTTCCAAAGAAATTCATATGCAAGGCGTTAATATTTTGACAATGTGCATGAACAATGCTGCGGTGAACATGCTGTAACAAAACAGTTCAGAAGAAAAAAGTTTGGAATTGTTATTTGTCAATCTTAAAATACAAACACAACAAGGTTCATGCACTAAATTTATGCTACGCATTATGAAATTCAAGTTTTTAAAAAGATTGATTCAACTTGCAGGCGTCTGAGTCTGAATATGTATACTCTGTTTAGGAAGAAGTCACATAAGTACAACAATTGTGTTAAAAGCATGTCCAGGGGCTCTTAAAGGCCACATAATCGGCAATTTACCACGATTTGAATGTAATCTCCCTAGAATGTGTCTGTAAAGTTTCAGCACAAAATCCTTTATAGATCATTTCCTGGAGAATATTGAAAATGGCCATTTATGGTTGCAATGGAAAATGTGCAGTTTTTGTGTACCTCTCTTTTAATGCAAATGCGCTGCTGGTCTACATCCCATTCAGGCAAAAGGTGAATGAGAAACACCGTCTTATCTTTTAAAACTGACAACACTGTTCCTAAGTGAATGCAAAGAGTCCATCAACAGTTCTAGGTAGGCCTTAATCAATCTGATATCACATTGTGGAGAGAATAGAAACAGCTCATTTGAGAGGACTGTAGGGGTTTAATTGAGATGAATGGCTGGATGTTTATCATTCTATGGTGTTTCTGAACCCACACTCCTTACACACAATTGTGTTCAAAGAATATTTAAAAGTGCATTCAGTAGAATTCTATGTGATTGAGAAACATGCTGGACAATTCTTTCAGTAGTGTTTTTTGCATCACTGGTCTGAGGACAGTTTGTTTTCAAATGTTCTCAAATAATCCAAAACATGTAAGTGTGTGATGTCCTGGTTATATTAGTGACAGTTGATTAAATCTGTGCTTCTGTAATTCCATGCGGGCCTGGTAAAACGACAAACTGGGTGTGTTTCTCTCCTCATAAATACTTTCGTAAACTACAGAAGAGAAATCAAAAATCCATTGGCAGATAGAAGGACTAAATGACTAAACATTACACAATATATCTGACACATCACTAACGCCGGTTGTTACAAAATAAAGAGGCCAATTTTGATTGTGTAAAAGATTGTGTTATACTACCACAAGTTTAATTTGATGTACTTATTTGTAGGCTAAAGAACAGGAAGTTAACTGCGGACCTGTACGCAGCGTATATAATAGACTTTTTTAACTTGGCTGTTTCTTTCAAGCCGTGGCCAGTGAAATGTGCCCTGACATAACCCGTCAAGCACGATGTGAAACCACGACATGAAAATTTGAACGGACAGATGGATTGGTTGCATTTTGATGCCTAAAGAAATCTAATGATATTGCATGCAGTGGCATGTTACTTCGATGTTTTGGTGAACATTAGTTTCATTCTATCTACTTAAGTTGTTGGGCGGGGAGACCAATGGAAACTTCCTTCATCTTTGCTCTCAAGAGGGTTTCCCAAATTTGAAATGCATTATTTCCTGTTGCCTGGCTACTGTGCATGCTAAAATTCAACTTAAAATAGCCCTGGAGAATTGTGATCTCTGCTGTTTACTGCTTCATTGTCGTTGCATATAAAAGTGTCTGCAAAAGCCAACATGTAAATGAAAATGTCGAGAAAAAAAAAAGTTAAGAGATGTTTCACTGCACTTCACAAGAAGTGTCGAAGCTTTGGACAGTGGATTTAAAAAAGAGTCAAGTATAATGAACTACACATTCTACAGAGTTTCATTTCATTTGTCCTCACTTGTCAAAACAAACATAATAGACAGATGCAAACGCACATTCGAACACTCATCGAACAGGTGTTGGCGACATAGACAACATGAACAACATGGATTAGAGTTAAATACTTTAAACTCCTGGATCTTGCGAAATGTAAAAGCTCTGGCAATCCATTTAGGAAAAACTGACTCCATTTTTGGAAGCTTGCTAAAACATTAGAATAAACTTATTGAAAAGTGAAGCTGGGAAAGGTTAAAGTCCTTTGGGAAATGATATTCATCTGTTTACAGTCACAATGGTCTGTGACATGTGCTTGAGGAAACTGGGTACGAGGCCAAATTTCCACTTGCGTAGCCTCATGCATAATGAAGCTCAAACTAACAAATGCAATTTAAACTCTGAACTATCTTGACTGAACATTTATAGGAAGAGAAAAACTTATAACATTAAAAGATATATATATATATATATACACATTTATTTATTGATAATTGGTTGCTAAGTAAATTTTTACAGGCTAAAAGAAAGCCATTCATGTGGTTTCAAATTATTCCTCTTATTAATTAATATTGTAGCTTATTTTTATACAGTAAAAAGACTTTTTTCTAGGGCTGCTTGATTATGACCAAAATTATAATCAGATTTTTTGCCCAATGTTGAGATCCCGATTTTTTAAGCCACATTTGAAAAATCAGTTAATAAGATTAAATATTAATAGTCATAAAAAATCACTTTACGTATGAACGTACAAAAATTTTTATAAAATAATAATACATAGAAACAAATAAATGGTAAAAAGAAATGTGACAAGCCTTGCAAACCTGTATGGGGTACAATTATTGCAATAACTCGATTATTCCGTTTTCATATTCGTTGGAAGTCAAAATAGAAAAAGTGTTATGATTAATTGCACAACTCTACTTTCTTCATTTTAGTTTAGCCTGATGTGGCTCCATCAAAAAGATCTGAAGGAACCAAGAAAGACATTAACGGTAATATGTAGAGAAATTCAAGGATGTCAAAACTTAAGCCACAAATCCACCACATAGTGACACCACATAGTGACACCAATACACAACCAATAATTGAGAATAACAACAAAAGAGCGGCGTATAAGGAATCTATGCCATCAGGTGCGTGTTAACTACAAGTTCAGTGGCAGGAAAGTCGAATTTGTTCAGAGTTCATTTCATCTAACACAACCATTCATGATTTAAATATGATTAAACTAATGACAGACAATTCTGTTATCCCCACTTAAAAACAATGACCAGTAGAAATTAATTGAATAAAACTTCATTTATGTCATAAATCTCATGAATGGTCATGAATGTAGAATTTTATCAACAGATTTTGACTTCTACACTGTAGTTTTACAAAAAGATATCATCTGATAAAATGTGTGAAAACGTTTTCCCTAAAAAGTCATGTAATAATTTTAGTTTTAGCATTTCATGATCCATTTAGTCGAATGATATAGTCAAAAATAACTGTATTGTTGTGACAAACTATGATTATAAAACTTATATTTTCCTAAATAAAGGTTTATTTTATTTATAAATACAGCCTTTTTATTTATTCGTTGGGCATATACGGTTTAATTAAAGGGATAAACCGCCCAACATTTTTTCGTGAATTACACACCCTAGAAACCTGTTTTTTCTTTATTCAGTTGAACACAAAAAAAGATATTTGGAAAATTGTTCGCAACTGCCATTTCTTGGGCACCATAGACTGAGGTCAAATTCATCTTTTGTGTTTTCTACTATGGTGTCCAAGAAATCTCATTTGCAAACATTTTACTAAATATCTTTCTTTGTGTTCAACCAGATGAAAATAATGATAGATTCAACAATGTATAACATACTTTTCATTTTTGAGTAAAGTTTCCCTTTATAATTCTGTAACAAGTTGCATTTAAACCAGCGTTATGGACATGACATTTTTAGTTATGTGCGTGATATTAAAATACTCTAAACTGAACCAAATGTTTTATATTATACAAAACCATTGTTGATAGTGTTTGAACATTACAAATCTGTCTACATTAAGTTTTCTACCTTTACAAAGGGAAATAAATAAAATGATGCGTGCTTGTGTGTGTGTGTGTGTGTGTGTGTGTGTGTATGCGTGCTTGTGTTTGAGTGTGTGCGTGTTGGTTTGTGTTCTGTGTGTTTGTTTGTGTGTGTGTGTGTGTGTGTGTGTGTGTGTGTGTGCGTGTTGGTTTGTGTTCTGTGTGTTTGTTTGTGTGTGTGTGTGTGTGTGTGTGTGTGTGTGTGTGTGCATGTTGGTTTGTGTTTGTGTGTCTGTGCATGTGTGCTTGTGTTTGAGTGTGTGTGTGTTTGTGTGCATGTTGGTTTGTGTTTGTGTGTGTCTGTCTGTCTGTTTGTGCATGCGTGCTTGTGTTTGAGTGTGAGTGTGTTTGTGTGCATGTTGGTTTGTGTGCGTGCGTGTGTGTCTGTCTGTCTGTCTGTGCATGCGTGTTTGTGTTTGAGTGTGTGCTTGTTGGTTTGTGTTCTGTGTGTTTGTGTGTGTCTGTCTGTCTGTTTGTGCATGCGTGCTTGTGTTTGAGTGTGTGCGTGTTGGTTTGTGTTCTGTGTGTTTGTGTGTGTCTGTCTGTCTGTTTGTGCATGCGTGCTTGTGTTTGAGTGTGTTTGTGTGCATGTTGGTTTGTGTGCGTGCGTGTGTGTCTGTCTGTCTGTTTGTGCATGCGTGTTTGTGTTTGAGTGTGTGTGTGTTTGGGTGCATGTTGGTTTGTGTTTGTGTGTGTCTGTCTGTCTGTTTTGTGCATGCATGCTTGTGTTTGAGTGTGTGCGTGTTGGTTTGTGTTCTGTGTGTTTGTGTGTGTCTGTCTGTCTGTTTGTGCATGCGTGCTTGTGTTTGAGTGTGTTTGTGTGCATGTTGGTTTGTGTGCGTGCGTGTGTGTCTGTCTGTCTGTTTGTGCATGCGTGTTTGTGTTTGAGTGTGTGTGTGTGTTTGGGTGCATGTTGGTTTGTGTGTGTGTGTCTGTCTGTCTGTTTTGTGCATGCATGCTTGTGTTTGAGTGTGTGCGTGTTGGTTTGTGTTCTGTGTGTTGGTTTGTGTGTCTGTGCATGCGTGCTTGTGTGTGTGTGTGTGGCTGTACAAGTGTGCGTGTGTGTGCGTGCGCGTGTAGTTTCGCGGCAGATCTTTTAAAAGTGTCACAAGTGTTCGTCAGTTTCCTGTTTGATTTGAATACTCACACAGGCCGCTGCTGATTGGCCGTCACACCTGTGGGGAGGGGCCGGCAGACAGCTCAGTGTACCCGGGTGACGACATAACTCGAGCCCGGGGATTCAGTGACAGAAAGGCCCGGAGACGCGAACGAACCGGCCCGAATCTGTGACGTGATGACGCAATGACGCGTTTGACGCTTCGTTTCTCAATAACGTGACGTAACAATGTAATAACACTTTCATCATACGGACCGTTGAGTGCACAAGTGTGCCCTGGCCGACTCATGCACCTCAGATAGTTAGTAAAATGTCCTTAAACACGGCTGGCGTTCATCGACGGGTGACGTCACTCAAGCGTCGGAACGCGACGCGTCATGACACGCAAGCGTTTTGTGTGAGGTGAAAGCGTGAGATGGACTTACATGGTCAAACAGAGAGCCCACGTTTGCAGTGACCATCAGCATGTCGGTGTCCATGATGAGCAGAAGAGTAATCTTCACTGATCTTCACTGACGCTCCTGAAGTCCTGCTGACGTCATGAAGACTCCTCGCATCTCCTGCAGAGATCTGCGCTGACACTCGAGACCTGTCGTCTTTATACACACGCGACACTGACAGCGTGAAGCTCCGCCCACTGAACTTCTCATCAAGAACATGTGTGAGAGACTCCTTCTTCTTCATCTGGGAATGTTCTCAAGAATCCAAATCCGGTCCCATCCACAAGATCTCACTGCTTGAAGACATCTTGGACGATGCTTCCAACTTTGTGAGAAGAGTTCGGATCGGACACGTTCTTCTTCTAACATGACATCAGTGCACAAATCAAGATCCATGAACACATGGAGGAAGAGTCTGGTGAGGATGAAGAGTCTGTTTGTGTGAGATGAGAGCCTGAGATGGTGAGGATGAAGAGTCTGGTACTGATGAAGAGTCTGGTGTGGATGAAGAGTCTGGTACTGATGAAGAGTCTGGTGAAGATGAAGAGTCTGGTGAGGATGAAGAGTCTGGTGCGGATGAAGAGTCTGGTGAGGATGAAGAGTCTGGTGAGGATGAAGAGTCTGGTGAGGATGAAGAGTCTGGTGCGGATGAAGAGTCTGGTGCGGATGAAGAGTCTGGTGCGGTTGAAGAGTCTGGTGTGGATGAAGAGTCTGGTACTGATGAAGAGTCTGGTGAGGATGAAGAGTCTGGTGAGGATGAAGAGTCTGGTGTGGATGAAGAGTCTGGTGAGGATGAAGAGTCTGTTTGTGTGAGATGAGAGCCTGAGATGGTGAGGATGAAGAGTCTGGTACTGATGAAGAGTCTGGTGAGGATGAAGAGTCTGGTACTGATAAAGAGTCTGGTGAGGATGAAGAGTCTGGTGAGGATGAAGAGTCCGGTGAGGATGAAGAGTCCGGTGAGGATGAAGAGTCTGGTGAGGATGAAGAGTCTGGTGTGGATGAAGAATCTGGTACTGATAAAGAGTCTGGTGAGGATGAAGAGTCTGGTGAGGATGAAGAGTCTGGTGAGGATGAAGAGTCCGGTGAGGATGAAGAGTCTGGTGTGGATGAAGAGTCTGGTGAGGATGAAGAATCTGGTACTGATAAAGAGTCTGGTGAGGATGAAGAGTCTGGTGAGGATGAAGAATCTGGTACTGATAAAGAGTCTGGTGAGGATGAAGAGTCTGGTGAGGATGAAGAGTCTGGTACTGATAAAGAGTCTGGTGAGGATGAAGAGTCTGGTGAGGATGAAGAGTCTGGTGCGGATGAAGAGTCTGGTGCGGATGAAGAGTCTGGTGTGGATGAAGAGTCTGGTGCGGTTGAAGAGTCTGGTGTGGATGAAGAGTCTGGTGTGGATGAAGAGTCTGGTGAGGATGAAGAGTCTCGTGAGGATGAAGAGTCTGGTGAGGATGAAGAGTCTGGTGTGGATGAAGAGTCTGGTGTGGATGAAGAGTCTGGTGAGGATGAAGAGTCTGGTGTGGATGAAGAGTCTGGTGAGGATGAAGAGTCTGGTGTGGATGAAGAGTCTGGTACTGATAAAGAGTCTGGTGAGGATGAAGAGTCTGGTGTGGATGAAGAGTCTGGTGTGGATGAAGAGTCTGGTGAGGATGAAGAGTCTCGTGAGGATGAAGAGTCTGGTGTATATGAAGAGTCTGGTGCGGATGAAAAGTCTGGTGAGGATGAAGAGTCTGGTGAGGATGAAGAGAACTCAACCTGATAGAACATCTTTGAGATTAGGATAAGGATAAGGAGTAGGATGTCACTTAAGTTCACATGAGAGTCAAGCTGAGTGAATACTTTTGGAGATATAGTTTATGTTTGAGTAAACAAGTTTCAAACCTGAAGAGTGACAGAGTCACCAATCAGCAATGCGGAATAGCATGACAGGACATGAAAACTCATCAAATTGAGGTCACTTAAAAAGTAACCTTGTAACTTTTTAATATCACTGTTGTTTTGTGTAGAAGTGAACACAAGCTTTGTTTATTTGCAGTGTTTGAGGTCTGAAGACCAGAAAGCATCTTTTCTGTTATTTTGCGAGTTTTCATCTTCTGCAAATACAATTGAACAGAGCTATTTTTGTTGAAATTTGGGAGGAATTTAGCTTTTCACAGAACCACATAATAAATGCAAGATGTAGGGGCAATTCCTTGAAAATCCTTGCCATGAAAATATCAAAAATATCAAAAGATTTTACTAGACTTATTGCACAGATGTCAATATTTGGTTGTTATAATACTCATGTTATGTCTCTTTAAGTTTCTTTAAACGTATTATTTTTTGTGGTCAAGTAAGGGCTATTTTTAGGATTGTTACATCCATACATGCTCATAAACGGACACATAACATTAAAATATAAGAATTATTCTATGTTCTATAAAGACATAACCCTTGACTATTTGTTTGATATTATTGTTTGTGGTTTGTAGATTATAATTCACATACATTTTAAGAAGTTTGTTGTTTCCCAAAAACGGTGTCATTTTTTATCCCATCCATAATGCAGATTTTTATGAAAAAATTATATAGAAAACGTTTGCAGTCTGATATTCCGCTGATTGTTTAGACACTATTAACAAGGGTTTTGTATAACACAAAGAGTTAATTCAGTTTACTCGTCTCAAATATATAAGAGTGTTTTTATATCACATCCATAACTTTAGAATCGCCCAGGGATTGGTAGTGCTGTAGACCAGGGGGGTTTCAAACTGGACCAATTATTTAAAATGATATTTAAATAAATGATATACACACTTACTATTTATTTTAAATAGTTTAAATGTTTCTATATAATATATGTAAAGGTATACTGTAATGTTATTTAGATACAGTATGTAAAGTTTGAACATTTTTTAGAAACATTATATTTAATATAACTGGATGTAATTGTATAATGGTAATAATAGTTTCAGAGTTATTTTCAGGTCAGAACGCTGGTGGGCTGAGTGAATGTTTATGTTATAATCTGGCAGAACAACTTGTCCCTCTGGTCCAGCAGTGCTCCACACAGAAATCTAAAGTCATACATCAATGTACAGAGCTTTATTCTGTGTCAGAGCAACCTCCACTAAATAATAAGACTGTGGTTAAAGTAATGTAGAAAGCTGCAAACAACAAAAAGATTGTTCTGTAAAGAGCTTTTATTCAGATTATGGTATGGTTGTACATGATCTTGGCTCACTGGTGTGTTTTCAAGGTGCGAGTGTGGCTTTTTGTGATATTGAAAGCATCACAATAAAAGGCAAACATGACCCACCCCCCAAAATATGATTAACTATTGATTCAAGCATATCAATGAGCAACAGGTATTAAAAATACTTTCCTTTTATCAAAACTGCACACTTCTTCCACTTCTACATAAAAAAGGTTATTTCTTTCTTTCTTTGTCACTCAAGCCTCATTGAGTTCATCATATATGAAAGATTCCAAATCAGTCTCAAAGAAAAGGCTCTTGTTTCTTTCAATCAATCCGCTAAAAAAGCATCAGTGCCACTTACAAGAAGTATGTAAACTAATTTCTTTATTAACCAGTTAGTGTCAAAGTTTCCTAGTTTTAGATCTATGTACAGTACACATGTGTGCTGCATAGTTGTGAATTAGTACATTTCCATCGGCCTTCACTTCATCAACATCATAAACACTAATGAAGGTTTTGCCTTTCAGGTGTGAACCATAATGGCAAAGAAATAAAATACGTTTTACAGTCACAAAAATGAAACAACAATGACCTATCAAACGTGAAGTGTTTGAACTGTTTTGAAGAATTACAGTTGTTTTCTATCTCACTGTCATTAAAATGATCCTGTGTTTTATTGCACACATTTCTACTTTTCTTTCTAGGGTATAAAATGACTGTGTCACACAGGTATGACAGAGAGAGGGTTGTAATGTATAATGGCTTTAACAGACGTTTCTGTGTCACCTGTGACACTTCATAATGCCGTATTCATGCGACAAAATCTGTTTTCTGACTGCAAGTGCTTTAGCTCACCACAGAGAAACATGGCCGTGTTGTGTGTGAATTATGTCGCTGACATGCATACCTTCAATGGAGTTGGACTTAATACCAATAATTCACAAAATTCTGCCCAGTCTATGCAAATAAACAGCACAAGCTGCAGGTGCACTTCATCTTTGGTGGTATCCACCTTTACTAATTGTCACGAATGCTTACTGCCATCTGCATGTGAAGGAAATGATAAGGAAATAAATAACTTTAAAACACATATACATAGACAAACCCAGTAACAAACACATAGGAAAAGGATATGTGAGGGAAAATCTTGCATTTCACTCAAACCACTATGGACTAAATCTGCTTTGTTACACATCAAAACATATCTTTTGTTTTTTCAGATGTGCGACCCCAGAACCAGTCACCTCATGGACCAAACAGTGGTATAAGCAGTCCTTGTGATCAATGCAAATCGATGTTATCAGAACATCTTGCAGGTCTGTTCATGTGCTTGTAGTCCTCCCTTCATCTTTTTCTTTTCAAGAGCGACTGCGATCTTCTTGCGCACCGACCAAAATTTTGCTGTAGAGTTTTTGTTGCTCTTCTTTGAAGGTGTCTTTTACCTTGTCTCTCTTCAGTCCACCGTCCCTACACACACCACAAGCACAGTTTCCACTTTACTCGTAATGTAAAATTAGAATTACTGTGTTGAGTCATCGCTTTAAAATTTAGAACAAAAAACTAAACAGGGTTTGAACAAGACTCTTATAGATTTGCAGATAAGTTTAAGAGCCTCTCATAGAGGAATACAAATTTAAATTACTGTATTGAGTCCTCAACAATACGCATCATTAGTTTTATTAGTTATTATGTTGCTTTGCGTCTTTGCTCATGTCTGAAAAACACTCACATTTAGTTCCTGACTATTTTAGCTCTATTATTCTTTTTTTAAATGACTGGTCCAACAGACAAAATCTACTGTTATTGGTCAACAAAGCCTTCTGTTACTGCATCAGCTCAACTGATGAGATGACATCATGTGAATTCAGTTCCTTCTGTAACGGGTCTCTGAAAACACGTCACTGAAGAAACTGAAGGACTACAATCCTGACGTTTACTGTAGTTCAACACATCGGATTTTTGTCAAAGATGATAGCTCACTTTATCAGGAGCTTAAGGATTTGTAACTTTACAAATTGTGTCCAGGTTCAAACACACAAAGAAAATGGAAAACGAAGTTTAGAATCTAAGAGGCACTGTAAGCCAAACTGCTGCCTGTGTAGCTGACTTTTTATTTCAGATAGAGAAGATATCCCTATATTAGAGATTCATGCTACATATACTGCACAGAGGTATACAGATATACATCATAATACTATTGTTACCAACTCAAATTCAACTAAACTTATTACACAAAGAGTGGCTTACCACAGCAGGTCGACCAGACCACCCTGCCTGGCAATGGCTGCTTTAACTCTGTTAGCAAACTGCACTGCATCCTCACCTTCCTACAGAGAGAACAAAAGATCATGGATTTTCAGCTTTAATTTCAGTTTAAGGGATGTTGTGTGTTTGCTCTTGTTTACTGACATTATTATTATTATTTCAAATATTTAAAGCTGGAATTAAGTTTAAGATTAGGATTATTATTAATGTAGATTTGTTGTTCATAATGTATTAGCATTAAATGACGTAAAAACTAATTGTGAAATGTTTTTTTTTTTAATTGTTAAAGGGCAGCACTTTTGTATTTAATGAACATACTGCCGACACACACGAAAATGAGCACAAATATACAGCTGTTATTGAGGCCTTTGGCGATTATGTCATTGTTTTACCCATATTGTAATCCTGATTCGTTTTTTGATTAATTCTGTAGCCATAGTTAAAATTATAAGTTTTGTATGTGCTGTGTTGCCTAATGAAAATCTACAAATTTACAAGGAAAAGGAGGTTTAAATCTTTCCACAAATTTTTCATCCTTTCATATTTATTAAATTGTAGTCAGCATGTTACTAAATCTGTGTATCCCCAACAACTTCAAGACACGACACACTTTATAAATACAGGGCCATGCTAAGATAGGGTATTTTGATCAAAATTTCAGTGATAATACTATCTGTTTATTGTATATTAAATAACCTGTTTTAAAACAATAGAATAAGGTTTCTTAAACCCTCCATAGCTTTCATTAAATACATGTGCTAACTTCTGCTTTGGAGGCTTATTGCTTTTTTTTCCCACATGTATAGCATGGTTTTATAAAAAAGTATATAAAGTGATACTTGAGCTATGTAAGGTGATCAGCCAGGTATTTTTTATAATGGATAATACAAAAGCAGTGCTGCACCACGTGAGAGTTGCAATGGGAGCCTAATGCTGTGTTCACACAAACACAAACATCACTCTTTATTATTCTCAGGAAATATTTTATTTTTGAGTAAGTTACTTGGAAAACGTCACATGATGGGGAGCATCTTTAAGCATTCGTAACCTTTCAAAAGCAGGTGTCAATGAGCTTTTTTCAATTTGTGCAGAAGACCCATTTACCATATTTGTGGCCATTGTGACGAGCCATTCATCTTTATGACTATGTATATAATTTCCTTACACAAATTGCTTTATTGTGTATGGTGTAAACTGGCCATGAATGCAGCAGTTTAAATGAATGCACCAATAATTTGCTTAAGTGTATATTCCACACTCACAGATGCTCAAGGAAAGGTGAGCATAAACTGGTCACATGAACCAGGGGCGGATCCTTTACAACACTAATAATTGTTTGTTGTGATTGGTTGTAAACTTGAGAATCATCTTACCTAAAATTGTAAAATAAGTGCTCTTATTGTATTAAATAAATATAATAAATGAATATGTACCATTCAAATATAATCTGACTCATGTTGATTTACCAATGGTGATCATTTCATTGAGTTTAAAGAATCAGGTGCCCAGACATGCATGAAGAGCAATAGCCTATTTGTTTATTTGCATGCCCGAATGCAAAGTGGACGTCCATTTCCAAACTGTGGTTGGCAGACACAAAGCTTGAGACTGAAATCAAAGCCACACTGGCCAAATTTGTGCTCGATTTGTCTACTAAATGCACCAATGCAAAAACGGCCAAAGCAATGCAGGTCATTTATACCACAGAGATTTTACTGGAATCATAATTTATTTAAAGTTATCACAAGGCTGTGTGTTTGTGGTCACCTGACGGGTCATGGGAGGCAGGTACCACACGCTGCACACGATCGCCCAGCTGCTCATCATTCGGAGCAGGTAGTTCACCATCCCAAACTTACTGCTGTTCCAGAACGCCTCGCCAAACCTTGGGTCGTACTGTACACACAATGGGCACATTAAACGTGAGAAGGCTGAAGCCAAGATAATAATACAGGTCTTTATTCAAACTATTGAGTAGTCAAAGGGAACTGATATCATGGGAAATCATGAACTGTTAATCCAAATAAGGCTCATTATGTTTAAAATGTAAGGTTTAAGGTATAAAGGGCATGTGTCAGAGGATATTTGCATGAGGGAATAAACAGGATGTCCTTGTATTGCTGACTGATGCCATGATGCAGGGTTACTTTTAATGGTTGCCACATTGTTGTTTTGAAGTTTGCGGTCTATAATGATACTAATGATAGAATAATATTGCTGACCTTTATAGCAACTGGGTAGACGGTGGAGCCAATTTCAAAACTTCCTTTCTTAAACATCATCACAGATGTGTTATTAATGCAGGTGCCTGGAGAAACATGATGCAATGAATACATGAATAAATAAAGTTAGACAATGATAAGCAATCCTTATAACTACCCTTACATGACTGTAAACAAAAACACCACACTCATCAATATGAATAAAATCTATTCGATTTTTTATCACATTTTCCTGATACATGTAGTATGGTCCAATGTTTTCATTTTAAGGTTGAACATTTAAAAGCTTATACAAAAATAAACATAAAAACTATATTTCACAGCTAATTAAACTGTAAAAATAATATGTACGACAAGTAAAAGTTTATTTCTGTGCATTAGATTTATAGAATTAGGATTTTACAAACAACAATGATTTATGACATAATGCTAAATATTTATTAGAGATGAAGCGTTATATTGGCTAACAATCGGTATCAGAGGATAAATTTGTGCTCTGTGTATAAAAAGTGTTTAGTAACATCGAATTGATTTTTAATATAATTATTCATTATATGAATTAATAACAATCATCTTGTAAGTTTAGTTAAAGTAAAAAATGTCATCATTTTCTTACTCACTCTAAGCCTGTATGACTTTCTTCTTCACAACACAAAAAAGAAATTTTGAAGAATGTTGGTAACCAACAACCATTCAATTGCACTGCTTTTTGGTTACCTTCATCTTTCAAAATATCTTTCAAAACTTCCATAGGTTTAAAATAACAAGACTGTGGGTAAATGATGACAGAATTAAAATTTTGGAAGAACCTTCATTTAATAAAATGATAATAAAACTCATAATTGGCTAAATCGGTGAAGATATTTAGTGTTTGCATATCAATGGTTTTATTTAATAAAATAAATAGTGTTGTTATTTGATGTAGAGTAAAAATGTTTTGCTTATTTTTAAGAATCTGTTTATTAAAATGTGCATCTGCAGCTGAATAGAACATTATGAAATCTTGATTAAACTATAAAACATTTTGCAGAGTATATATTAATAGCTGTTGGCACATATAAATGTTGGTGATACCAAAAGAGAAATGAAGACCTCTAGTACACTATAGCTTATGAAGAAAAGTTATCAGATTAAGTTATCAAAATTAGATTAATCTTACCCTCTGGAAAAATTAAGATGGGCAGTTTGGTTTTGTCTTTTACGTGATCGCTCAACCTGAAATGACATTCATGCATTATTAACAATTTCGTGAAGGAATGAACCCCTCTGAATAACTAAACTAAGTAAAAAAAAACTTTCTTAGACTGAGATCTACAGCAGCAGTGATGTGTACCTCTTAGCCACAAGGTGGCGGTCCTTGACTTCAGAACGCTCAAACCAGATGTGTGGACAAGCTTTCACCATGGACCTCTGAATGAGCCCCATCAGCCCCCCGTGGATTTGACCGACCTACAACACACACACCCATGATTAACCCTTCACAAAAACATAAACACACATCCAAGTGTAAAGACACACAAACACTTACCATTGCATAGCATCCGTCACTGGCAAGTATAATAACATCAATGGGTGATGTGTGGTTAGCCACACAGATGCCTCCGTTCTTAGGTTTATTTTCACTGTTCCAAGAAAACCACACACAATTGTCAACAATGAGTACAATACCTATAGTCAATGCCATTATTTATGCTGGAGGTAAACACAAATTAAAAAATTATTTTAAGTTTTAAATGGTTGATTTTTTACTTGGATTTTCAATCTCAACTCAGCAAATCTTTAAAGAACTTCTGCACACTTAAACTTGATAGTTAACCCAAAAAAAACAATTCTGTCAATGATAACCCACTTCATATTTTGAACCTGTATGACGTTCTTTCTTCCACCGAATATAAAAGAAGGTATTATGAAGAATGTTGGCAAGTAAACAGCAACAGATGTCAATTCATGACCCCACAGAATTATTTACTCTTCTGCTCAGCTGGGAAAGTTGCTTTTCTTATGACAGCGACACATTTTTAAATAAACCATTAGTGCTAAATATGTATTCATAAATCCTGCGTTACTAAATGCACATCAGTGACTCATACCTGTGATGGTACGTGATGATGGCGGTCAGGGATCTCACACAGATACGATAACACATCAGGTGAACTTTCTCACTGAGATAGTTTTTAAGCCTGTGTACACAGACAACAACACATTACCATGCGTATCAAAACTGTATTGAAGGTATAGTTCACCCAAAAATTACAATAGTGTCATCAGCTACAGCTGTTACAAACCTGTAAACACTTCTTTGTGATTGAAAATGACTTTTATTTAAATATCTTCATGTGTGTTTTGCACTACAAAGAAATGTATACAAGACTCTAACCACTGAAGGGTGAGCATGGATGATAACATTTTCAATTTTGTATGAACATTTTCTTTGAAATTGCTGATATTTAGTTATGAGTAAACATTTCAAATGGAGCTTATATATTTTGCACAATTATCAATGCAATTCATTTATATCATTTGTTTATAATCCATTAACAAGAAGATGGTTAACATCTGTTCTCCCACTTATTTTAAGCTTGGGGATATTAAAATATCTGCCAAATGCATTCACCATGACTGCAAGATAGTTTGTAGACCATGTTTCCTACCTCCCATTTGGCAGAAGACCAATCATTGTGGTGAAGAATACCAGCAGACTGACTCCTGTGATCGCAAGCGTTAACCTGATCATAAAATACAAAACATGCCAATGTCATTTAGATGGGAAAATAATTGCATTTATGTGGACATCACTTTCTTCATGTTTGAGTTATTGCAATTGATAACATTTAATAGTTCACATCCCTTTACTTTATACATTCATTGTGGCAAACTTTAAAACAGTTTAACACCAGCTAAAGAGTTTTGAGCACTAAGCATTTGAGTTTCAAGCCATTATTCAATAAATCTCACAATACCCAGATGGGACGTGTTATAAAAGAGAGCTCAGATATCAAGCACTCTTCATTATCTCAGGCTGGTAAGGAGTTTCTATTGAAGAATGTGGGTTAAGTTCATTGCCCTGACTGACATTAATCCCGCACAAGCTCCATATGGCCCCGAGGAGCGGCAGAATTAGCCTGTATTTCAAAACACTAAATTCAGACGTGTGCTAGAACAGGGCAAAAAAAACTCAACATTAAAATGTGAGCCTTGCCAAAAAAGGCTCAGCTATTATTTCTTAGATAGGAAAAAGTCAATTTACAGGACAGTTTAGAAGAAAAGAAAGTTTAAAGTGATAGAATTATTAACCACAGGGTGACTTTTAAAAAGAAAACAAGTCCGACAGTACATGCTAGGGATGGATTTAAAGACCAATTTGACAATTTGATTTCTTATTTATTTGGTTTCGATTCGATTGAATTTGCATTCAATTCAATATCAATAAGTTAATGTTCATTCTAGTTTGGCAGACATGGAATCCATGTTTAATTATACATGCTGTTAACTGAAACCCTTCTACTCGGTTATATAAATAAAATACAGATTCACGTTCCTAGAAGAGCCCTTACAATAATGTTTGAATTTACTTTATAAAGTTACTTAACCAAAACATTGTAAATGTAAGAAAGTAAAATCATGAACAACTTGAAATTAAAGAACAAATGGAATTATGTTTAAAGGAACACTCCACTTTTTTTGGAAATAGGCTCATTCTCCAACTCTCTTAAGAGATAATGTGTTGAGTTTTACTGCTTCGAAATCCATTCAACAATTCTAGAGATTTCACTTTTAACATAGCTTAGCATAGATCATTTAATCCTCAATGATCACGTTCAGAAATGACCAACGAGTTTCAATATTTGTCCTATTAAAATCTTGTCTCTTCTGTGGTTATCGTGAACAAAACTCTCATTCCAGTGTAATAGTCAAGGAAGTTGTTGCCGTAACATGGCCGAAGCGAGCACAGTAATATCATTAAGCATCTCAAATAATTTCTTAGCTAGGTAACTTCCGATTGTGCAAATTTAAGTGCATCAAAAGCAATACCCTCTGAACCAGGGGAGAAATATTACAGATATCTTCTTTGGCATTTCCAGAACTGATATTGTTTCTTTTAATTAAAGTTCGACTAAAATCAGGGAATCAGTATTTTTACCCAGATTTTTTTTAGAAAGTTGTTCTGTATTTTTAATTTATACCTTTTCAAACGTTCCTTTAGTTTTTGCCGTACGAGCACATTGCAGTAGCAAAACAAAGAGGTCATTGGTTCAATCCTACAGAAACCCACATCAGCCAAATGCATAAATGTCCATGTAAACTGTAATCCTCTTAATGTGGTTCTTTGTCTTCTTAAAAATTGGTTTAGGGACACAAGATCGGAGGAAAGTCTCACCTCAGAGGCAGGAGAATGCAGTAACGGATGACAACACCAAGACCCCACAGAACTGTCAGTCTGGTGCTGATGTGCTGGAAGTGATAGTTGCTTCGGGTCAGCAGGTTCCAAGACTCCAGTTCCTCTGCCGTAAAACGTTTAGTGACCTCGTCATCCACGATGCTTTCAATCCCGCGACGGCAAAAGTAAAAAATGTCTGCCATTTCGTACTCTGAGGAAGAAGGACCGTGGCCTGTGTTGATGGGCCCATTTAGCTCTCGATTGGAGCCGTTTCGCCGAATCTCTTTGAGCTCTTCTTCAAGCGAGGTAGGTTCTTTAGCAATGATTCCTGTGAAAATATAACGATAGGAAAAACATTACAATATTAGGGTCAGCAGGCTTTTTATTTTGGGTGATCTATCCCTTTAACTTTGTCGTGTTTTTCAGTGAACAGGTTCACTGACAACAACAGTGAACATCCCCGAAGGTCCCAGAAGATAGAGAGAGCACCAGGGAAACACCTAAATAAGCACCATTATTAACAGTGAACAAGCACATGAGCAGACACTGTAAAGTTACATCAATGTTTTCCCATAGACGTAGACTTGTGCTTTGTTTAAACAGCCAGAAACATCCCTACCATTAGCGTTGGTCTTATACAGGTGATGATTCTTCTCCTTGGCTCCTCTCTCCAGCCTCAATGTGGCCCACTGGAAAACCAAAAACACAAATGTGATGTTAACTACTGCGTGCTTCACTTCTCGTGTTTCCAATCCTGTATGACTTTCTTTATTCCACAGAACACAAAAGAAGATCATTTAAAGAATGATGGTAACTTTTAAGTTGATGGAAAAAATTAAGAGGAATGGGTGCCACTGTGGTTTGGTTCCCAACATTCTTCAAAATATCTGCTCCAAGGAAAGAAAATTATACAGGTTGCTAGTTACACTAAACATGAGGACAAAAATGTAATTGTTACTTTCTCCTGTATAGCACAAGAGATAGTTTGAAGAACGTTGGTAAACAAAAACCCAGGGACATTTATTGTGCTTTTACAAAACCACAGAAACATCCTTTAAAATAACTTTTTGTGTTCCACAGAAGAAAGTGTCTCACACAGGTTTTGAATGCCACGAGGGCACGGATAAAGCCTTACTTCTCATTTGAGATAACATTCTGGATTGTAAAGAACATGCAGACAGAAACACCCACACACACATGCTTGGAAAGAATATTTTCCCCTGGGAACAACAAGCACTTTATTGAAAGAAGTGGGAGGAGGAATAATGTGAGTATGTTCATTCAGGAAGGGCCTGTGGAGAACACAATGCATACAATTGACCTACACCATTGAAAAACAAGGAAACACGTCTAAGAGTCCAAGTATTGACATCTCAATTTGATATAAGATATAATTTGATATAATTTGATACAACTTTGATATAAGATTCAACTAATGTATGTGTTTGAACACATAGTTACTGAGTAAAAGAATCTAAATCTGTTTTTTGGAAGGATCCCATTAAACAGGTCATATTATGTATATTGTATTCATTTAATCAACAAGGTGTTTGTTTCGGAATAACTTTTTCTCACTCTCTTACTCTGACTAGTAATATTCTTGTGCATAAAAATGGCAAAACCAACTCTTTAATCTGCAAAAATAAGTTCTAAACATTTTTTTAACACAATAACAATTCATAAGTCAAGATAATTTATTAATCAAACAAAATTCTGTTATGAATCACTTAACTTGTTCCTGATCTTTAATTCTTTTTGTTAAACGCAAAAACATATATTTGGAAGAATGTTAGCAGCTCGGATTTCTGGGATGTACCACAGTAGGAAAAAATTTGGAATTGTATAATTCATTTGTTTTGTTGAACAGAAAGAAAGATATTTTTGCAATAATTTTAACAGCTGACATTTCTGGGACATCCCCTACCACTGTAAGAAACATCATTGTTTTATCTTTTTTTGATATTTTGAAGATTTAAGGAAAGCAAATGGAAGTTATTGGTGCTCCAGAATTGTCAGTTGCAAACATTTATCAAAATATCTTACTTAATTTAAAATCAAATACATTTATCCAGGTTTGGGACAACATGAGGGTGTACTTGTGACCTCTTTGCGTTTAAGGGGTTAAATTACGCAAATGAAAACTGAAACGGCTCTCGGCTGTACTCACACGCAAACTGTGGGTTAAAAATAATTTGTGGCCATTGGTGTCTTTTCAAAAACCTACATAGCATTGTGTTTAATGAAATGTGAAGCACAAACAGTACAGGACACGCTTTTCTTTTTAGATTTTCCATTATATGAACCTATTTAGTTTGCAGGACAACAGCTGAACACATGTGTGTGGAGAAGCATGTCTGTACTAGAGATAAGAACGCACATACAGTTATGTCATACATTCAGAGAGGTGCTGGGAAATGAATCAGCCACAGCTGGAGTAAAAAGAAGCCTTCAACTCTTCGCCCCGATAACTTACATGTAAAAAAATATGTTAGTAAGGCAAGAAAATGATTTTATCCTGAACCATTAACCAGATGTGCACTGGGGCAACACATCCACCGCATTCAGATCTCATTTCTGGCAACCAGTATCTCATACCCATTAACATGTATGGAAACTTATTAATAGTACAGTAACCTATCTCTCTTTTATATTGAAGTAGGATTGGGACTGATAAGACTTCAAACATCTCCATTATTAAATATGGATTGCAAAACACTATTCACATTGAAATTTAAAACTCCTGGGTTCATCTGTGGGTTAAATAAAGAAAAGGTTTTCGTTGGTGGTTCTATGGTAGTTCCATGGTCTTGATGTACAAAATTAATAAATATTTTGTTAATACTGTACATGCACTGTATTTTTAGTACACCAGACCATGCCAGCGATAACTTTTAGCACTTTTGTCCTTACATGATTTATTTGTACACCCAAAAGCCAGCATTATGGACGTGACACTTTGTGTTATGGACGTGATATGAAAACACCCTTAGAGTATAATTGTAACCAATAAACTGAACAAACTTTTTATATTAAACAAAACCCTCGTTGATAGCGTTTAAATGTTAAAAATATTTATTATTTAAAATCTATTTTTATGTTTTCTAATTCAAAAAAGTTGAATTAACCTGCGTTATGGACGTGACAAAAAAATCTGTTTTCGGGAGACAACAAACTTCTTAAGATTTCTGTAACTGAAATCTACAAACAAGAATGTCAAAAAAAAATTATATTTATATATATATATAAAAATTTACTATATTTTCATTTTTATGTGTCAAATTATGAGCAATATTTTGAGTTATTGATGTCACAATCCTAAAAATAGCCCTAACTTTAAAATGAAAAATAATGCAATAAAAATAAATATAATGCACTTAAAATAATGCTTAAAAATGTAAAGAGAGACATGACCTGGGTATCTGAACAACCAAATGTTGACATTTTCACAGTATTACCCATTTATATGCAAAACGGTGGAGCATAGGTTAATGCACACGGTCATGACACTGAGCGGTTGGTTTTCTAGGAATGAGGGCCGTGTCATGTGTCAATCTTGCTGTAATTTTACCCAAAAAGAAAATCTTAAAATAAATCTGTAAAAATACACCGACTAACCTTAAACACCTTGAGCAGAGTCTTCATGTAAAGCATCCGGATGCCAAAAGAAAGGCCAAATATGGCAGGAACGATGATGAAAACCAAGAGCAGCGTGAACCAGACAGTAAAAGAAATGCCCAGAAGCATGCAGAGCACATTATTAAATGGAGACACAAACGGACCCATTTTTAACAAATAAAAGGAGATTTCTTTCAGAAAGAGGACTGTTAAGGTCAAGTCTTTGGAGAGGTTTTATGGTAACGTCTCAGAAGCATGATGTGGAACGGATCCACTGAAGTTCTTCTTCATAGCCGACAGCCCATAAATAAAAGGGAACACATCACGGCACTTCCTAGGGGAGATTCCCTTATATCCCCAAACTTCTTCAGATGATGTCACAGAGTTGTGTCATGATGCTCATATGCTTCAGGAACACATTCACATATATTGATTTGTTTTCTTTGGAAATGTTCTGAAAAAGAAACAGAAAAGTTTATTAATATGCACAAGAACAGAGCTTCTAACACACAAATATATATATATATATATATATATTGTGTGAGAATATTTATATATTAAGTCATGTATAATTTATCAAAAATAATATAAAAACATGTTATAAATAAATATTTATATATTTAGTCTTACATAATTGATCACAAATAATATAAAAACATGTTATAAATAAATATTTTTATATTTAGTCATGTATAATTGATCACAAATAATATAAAAACATGTTATAAATAAACATATAAATAAACATGTTATAGTTTAACATCAACTATATTTAAATCTTAATCCATTAGATGACTTTATAAGCCCATAATATCAGTCAGCTGCAGCTTTCAGTCAACAGACATGCTTGATTCCATTCTAGCTGCGCAGACCGACCTACGCATGACATCAAAATATCGCGAGAACGATCGGATAGTATAATAAACTGGCCGATCTCGCGAGACCGCGGTCGTCAGTGCAAAACAATACGAACGCCCGTTAGTAGTGCGTTATAAAGAAAGAAGAAACTTACACTTACTCCGCTAAACTTTATCTGTCAGTCAATCATAAATGCGAACAAAACAATAGAGTAAAATAATAGAGGTTTTATTCTTAAACTAAAGACACAGACACCGGCAGATGAGAAAGACCGAAGATTCGCGTGCTGGAGTGACGTATGACTGTGACGCGTCTGTGTTGGATCACACCATTGGGCGGAATATGATTACGTCACTTGATGATAGTTTATTTATTTATTTATTATTTTTTTTTTTTTTATGAAATGTATTTTAATCTGATGGATATAAGTTTTAATGCACATATTTATTTTTTTACAGAAAATAAATGTAATCTCACATGTTTTACAGTTATAGCAGAATGGATAAAGGCGGGGCTACACATTGTTTAAAATTCTATAATTTCATCTTAGATAAAATTCAACAAATTATTAACTTATTATTAATATTACTCGTCATTATTTTGTGTTTGGTCTTGCTGATGCAATTTTGTTCAACTTGAACACGATGACAAATAAAAAAGTTATTAATTAAATTAATTAAATTAAATAATCTTTTAATCTTTAAAATGTGACAATATTTATTGGTATTTAAACTAGATTGATTTGAAAACAATTCCCCACCCTAAAACAAATTTATTTCTATTTCAACTCTATTGATCTATTGATATATTGATATATTAATTTATTGATCAGACAACAGCGCCCTCTCGTGACAAAATATAAAACATTACACGATAATTTTATTTATTTTTAAACTGAATATGCATTGATAAAACCCGAGTATAATTATTGTTTATAGTATGATGTTAAATTAATGTTTTATCTTTTAAATATATCAAACTGAAATTGATCTTAAGAGATGTGACTTTCACAACATCCACGAGGTGGCGCTCTTCATTTAATAATTATCTGTAATTAAAATATCAATTATTTCATTTCTGATTCCTTATAATTGGCATTGCAGATATATTGACAAAACAGTTTAAAACTAAAATATTACTTATTAATGAAGAGTAACAGTCCGTAAAATACTTACAAATGCAAAAGAGTAAAAATCATTTGTTTGATTATTTTTAATTGGATTAGATTTTCTTTATTATGTCAGAAACTTAGAAGTTTGTGGGCATTTAGGCAGCTTTTTATATATAACAAACCATAAAATAATACATGTATATGAATATATATAAAAACAACAACATGTAAGGCACTTCTATTATTCAAAACAATTAAATTTAAACTGAATGTTCTTTAATTAAAGTGCTATACAATGTCATAGAAGAAACTTTTGGTTTAAACGGTTCCATGAAGGACCGATAACATCCGATGGACTTTTCTGTTTCATAAAAACAAGATTACTAACAAGAACTAAGATTCTTTCTATTATTACAAGTATGGAAGAGTTGGTTCTTTAAATAACCTTCGACTGAAAACTTCTTTGTGGAACCAAAAATGGTTATTTTAACAAACTAACAAGAGACTTTTAAGCTTTATTTCAAAGTTGAACACAGGTTAGAAATAGAATAGAATAGAAAATAAAACTAAAAAGAGACTAAAGACAGAAGAACTTTTTGTTGTTCTTGTTAGTCATTTTACTCAAATAAGTCTGGACATCAACCTTTAGACGGTGTCAGTGGAGCGTTTAACCTTAGGACATATCAAACCCTTTCCAAAGAAAGGTCTCTCTTTGAAGCAGCATCAGTGAGGTCACTGCTGACCTTCAGATGTGAGTCACAGGGTCAGATATTCCATCAACACATCCATCTGACCTGAGGACAGTTGGGAGTATGATATTGATTTAAACCTCTTTTTTATTCAACATCAAAAAGACTTGGGGAAAAAGAAAGATGTGTAGAAAGAACGTATGATTGGTCACAGTGTATTTAAAGGAATGATGGAGAGAGTATTAAAACATCCAAACGGACCACATATAACACAAGGTTACTCAGATACAGATCATCTAAACAAGGTAGGGACACTGACATTTATTTTAAAATAATCATCAATATGACAGAAATTGTGAATCACTGGATTTAAGATGGGGTTTGAGAAATGCAAATCACAGTTTTAGTTTGTGTATTTTTTATGTTTTACCGAATTTATAATGTTATTGACTTAAAATGTGTGTATATAATGCAACTTTTTGTGTTCATTTAGGATGTTTTATTATTTATCTTTTATATTTTTATTTTATTTAAATCAACTGGCACCAGCTGCCATGCAAAAAATTTTAATTTGGAAGAAAATTTAATACAATATTGAATGTTCAAATATATTTAAATCTTTATTTGGTTTATTAGTGATAATAGTAATATGTATTTAAGCAATGACCATATACAGTATCTTTGTTTTTCTATTGTCACAACTTACATGTACTGTATACATTAGGCAGATATGTTTTAAACCACTGATATAATGGTGAAATAATGTAAAAGTCATATTTTAAAGTCAAAGGGGATTTTTATAAATGACAATGAATGTTTTAGTATTTGGTACATTTGTGCCCCTTCGCTTTAATGACAGCATGTACTCAAGCTGGCATGAACTCTACAAGTTTGTGCAGAACCTGATGATCCATGATATCCCAGCATGATCTGAGAACCTTCCAAAGAGCATCTCGTATGCTTCAGTGGAAGCAAGAAAATCTGACCTGTTTTACACAGCACTTAAAATGGTTGATGTTGGAAATGTGCTTATTTAATGAAGAGATCTGGAGATTCCTCAATGTTCGTATTCATTTTATGGCCTAATGTTTAAAAAACTAAAAGCCATTTGCCACATTTCATGCGATGGTGAACTTCTTCCCTTTAAGTATGGGGTCTTTCCTGTGTAGATCTCCTTTATCCATTTAACACAAAGGGAGATATTTAGAAGAATGTCAAGAACTAGCAATTCTTGCGCGCAGTGACTATCATAGTAGAAAAAATATTGTTTGATTGTTTTTGTTTTGTTAAACGCCAAAGATATTTCAAACCGTTCTAAGCATTTTAATTATATTTGTTCTACTATGGCAGTCAATGCTGCCCCATTAACATTCTTCTAAATATCTGTCTTTGCATTCCACAGAACAAATAAACGTATACAGGTTTGGAACAACTCGACAGAATTTTCATTTTGGGATGAAGATGTAAATAAATAAATTAAACAAATACAAAAAGGAAATTCGTAAATATAGAAATAAGAGCTACACCTGCCCCTTTAGTCTCATATGAGGTCGACTGTTGGATTAATGTAAAACAGTACATAATGAGACTCATGATAATTATTATTATTTATATAATTAATAAAATCTTTATGAATGTTTATTATAGGATTGATTGTCATTATCTGACACCATGTGGATCCTCCAGAGAATGCAGGAGGGTGCAGAAAGTCTCCCACTTCACATCAGTCATCTCATCAGCAAAAACAAAGAAGAGATTTCTGCAAAGTCCGGCATCTTCAAAAAACTGCACAGCAATGTGCTCACGCCGGACAAAATTCCCGACTTTTTTCTGCCTCCCAAACTAACCAAGCGCTGCCTTGCTGCAGACGCAGAAAAAATGTCCCAATGTCTGAGTAAGGAAATAAAAAGCCTTGGCTGTGGAAAACTCTCTGCGTCCAGGCCTGGTGTCGGCCAGCGGACAAGTTTGAACAAACCAACAGCAGCCTTGAATAAACTTAAACCCATTCCATATTCATTAAAGTGCTACGAGTCTGGTTTGTTCGAGAGTCCAAACACACGTCGCAAAGAGTCTCTGTTTCATTCCACGCTCACTAGTTATACACTTGAGCGAATGACCATCAAGACACCAAAGCTTGCATGCAGGTCACCACTGAAGTCAGCCAGCACTGAGAGTGATACACCTTCTGCGGACTCCACCCCTCATTCATCTCCACCGCCAATCAGACGGCACAATTTCAAAAACAAATGTTTGAAGCCACATTCAGTGGCAGGGGATCAACATAAGCAAGATGTAGTGTACGTCTTCCGAGAAGACAAAAAGAAAGCTCCTCTACGTGCAAAGGTCATTCAGGCCTCTGCAAAACTAGCTCCTCCCATCCATATCCCACTGGACATGTTACACTGCCAGGAGCGTTTCCATCAGGAGCACGTCCTTCCCCTCGCACAGCGAGGTCGCATACGCCTCTCGGCCTTCCGGTCCAGTGCCACCGGGTCCTCCGTAACGGTTCGCATCCGTGTGGTCTCGGTAGAAGGCTTGAGAGATCCCGGTGACCTTCGACCCCTGACCTGCAGCCTGACCCTGAGTCTCACTCCCGGCAAACTGCAGCGCCAGCACAGTGCAATCATCAGAAACTGTCGTAACCCCGTGTTCAATGAGGATTTCTTCTTCACGGAGTCTGAGGAGCAGGAGGGAGGTCTGAGAGATTTAGCTCTCAGATTGAAGGTGCTGGATAAGGCCTCTGGTCTGGGTAGGGGTGTGGTTTTGGGAATTGTTGTAAAACCCCTCTGTCAGCTGCTGTCGCTGTAAGACACTTAGTAACGTTCTTCAAAAGTTCTGTTATTTGAATTACTGCACTGTGCATGATAATTGATCGTACAGTTACAGTATTCGGATCAGTTGTGGTCTTGAGGTTCGAGAGTTGGACTTGTAATCAGAAGGTTGTTGGTTTGGATCTCAGGGCCAGCAGACAATGACTGAAGTGTTCTTGAAGACATCTTACATCTGTTTACTCTACAGTGATATAAGACTACTGTTTAGTACTTCTTAATTGCTTCGGATGAAAGGGTCTGCCAAATGAATAAATGTAAATGTAAAGTAAATGTATTAAGATTATTAGGAGAAACTTCATGTTTTTGTATAGTAAATTATGATAAATATGTTACAATTTCATATTTTTGTTTTAAATGCAAGAATATAGTTTTGAGCTCAGATTTTCCTTTATTTTATGTAAGAAACCTGCATGCCTGATTTGTTTTAGTAGAAGGTTCTAAACATATTTACATTGTTGTCCATACCTTAATAATGGTACAGTAAGATATTTATTAAAATTTAAAAAATCAATGATAATCATTTAAATTGCCTGAATGGAGTGATGCTGTACATGTCAATAATATTACAATAATAAAAAAGTGGCTCGTATTATTGTGAAATTATTTGGTGAAGACTATATTCCATTCATTTGGCATCAATGTTTTTTGTTAATTGGTTTGTATTTCAGAATTGTTGATGTCTCATTTTCAAATCTTAACAAATTTATATTTTCCACAAATGAATTGCAAAAATTCTGCATGTCTTGAGCTTGGGATCAGATTGTCCTTATGCAGTAATTTACTGCTTTGTAAAGAAAAATAAATAAAATACGCCAACATTTAAAATTACGAAAAATATGGGCAAGGTACAAAAAAATAACCAAATCCCAAGAAATAATTGGAAGCATTTGTTAATATTCTGTTTTTATCCATTTACCAGATACAAAGCCTTAATTTGTTGTATAATGTTGGGGTAATATATCATTATGTCAAATATGAAATACTACTGTAATGTACAGAAACCATCTCAATATCTGTATTTAAATTTATATGCTACTTGCAGTAAAAGATGAAAAAAAACATATGAAAAAGTACGTGAAAAATATCGAACCATTTTGAATTATAATATGTATTGAATTATATATATTTTTTAAAACATAAAACTAAATGACAATAACACATTTGTATAATGATAACCCAGTCTGTGAAAACTTTTCATTTTCTATGATTTACTGTTTTCTAAATAAAACCATCCTTAAGAATATTTTGTGCATCACCCTGCATTGTTTGGTATTTACATTCTTCGAAATATCCTTTTTTGTTATGTTAAATGAGCAATGACAAGATGTTATTATTGGGTAAACAATCATTTTATGAGTGTGGATGTTAAAACAATAAACACACAATGAGTGTGACCCAGTGTGACAACTTGCCCCAGTCTCGCTATATAAACTTGTACATGTATACTGTACATAAGTCACATTTGTGCCAGTGAAATGTGTAAGCACCGGGGGGTGAGAGTGAGTTTCCTGTGCCAGATCTCAGCTTTGAGTGATCTCCTCTTGAAGACAACATTTACAGGAAATCGACTGGCAGGCGTTTAACAGGCGGAAGTGTTTGGCTAAATAAGGTACTTGTCAAACAGATGTAAGGTCTATATCCTTTCTCTTTCTGTCTCCCGCACACAAACACACGACGCAGGACTGTAAAGCCGATGTTAAGCAGAGTCTTAATGAGTCCAATAAAACCCAAGTGCCTTCTCTAATAGAAAGATAAATGTGCAGGGAGGCAGCGCAAGACCTTTCCTTTAACTGCTGTCAACAGCCAATTAACTGTAAATGAGCAGCGTGTGCATCTCAGAACGCTCATCTTCATCTCGGGTAAAAAATGAGAGCGTACACTCGTGCTCGTACATTTCATTAAACTGCAACCAGATGATGTCGTTTCGTCTCCTGCGTTGCTTCAAGTCTGTAGGACAGTTAGAAGTTACGAAAGCCGAAAACTTTCAGGTCGGCGTCTGAAATCATCCAGGTAATCAGAAAAGTAAGGGACAATCTGCTATATTGAGTACCATTAACACTGGAGTTGGCCGCATCCAGCAACCCTTGTTAAAAGGACAACCTCCGACCATTTTAATTAGTCTGAACGGGGATCTTTATTCTAAGTGAATCACAGAGAACGAGAGAGAGATTTAGTGACGGCCACTATAGCTCTGGTGACCCCTACTCATCTTTTGTTAATACGTGGCAGATGAGATTTTTATTATGAGCCCGTGACTCATGGCCGGTGGTGTGTTGAAGGGGACGGTCAGAAGGCGCTCGCCAAGTAATGAAGCTCAGCCCTTGGAGAAGAAATCAATGCGGTTTCGCTGATCCCCCGAGCCCCTGAGAGCTGGCACGCATGAATCATGACTTACCCGCTCAACATGAAAGTGCTGGATTCTGATCTTGCAGGGCAGCTCGGGTGTTCATTTAGTTTTGATGGGCATAGTGCAAGATGTAAAGTGGATTTGATTGCCGTAGAGGTTAGACTTGGGTTTACGCTTTCACAAAGCATTCATTTGTAAAGCTCTCACAGCTTTTCCTCATGAAGAGACAAAAAAGCGAAATCCTAAACCTTACACAATATTTCGCTGTATGTAGTAATTTGTTTTCCAAACTGTCATTATCATTCGCATCAGAATTCATCTGCTTCTTCTATCTCAGATCACTGTCATATCTCCGACTGTTTCCTGGTAAATACGTACACTTGCCATGGTAGCGTTGATCCCCCAACATAAGTCTTAAAGTATTCCTCCTCAAAAGGAATCTTTTGTCATGAATTATTCAGCATCACGTTGTTCCAAACCTTTATATTCTTTTTTTGGTAAACACAAAGAAAGATATTTTGAAGAATGTTAGCAACACCCAGGTTTCGGGGGAAACCCTTGACGATCTTAAAAAAATTAAAATGGTAGGTAAAGGTTAAGCAGAACCGTTTGCTTTCCTAAATTCTCCAACTTATATTATTTTGTGGAAAAAAACTACTATAATAGTCAATGATGCCCTGTAATTGTTCGTTTCGAACATTCTTTTAAATATCCTTCCTTGTCTTCAACAGAAAGAAATACATTTACACAGGTTTGGGACAACTTGAGGATGAAAATGAGTAATTCATCGCAGAATTTAAATTATTAAGTGGACTATCTCTTTAATTTGTGACAAAAGGTGCATCTTGTTTATATTATCACAGTATTAATAACATAAATTAATATATGTAATTGAATGTGATTATTTGTATTATTTGTGCTGGAACGAGTGTAAGAGTTCTTTAAAATGCATTGGAATCATTTATTGTAGAAGCGCTTCATAAAGTGCTGTGACGTACAATAAATGTGCTCATGGTAAGTAAAAAAAACGCAAAACACATAGAAAATGTAAAGCTAAGCGCATGTTGTACATCACTGTTACCGAATATAAAACCCCATCTTGACAGCAAAGCTATCAGCAATAAGAAAACCCCTCATTTCAAGAGACAGACAAACTCAACAGTGAATCTCTCTCTTCAATTATGTGTTTTGGGGAATTAAGACGAAATATCTGCACTCGTTGTTCACCCAGTATCACCAAATTTATTTTAAAAATTGTACTAAGCTGCTGTTGCCGGGGCTCATGATGGCAAGCGGCTTCATGAATTTCATTACGAGGGCTTACAGTCATTTACACACGCGTGTAGTCACCTCCACCCTTGTTAAAGTCGGAGTAATTGACAATAATACCTCATAACCAATTCTGGCCCTCGACAAGCCAAGACCAGCAACTTCCCGATGACCTCATTCCTATTCATCATACTTTCTAGATGATCCATATTTAAAGACTCAAAGCTTGAACAAAGCACATGATTTTCTTTGAGAAATCCGTTTGCGATATGATATAGATATAGGCCACATATTTAGAAAACGATTTTCATCCGCCATGAATCATTTAACATATGCAAAATGTCCCGTCTGGGATTCTCACTGTAGCTGCATATGGTACAGAACTAATTTTATTCCTTTTCTGATGTCGAGAAATTGAGATGAAGAACATAAGATGGCAATGAATCCAGACAGTAATGAAGAGAGATAAAAGATGCGGAGAAAACAAGACGAATGGTTTTCATTGACCGGCCACAATGTGGGTGTAGTTGTCACATCAGCCAGACACTTGTGCATCTTATTTGTTCAGAGGACAGGTTGAGCTTTACTCCTGGTGCGAGCGTGTGGCTCAGCGCACGCATGAAGACGTTTAAGAGAGCCTTTGCCATGCTAAACAGTGACACTCTAAATGGCCTTCCAACTGGCAGCTTTTGTCTCGTGAAGAGGACCAGCTTCTCAACTTCAAAGGTGAAATTATGTCAAGACGAGCGGGACAAAACAACTTTATCAAACGCCTGCTTTTGAAGTCATGGGACCGTCTCCCTCGGTGCTTTGTGTGACAAGCAGAACATCCTAGACCCACACAAACACACATACTGTACTGTAGTATAACAATTCTTTATATTTGATCCTATAGAAAATCTGATATATTATGCACATACTGGGACTGTTTATAAATCAAATGTTTTTAATAGTGACATTTGCGCTATGATAAAATATTAGGACTGACCAAAAAAATGAGAATTTTGATTTATATAAAAATTTTCGATAAGTAAAATCAGGCCACAATGTTAATAAACCAATTGAGCCTATATTATAAATTTGAGGTCACAAAACCCCTAATGCCACGCATGTATTTCATTTCTGATTCAGTTTTTGTGTTTCAAAAGGCAGCCTGTTGACAATTACGTGAAACTCACGTGTTGCTTATTATTAAAAATATCCATAAAATACTGATCATTAAAAAGTAATTTACTCTAATTGAGGATCATACAGCACAGCTCTCCAGCTTCTAACGTTTAATAAGATGAATTACATCACCCTGTTACTGTAAAACAGTGAAAATGCTTCTGTGCCGGACACAGACAGATATTGTGTGTTTAGGTAAAACAGATTTAATGTTTTATTTTTCTTGCAACCATTTTTGAAAAATGATGTGGAAGAAAAGTAATGATCAACCAATGTATTTTGTAGATGTTCAACCATTTTTTTAAATCTTCTATTGGATTTTTAAGAATTGACATTGTGGATTGCAATATTATAAATGTTTGTAAGAATAATTCTATATGAAAATACACAAATTAATTGATACATTTGTTTTTTCAAATGTATTGCATGGCCATAAATGTGCCTTTATTTTAAATACAAGTACATAATTTAGAACTAACAGACAGATAGAAAGAACAAACAATGTAAAGCATTTTTAATTTACTCAAAAAAATATTTAATATACAAATCTTACACAATTATATTTGCATTTTATTAATGGAGAACCTTCATTTCATTGCTTTTCACCTTGACACATGACTGTTAAACAGTACACTAAATCAGTTATCAATCCTTCTTTGTGTACATTTGATTTGTTTTAGTTTTCTTAAATATTTTAGTATTGTGTTAGTAAACGCCACAAGTGCAATTCAAATATTGTAAGTGATAATATTCTGTACATATTTACATGTAAAACATTTGCGATAATATATAACAGTTTTAACATATATTATTTAAGGTATCTATTATACAATATTACAATAATAATGTAAAATTCCCTTTGGGTTGATTTATGACTTTCAGGATCCACTTCACTGTGACACACACATGCAAGGTATGTCACAGTTTGTGCAAACACGTCATTTTGAAATCCCTACAGTTTGTGTAGTCTTAACTTTGCTAAGGCGTACTTCATAAGTGTTAAGATGTACATTTTTAATATTACATTTATACATTTAGAGTGCAAGAGGGTGCACTTTAAAACAGGTTTCCCTTTTTTCCCTTTTACAGTCCTTAAAAAATGGTCTCTGTAAAAGACACAGAAAATAGGTTGTCCTTGTTAAACATGGCGGTTACATCACTTTCTACATGAAGCAAAAAAATCTAAATTGCAGAGACAATCTGCACATTATACAAGTCTGATAGAAATGCACATAGTTTCCAAAAGTACAGTACAGAAGTCAAGAAATCAAGTGCATGTGTTTTCTCTCCCAACAGAATGGCAAAGGTTTCAATTTTGCTGAAACTCAGATTGAAAGAGTCCACAGCCGTCCGCCAAAACATGCTCTTACGTACCCTCACTTCTGTATGTTCAGGACTGCAGAAGAGCAGGGTGTAGAGATGCATTCTTTTCCTCCGTCAGAGACGTTCCCTCTCTCTCCATCAGCGTTCTTGGGCATATCGGTGTCACTCCAGGTGTCATGCCAGTCAAAGAAGGTACGGTGCCCAGGGTGGCGGTTGGTTTAATGGGCACGGGTACGGCGGGCATGCTCTGGGTCCCAGGGTGATGGTACAGCCCCTTCACGGCCACGCTAAACGGAGGGTAGTCTGACGACACTGGAACTGACTCAGAAAGCATGCCAACGTGCGGCCACACAGAATTGACCATGCCACCAAGCTGAGCAGGCACAGGATAACCGAGATGATGCATGACGGATGCGATGGGCAAACCGCTGGCCATCACTCCTTTATAGTCTCGACCAATCAGGCTCTCGATGGCAAACGGGTGCTTAAAGCTGCCGCTCTGCCCGCCGCTGAGCGTGTAGCTCTGGAAGTGTGACAGGCGGCCCATGGTGCCCAGGTACTCTGGATGGCCCATGCCTAGTTTACCTGAATGGTGATGAGACTGATGCAAAGAATGCTGGGTGTGATGGTGAGAGTGGTACGAGTGGAGCACCGGTGCGCTCTTGCAAGCAGAATGCTCCACCCGCAGGAGCTTGAATCGCTTTCGGCGACGCAGGAAGCTTCCGTTCTCAAACATGTCTCCACAGTCTGGATGCAGGGCCCAGAAGCTGCCCTTGCCCGGCTGGTCCGGGCGACGGGGGATCTTGATGAAGCAGTCATTGAACGAGAGGTTGTGACGGAGTGAGTTTTGCCATCGCTGAGTGTTCTCACGGTAGTACGGGAAACGATCCATGATGAATTTGTAGATATCGCTGAGGGGCAGCATCTTCTCCGTGGAGCTCTGGATGGCCATAGCAGTCAGAGAGATGTAGGAGTACGGAGGCTTTTGGTCACTGTAGGAGTTCTTTCCCGGCCGAGGCATGGCTTTGAGTGGACTTTACGTCTCCTTTGGAAATTCGATGCTGTTTCGGTCAGAAGAAAGTCGGCATATCTTCCATGTACACCAAAGATAATTTGCCACAGCTCTGCTTTGAAGTACTGCAGATGTTTAATGTCACGTCTGATTTATAATAGTTTCTCAGATTGTCCACAGGATTACAGGCAAATGCATGTATGGAAATGAAAAGGCACTGTTTGAAAGTTACCTCTCTAGAGATACTCCACACATGCGAGTCCTCTCCAAGCCCAGAAGTTCTCCCAGCAGAAGCGCGCTCTCAGCTGTGAGTCGAGGAGCATCCGAGACGCTTTTGTAAGAATGGCAGAGGTTCAGACCCCCTGCCAGTTGCGCTTTATTATGATGACACTGACTTTAGGACGAATAAGGGGTGAAAGGGGGGAGGGTCTGGCTCCATTTGCGTTTAGTCTTATTCATCTGTGCCAATCAGAAGAGCGCACTAATGAGTCTGATAATGATAACATGCGCTCAAGAAAAATGATGGGAATAATATCGATATTGAGAAAACCTGAAGTGATATGAACTGTATTTAGATCACAAACTTTGTAAAGTTAATCAACAGTAAAGAACACGTTACAAATTGAATGTAGCTGTGTGTAAAATTGGGAAAGTAAATCATTTAAATGTCCTTATTTCAGTAAAAAACATTTGTTTTATTCTTTTGTTGCATCCTTAGGAAAAGCTGATTTGAATTATGCACAAATGCAACCCATGCATTTGGGTTTATTCCATATTTGTTCAATTAGATGAAAGTTAATATCATTTAAATTAAGTTTTTTTATTCTTACAGATACTTGACACCCATTTTAAATGTGTCATAATGAAAGATGTTTACTGTATTGTATTATTGTATGGTGTTTTCCCTATCAATCTGTCAGGTTGTCTGCCAGTTTTTCCCAAGGATAAACACTTTTTTCCCACAGCCCTGGAGAACAGATACTCTGATAAACAGAATAACAAAAGCTTCTCGTTCTTGTGTGTCCAGGTGTCACGGCTCGGGCCCGCCAGGCGTCTTCATCCTCCCGTTCCCGGCGGGTCACGAATACATTACATTAATTAAGCCTTCAGTGATTTACCGTCCAACAATATAATTAAAGCGCTTATATTAATGATGAATATTCAAAACGGTGTCAATTCATTAGCCAGCAGATCTTTCTTATTATGCTCCTGAAGTGCTTGGGTGTTTAAAGGGTCACTGGTGCATATTTCACCCATCCAGGGCTGTTATCTAATGGTTTTGGAGCGCTGGTTCGGGTTTGGAAGTGTCTTTTACGCACGGCACGCTTGGCCCCGCAAGGCCCCGGAGAGGCTGCGACGGGAACGCGCTTGTTCCTCCTCACCGTGTTGTTTAGATCAATATTAAACCTGCTCCCACAAAGCTCGGTGTTAAGTAGACGACACGCTGATATACATAAGAAATTAATTAGACTGAGCTCAACTCCTGGACAAATAACAACTTGTAAAGTGCACCTTCTGGGCATATCGAACATATGCTGGAATTAGCCTTAATTGACTAATTACATAAATTACTCATTAATTTTACAGCACATCAATTATAAAAGATATATCAATTAATTTTGCATAAATTAAAGGCTGAACGTGGCAAAAATGGAGACGGGGAGATGAGTGCGCGCGGAGGGGGTCTGCTCCGGGCCGCAAGGCGAAAGGGCGGGGGGGGCGCGTGGGGGGGTGGGTCTGTTTGTTCCAAGATGCTAATAATTATTTTTTCAGCTTTGGGCGAGAGATTTTGACTCTTGTCGTACAATGGCAAATCACGATCATAATGTTAAAGACCCCTTACTAAGTGAGCATTGCCGCAAGGACGAAGCGTTTAAATCAATTAGAGAGATCCTATTGGGAAATGAGACTTTGGCACCAGCAAGACGACATCATGGCCACCAAATGATTTATTGATGGCGAGCACTATATTTCCCTAAAAGTGTAAGGAGTTTCCAGCGAGTTTTGGTGGATGTAAGTGTATTTGGGAGGGTTTCAGGGCATATGCTCAAATGAACAAAAATCAAAAAATGATGCACACAAATTTGTATTTGCCCAATATGTTCTCATTCTCATGGCCTTTATTTTATTAACAGATCAAGTCATTTGTCTTCCCATCTAAAGATCCGGCAGATATACGCAATTGAGTCTAAAATCCATTCAATGCGGATTGCATTTTTGTTTTCCATATTTGTATTATTTCTTCTCTCACGCACATGCACATGAAAACTGGCTGCTTCTCTCCCCTGGTGAGAGTTTAGTGAATCGTGCAGTTGGCAGAGTCTGTCTCCCCCCCACACACATGCACACCCGGAAGCCCACAGTCAGTGGTCCTTACCTACCACAACCCTTCAGTTCTTCCTTACCTTTAACAATACATTCCCTATTCCTTACCTTCCACATTTCATTAACTATGCTCGTTCCATACCTACCGCAACATATTCCTGCAGTTATTTATACCTCTGAGCCCAGCAGAGTTTACGAAACACATTTGATCCTATAGCTTCTGCATCACCTTGGGGATTGAGGATCAAATAACGTGTGGCCCACTTTTAATTTTTGTGTAATAAATAGAACATATGAAACGTTGGTTAACATATTGAAGCGAATTTTAATCACAGTGGATGTGTACGTACACTTATATATCTGTGTGGCCATGTAGGCCTACTCAAGACGACCCCAGAGTCTCATGTGCATTACCGCGAGTTTAAAAAAAACAGACATTATTCCTAATGTGTTTGTTAAATCTTCTCAAAGTCGGCAAAGAACAGCGAGATAAAGACCATTTGCCGTGGAAAGAGCGGCTGCCGGGGTCTCAGAGTTCAAAAGATACAGCGAGCGAACGCCCGCATCCTGTCGGAGGGGTGTCGCGTACAGGCCGCTCTGCTTGTGGGTGGCACTCTCTCTCCATCTATCCGATCGGCCCTCTTCTGCTTCCATTCACAGCTCTCCCCCTCCAAGTCCTAATGTCCCCCGTAACACTCACTGTTCTGATTTTCATAAAGCTCTTCCTCTCCCCTCGATGCCCAGTGTGTGATACCGGGCTATGTGTAAAATAAATGATGTATATAGCTGTAGGGGGAATCCTTCCTCCCCCAGAACTACCTTAGCGTCCAGGGAACATTGAACATTAGATCCTCGTTTAGTGAATAAATAAGCATTCAGCTGAATGGCGCTGTTCGTGTTGGACTTTTGTGCATATTTTACCAGAAAAAGAGCTAGGCCATTAGGGAGTTAATATCAAATAAATCTCCACTGGTCGACTGGCAGAAAGGGACCGGCGGCTCTGTAGCGCCCTGTTGGGTTACTAATGACCTGAGCGGGCTTCAAATGAAGCCGTTATATGCATGTCATTTGCAGTATGTATATATTTATATATTATCTTCTAATTGTGTTTGAGAAGAGAACAAAGCCACGAGCGCAGCATTTAGGATTAGGGCCTTAAATGCTTTACAAAAGACTAAATAAGTTTGCTTTCATTAGTGCATCAAAGCGTGCGTGTGTGTGCGCGTGCGTGTGTATGGGAATATACAATGCCTGTAAGAATGCAGACACAAACACGCAACAACGTTGAGTACACGTACCAGGCATCATGAGGCCTAAATACATTATTATACATACTGTAGTAAATGATGGCTCAAGGGAGTGCTTCATCCTAATATGAAAGTTGTCTGATCATCTTCTCACCCTCGTGACACATCAATATGTTTTCCTCTCTTCCAGCTGAAAAATAAAACACACAAGTGTGTAAAAAAATTCTATTATTTAAAATATGTATCATTTGTGTTATGTAATTGACACCAGGGAATTAAAAAAGATCAAATATGAAAGTAATGCAAGGGACCAGTTGCCTTTATGTGAATATAGTCGGCATATCTATATTTAATTTCATCAATATACATATTACACAAACTTACAAAATATAGATATGTAGTATATCAAACAAAAGCTCCACTCACAATAATATCACTGTATATTCTTGTTTATTTGTATTTTACGATCTATCACCTATAAGTAATATGATGTTACAGAATGATTGTAATCTTATAAACAGTTTCAATTAAGTAACATCATAATCAAACTTTAATTTGCAAGCACACTTTTTTGGACTCAAACTTAACTCTCAGTACACATCTACAAATAATTCATAATGGATTATTTCTAAAAACGAGTGAAATAAATAATTAAATATATACATGACATTAGCTAGAAGCTTAAAATCTAACCAGTCGGACAATGAATAGAGTTTTTCGTCATTTAAACATTACATTACAAATTACATATTATATCGAATAATTTAAATACAAATTGGTATATTATTAGCCCCTGGACTGACCGATAAACAAACACAGATTGGATGTTAATTTGCGGTCTATTGTGAATTTGGTAAAATTCTGAGGATTGTTTTAAAAAATGTAATTTGCTCCAATGTATGTGGCAGTCTTTTAAATTCAGGTCAAAATGCACAATATGTTTCAGAGATGAAGAGGTATATGTTGGGTCAGTGAACATGATTATTTTTTTGATCACATTTAATGATCAATGCATTAAATCTCATTGGTCATTACATGTCTACATGTGTAGCTGTGTAAGTAAATGTATGTTCAACCGAAGACAATCTACTTACAGAGTTTTCAAGCTTTGCCATGTCGAGACCCATATGAAAAGATCATATGCTGGCATTTTAATTAATAGATCAATAACATGAACTGTTAAGTATTTAATGAAGAAAAGATTAAAGGGTGAGCACATGGATGTGAAATATTCCTCCATGTGGTTTGCATGAAAGTTTGGTTTATTAAGAAAGACAAAAATATCATTTGTATGGTCAAATTAGAATCAAATGTGACGGATTCACTGCGTATGAATTTACTTAATAATGTAAAACTAAAGTCTAGAGAGCACATTGAACGCGTTTGCCGCCAGCCAGTCATCCACATTATGCAAGAAAACCTACACTTTTTGTTCTTGCGGCTAATTAAAACTTAAGAAAAAAATCAAACAACAAGGCCTAGTTCTCTGTGGAGCTCTAGAGCCATCTGGAGCACTCTCAAGCTCCTTTCTCTCCGTCTTACTGCCTGCGAGATTAAATATGCACAACACTAACCGCTCAGAGAATAGTGATATACTTTCAAACAGACTTAGACAGCGACTTTGAAAGAACGTCGTCTAAAACAAATCAATACAATCGTATGGTATCAGAGTCAAACGTGACACTGGGTATTTACCCAACACACGTTGTGTACGTACTGTAATTGATAACCGCTCTCGAAAGACTTTTGTCTGTGCGTTATGGGCCGATTAACCAACAATTTGTTTATTCCGGCACACTGTAATCCTTTCTGTCAGATGAAATAGCGTGTTATGTGGTTTGTTTAATGGAGGCCGCATAAAGCCGGAGTTGGAATAGACGCGGCTTATTTTAATCCCGATAAACTGTGTGTACAAAAAGCAAAGATTCAAATTTGTGACAATTACCTCATTAGCATTACAACGTGCACTCCAGGCGACGAAAAGTCTCAACGATTTCAACTTTTAAACCTTTAATCTTTTCTCCCCCTTTCTTCAAGACGGAAAAAAGTCAGGGCGCGTCTTCCGAGGCGCGCGGTTCTGAGGTTTGAAGCTAACCATGGTCCAGTAATTAGCATGTGCAGGCACTGCGTTGGTTAGCAGTCCTCGTGCTGTGGAGTTGATGAACTGTGCTAGAGATAAAACCCTGGAGCCACACACAAATAAATCTGTCATTTCGCACGTTATCATATTCATGAGCGCGTGAGTCTGGGTGTGTGCGCGCGCCACATTACAGATGTTACAATGGGCCTACTCGCGTGTCTTAAATGTGATAGCTATTTGGGAAGCGATTGCTTTTCAGACCAGAAGTTTTTTTGGGGGGTACTTTTTCCCCCGGGAGCGAGTCTACATGCTGCTAGTGTTTTTGCCGTTTGGGCGAAAACGAGCGAAGAGCTAACGATGTTTGTCGTGTGTCTCCAAGCCGCCTGTTTGTTTATGCTAGGCCAGTTCTGCCCAGTGCTGCCTGTAAATAATTACCCACCCTAATTATGGCCTGGAGTTAGCGAGCGCGCTAAATGCTTTTCTGATGAGTACTGCCCTGGGTTAGCAGGTGCTGGGTGGCCCTCCTAGGGATTCGGATTTAAGAGGGGGCCCGTATTCCTCCCTCGGGTCCCACGGGCGAATGGCTTGCGTCGCTGCGACATACCCCCCAAAGAATAATGTGCTTTACGCAGGGGGGGCGGAACTCGAGCAGGGGGCGTTATGTCGCCCCCAGTGAGAGATTCATTACGGTGGCCTTGAGATCGGCCTGTTTTAAAGACCTTTGTCATTAAGACGCGTCTTGCTGATCGAAATCAAAATAAAGGCTTGAAATTCGCCGGATGAATGTCGCTCGCGCCTGAACACCGTGTTGATAATGCCCGTCGGTACTCCCCCCTGAGTTATTTTCGCAATTAGCCGTGGGCCTGATTAAACATGCTTTATGTGTTTGACACGGCGAATGTATCAAAAGTTGATCCCGTTTATTCGGAAAGCCGCTCTTTGTGGTGGGTCGGACAGGGCTGCAGCTTGTGTGTGCCATCACGAGTGCTGTGTGTGTCTTGTAGCATGTCGCATCAAACTTTTACCCCCCACGGACGCGCTCAGTCTGTCTCCCAAACTTGCGCAGACTTGCATTATGTCAGCTCGCGCTTTGCCACCCCATTTGCTGTAGCTGTACTGCTGTGCGCGCAGACAGACTTATCAATCAAACGCGGCTTGATGGATTCTTCAGAACGATGGAACAATCGCTTCAGAAGAGCTGCAGAGTCTCGGAGCGCTTTTTCTTTGACATAAGGGTATGCAAAGAGTGTAAATGGATGAACGGTTGATTGATTCTCGCCAGCAATGTTGTTGACAGCAGGAAATGTGTTTTGCATTGACTGTGTTTGCATGGGAATTTGCACGGGGCATGAGTTATCGAGCAGGAGTTTGGACCTTAGGCGATTCTACATAATGATGGCAGGTCGGAGGATCTGAGATTCACTGTTTAACAGCCGTTACCTGTGGAGGGCTTATGGAGAGAGAGAGAGAGAGAGAGAGAGAGAGAGAGAGAGAGAGAGAGATGGAGAGAGAGAACAACAACACATTCAATATTTAGAAGGTTATCATCAAATTCCATTCATGGGGATGGACTTCCGCTTCCCGGGCCGGATGGATGGATGGGTTGCCCAGGACTCTAGTGAAGCCCCCCACACACACTTTTCTTACTTGTGGCTGTGCTTGTGCGTGTTTGGAAGAGTGTTAGTACTAAGAGGGGTATCAAGACAGTAGATATTGTCAGGCGCTCTCATCAGGGTATCTGTAGTGAAAAACGACCCTGTCCCAGAAATGGTAATAACGCAATGGTTGCACACAGTTTTCCTTGTCAGTTTTCCTCTTTTATGCACTCTCGTCCCCGCTCCCTGCGTTCTTGACAAACTATTCATTTATCTGCGTCTTTGTCGTTTCTGTGGAGTGACCCCGCAAGGCCGGATAAACTACATTTGATTCTTTCTCTCTACGTTCAGACTGTGACCTCAACACATTCGTCACATTATAAAATAAACACCAAACTAGTCTGTAGTTCCTTTTTACACTCCTATTCTTGATGGTTCGACTTTTTAGAAGATCCCAAAAATTTCTCATTTTTGAAAAATGTTACTGTAGGCAACTATGTAAACATCCTTCATAAGTCTTATAAAAAAAACTTTTGAAAATAATATTTGAGTTCAGAACAAAATCTCTATCTGAGATGACAAATTGGATTTTTTTAAATATTAAACATTAAACAGGATTTAAAGACAGCACTATGAGAATTCTTGCACAACAATATTTGAATGAATTTTAAACCTATTTGTTTAACATTTCAATTACGTCTCAAACAATAAATGGATTCTAAGACTAAGACTAAATGAAAGAATAAAGAATGCTTTTACATCCTGATTGGGATTATGCAAGTGTATTTTTAATAAAAAAATGACATGACAACACTTCATTACGATTACATGAACGTAAACAAGATTTGAAATCATTTTGTTTTAAGTGCATTTCAAACAAAGTTACTTAAAACTTTGAATGAATGCAGTACACTCAACTATAAACACATAAATATGATATTATGCTTCACATACGCACACACGCAAACAATCAAATCGAGTTTTTTGATCATTTCAAAAGTCATAAAAATGCGATAAACACTCCAGCATTAAAGTAAAAAGAGCAAACATGACGGCATGTATGATTAGCTTCTCCTTCAAACACGAAATAATCGCTGTAGACACTTTTTCACTTCTATTCAAAACACACATGGGGGTCCCATTACGTCGCTGTAAAGCTTCAGAAAAGTGTTCCAAAGCAACCATGAAGACGAGAAGAGATCCATTCTCCAGAGACAAACAAAACCATTAATTAAAACAAGCTTTCAAACATCAATCTCTCTGCCTGTCACAAAATTATCATAATCTGGGAATGTTAAGAGTCTGTAGAGTAAACAGTTAATTTAGGGGAGTATTAATCAAAAAGTCTGCCTTTCTGTACCCCCTCTGTGATGTGGCACATGTACTTTTTCATCAGATGCACTTTGTACACTTTGCGCCGAGAGAGGGTAACTTTTAATGCACTTCTTCACGTGTGCGCTTAAACCATGACCGTGATGGGACTTTTGTGAAAAATCTCCCTTATTTTGCAAGTAGGCCTAAGTGTCTAAACGTGCAGATTTTAGAATGTATGTCATTACTATTAACCACCCGTACAGTTAAGACAATGCCGAACAAAAGAATTTTCTTTCATTAATATATTTGTGTCACATTCTGCTGGTCAAAATGTAAAGCTCTGGTGCTCATGTGGGGGTTTCAGATTCGAATCTGGCACGCAACTTTTCTCTGTATAATAAAATAGTTAAGCAAATCCACCGAGGACATTGCCCTGTACATTATCAACACGATCAGTTATCGGCTATACCCGTGTATCAGAACAGATGGCAAGAGACTCTCGTAACAGTTGAAGGTTTATTCACAGGTGTGCGTGTCTCTTTGAGTCAATGTTTGTGCGTTCTGCGTTAGGGAAGGTAAGAGAAAAGCTAGAGAGCACTGCTGTTGTAATAATGTTTGAGTGGGTGTTTAATGTGAGTATACAAGCTGTTAATCTCTCCTGTGTAGCTGTGTTTAAATGTGTTTATGCTTCATTAAGCATGCATTACCTGCTTCATTACTGCTGTGTTTCAACCACAGACAATGAGACACATTGTGGGTTTGTAAGTTCATCACTCTCAAATTCTGACTCGGGCCTGATTGACTGTCACTCCCACATAACATTTGCTTTGGAATTTGAAGCATATACGTATATAGTTATAGTTTACCCAAAAATGGACAATCACCTTTATTTATCAGGTTTAGGGAAGATTTTTTGGGAAGATATTTTAAGAATGTTTAGTGTTAAATGGAAGTTGATGGAGTTGTTTCTTGGTGAGTAAATTATACTTTTTGGGTGGACTTGCAAAGTTATCGATTTTTGCCATTTGATTTTACATACACATTTAAGCATTTAAGCCTTAAAACATGTTCAGTTCATACAACCTGCCATTAATGAGAAAATCAGTCCACTGAAAATCACGACAGTAATGTAAAGTGTAATTTTACTCTTACTGCAGTACATTTTTAAAAATTGCAGTTTTTGTAATTTACTAATTGAACCAAAGCACATTTCATAAGTTTTACCCACTATAAAAAAATGTTATAGGCCTATACCTTTAAAACATTACTAAGTTTCTTCTGCAAAACACAAAAGAAGATATTTTGACAAATGTTGGTAAAAGAAAACGGTTGGTCCCATTGAATGACATCTATAGATTTTGTGTACATACAGTGGAGCTGAAAGAGGATCAACATTTTTGGAAATAATAAAACATTTTCTTTTGTGTTCAGTGGAAGTAAAAAAAATCATACAGATTCAAAATGACAAGAAGTTGAAAAATTATTGACAGAATTTTCATTTTGGGGTTAACTGTTACTTAAATATATTTCTGAAAACCACTAGTACTTTCTCAAAGTTATATTTATTTAAGAAATGTTATGAAGAAACAAGTATGAGCTTTACAATTAAAACATTTTAACACGTACTTGAGAGTAAAAAAATGCTTAAGTATTGTATACCACTGAGCTCTGATCTTCTTAGTAAATGATCCGGGTGTAGAAGTTAACCCGTACAGACTCCTTACAGACATTTTTACTATTCTCTAATTTGGTGAAATATATTGTAGAATATACATATATGTTCAACACTGAATATCAATATTATATTCTCACATAATGTTCCTTATATTGTGAACAATATTTTATGCATAAAAAAGCAAATTACAAAAAAATGACTAAGGGTTTTCACAGGCAGGGTTACATATAAAGAAATATCTGTTTCCTGTGTTAATATTTAATAAAAAAAGATTTCAACTTATTATATAGTTACTACAATTACTTTAACATTTATCATCAGAAATATGTCTTATAATGTGTTCCCTGATTCGTTAAGGTCATCCTTTAATATGAATTTTTGTTGATACTAAAAGGACATGTACAATATGTTAAGTGTATGTTAAGATATGATAAACACAGACAATATACCATATTCCTCATCTGAAAGAGTCAAGACCATGCTTTAAATTCAAATGCATACACCTTTAAAACAATAATTTTTATTTTCATTAAATAAACTTTCAAATTAAAACGTTATAAGTTGATTGGGAAGAACATTGATTTAAGACTTAATTTTCAAAAACTGAATTGTACACAGCCATCCTTCCCCGAGCTGAACCCAGTTTTCCTTTATATGGATCAGTGAAAAAGAGAAACACTTAAGATTCTTTACTCCGTGCCCCATTGGCATTGTGTGTATTTTGATTTTGGTAGCACTCTTGAGATCTTGTGGTTGTACAGACGTACGGTTGAATAGCTCACTTTGAAAAAGCTTATAATGTGGTAAAATAGTTCCATGCCAGCACAAATAATGTCTTATGGTAATGTGAACCTTGTCATGTGTACAGTGAAGACAACAATATGTTTAATTCATTCCCTCTGTCTTTTTCCTTTTCTTCGCTTTTACTTCAATTCTTTTCTAAGCATTAATTTGAAACTATTCTCATTTTAATGTATAAAGTGTTTCCTGGCAGGGGAAAATATATAGAAAATCTTAAAAAGAAAAGAAATGAGCTGCTACATCATTGGTTTATATTGGTATATTCTTGTAATATGATATAAAATATTATTTGTATTCATATTGTAGTTTTTTTGGTTGGGTTGTATTCAAAAAGATGAGTTATTATCTGTTTGTCATTAAATTCTAAATAAATTACACAATAATATGTTCAATTATGTATTTATTTTTTTAAGATAAAACACATTTAGATGTATAGATTTGAATTGCTTTTTTTAAATGTAAGTATTTTTTTAATCTCAGTTTGTGTCTGTTGTGTTTGTTTGGATATGGGGAGATAAACAAGAAAATAAATTTAACATTTATGGAATTATATTAGCAAGACAATATGATACAATTAAAATCTTAATCTTAATTGTTAAATCCTTAACTATTTTTTTTATTTTAGTTGTCTTACATTTTTATCAATGAAAATATTTTAAATTTAAATCTGGACTATAAAATAAATAAAATAAAATTATAAAAAAATATAAAATAAAATTATAAATAAAGTTAATAATACTATTAAAAAATAAGAATTAAGTAATTGACTTAAATGTAATTGTAATACAATCGAAAATAATAGCATTAATTGAGAAAGAAAAGTTAGTTGAAAATATAACATTAAAGTTTGATTTATGAAATAAAAGTGAAAAGTTGCTGTCAGAAATAAAGACTTTAAGTGCTTACGTCATAGTGAGTGTGACGTTATTCTGCTTCAGCATAATGGCGACACCTACAGGTCAATCAATTAAATACATCATAAAAGTCTTCTGGTAAATAAATAAGCAAACTTTAAAATTAACATCATGACTATTGCCCAAATAAATATATTTTAATTTATAAATTAATATTCACACCAGTAATCTGTGTCAGTAGAGGATTATTAAACACAAAATATCATAAACCAGTGTTGCGTTTATCAATAAATAAATGATGAATTGATATAAATATATATATATATATATCACAATTAGTGTGAATCATCGCAATTTATTACATATAATAATACATTAATATCATATTGTAATAAAGTTTGACTTTTAAAACTTTTGTCCTCAGTGATCACATGACATCACCGGGATGAGCGGGCATTTTATTACATCCCAAAATATTATAATTAATACAATAATTATTATTTTACGTATGAGCACCTGATTATTTAATAACGTATAAAATAAAAAAATAAAAAACTCCCGCAGGACTTTTATCTCGATTCAGGAAGTACGTCATCGAAGGTCGTTGAATAAACTGTCTGCCGGTGTCACGATGACAGGAGCCTCATTACAGCTCGCGTTATCCTACACTTATCATCAATATTAATCAATATCAATATTAATAGATCACCGTGAGGTTATTATTAACATTAATCGAGTTGTGATAATAGAGAATAAATCCTGTGAACGACATGAGGAGTTTACCGTATTTCTGTCGAGGGAAAGTCATCCACGGGTTCGGGAGAGGAAGTAAAGATCTGGGCATCCCCACAGGTGACATTATTATTATTATATCATGTTTAACTTTATAGTTCTACATTCTGCACACTTGTGTGTGATTGTGGGTCTAATTTGGTCCTTTAAATATAAAACAGATCACAAATGTTGATTAAAAGTTAATTATATTGTTATGTTGTATTATTTTGTAATTGCAGACGTCACTTCCGGTGCTGGGTTGTGATTTCATCTTTTAAATGTACAGAACACCAAAAAGTGTTCGACACCTCGCTTGAGATGAACCGATACATCGACATTTGGGCCGATAACTCTTTTATAAGCCGATATTTACATTTACATTTACATTTAGTCATTTAGCAGACGCTTTTATCCAAAGCGACTTACAATAGTCGAGGAGACAATCAAAAGGGTATTCTTCAAAATATATATATAATCAATAATTATTATTAACACATACACTGAGTTCATTTGTAAAGTTGGAACTGATCTCTGAACTGTGGTTACTCTTCATATCTATGGACAACTTTATTTTGTATACAATCTATTGCTTTAAAAGAAATAAAACATAAATAAAGTAATGATTAAATATCTATGTCCAGTAGCAAACCTTGAAAAGTGATTAAGAAATAATTCCTCGTTTATTTGCCGAAAGATATCAACCCTTTATTAGTGGACCGATAATACTAATAATCGCATTTATTGGCTGATATTGATAAGGCCGCCGATATATCGCCCATGGCTACACTACATGAAGGTATTTAGTAAAATGGTCAAAAGCTGATGTATTTGGATCCATTAGAATTACAACATGGTGTGGAAATATCTCGTCATCTTCTGATTGTTTAAAGTTCTTCTGTTTTTCATCCCAGCCAACTTCCCAGAGTCTGTGGTGGACAGTCTCCCCGCTGACATCAGCACCGGGATATACTACGGGTGGGCACGGGTCGGTAACGGAGACATTCACAAGATGGTCATGAGCATCGGCTGGAACCCTTACTACAAAAACACTAAGAAATCGATGGTGAGTACATCTCAAGAACATTCAAGGGAGTAAACTTGAGTCGTGAAGAACTTGTGTATACGTTATGCTCCTAACTCTTTTAAAAGGAATAGTTGGCGCAGAAATGATAAGTGTGTTTACCCTTTTGTCATTTCTGTCTTTTGCAAAACACAAAAGAAGATATTTGGAAGAAAGTTGATAACCAGGCAGCACTGGCATCCAGTCACTTCTATTGTATGGACACAATGCAAGTGTATTGGTACCAGTACTCAAGATTCTTCAATATATTTTCTTTTCTGATCTGCTATAGACAGAAATAATACAGGTTGAGTATGAGGATCAGTAAACTAATTTTGGTTGTTTTTTGTGGTAGGAAACGCATGTGATCCACACATTTAAGGAAGATTTCTATGGGCAGATATTGAGCGTGGCTATGGTGGGTTACATCCGTCCTGAGAAAGGGTTCGAATCACTAGGTATCTGCTTTCCTAATCTCATTCCCATATTTTAATTCTACAACATCCTGAATGCACACCCAAACAAACCTTTTCACATCATAGAAACAAGATAAACCTTTAAACATAGTCAACACAAAAGTGCATACGGTCACACTAACTTTGTTTCGTCTGTTACAGATGAGTTAATTTCAGCAATTCATGGTGACATTGAAGAGGCAAAGAAAAAGCTGGATCTTCCGGAACACTTGAAACTAAAGGAGGATAACTTCTTCAAAACATCCATATCTACCGAAGCTGAGCAGATCATGAACGGGCACAGATTATAATTCAAACACCCGGTGACTTTTCATTGAAGCCAGTTGCTACGCATGCAGTTTGTTGTTTTTATTTTAAAAACTCCTGTTATATTTACAGCTTTTCCATTTTCTATTATGGATTGAGGTATTTGGGTTTCATAAAGAAGAACTGCTGCTGTTTCTTTAAAGTTTACTACATGAAATGGCACAGAGCCTCGTTTTGAATTCAAATCCTATCAGGCAAACAAAATAAATGCTTACGTAATTTTACACATGGACCTGGAAGAAAGCACTTATTCAAAGTTAACCACTGACCTCTAAATCAGTTTTGCCTTTGTCAAAATTCCTCATTAAATAAATCATTCTTTAGTTTAAACTTGATTTCAGTAAAAATTTGATAGGGAATTTCAAGTGGGCTTTATATGGTTCTCAGAGAATCACAGCATGCCCTGAGGTGGAAGTCCAAGCCTAAGAGAAAAAAAAGAGCCAAAGCCGGGTTTGTTGTACTAAAAGTGCACAACTGGTTACACATTGACTGAATATAAATTTGGCTGTACATAATGATCTTAGTGAATTGTAATGATATTTTTAATATTTAAGAGTGTATACAGACGCCCTATTCCGCAAACAGTTGTGCTACAATTTATGTTTATCAGTAATAAACCTTCACCTATAGTAACCTCTCATGCGCTCATGTAAAACAAATATAAGGAGACAGACAGTACTAGTTTGGTTAGCTGCTTGTTGGTTAACTGATTTTTTGTGGCTCAGACTCTAGCAGTTCTCTGTAAAATTTCTTTATGTACTTTCACAATCATTTGATGTTTAGACGCTGTTATTTAGACTTCAGACCACTGCTTTCTCAAATATAAATAGTGTGCTTACTGTATATCAGGGCAGTGCCTTAAAAATGTCAAATCACAATTCTACAAACATTTCTTGCACAACCAGGCATTCCATTACGCTTGACAAATTCAAGAGAAATGAATTGTTAACACTTGTTCTAGTGTTGTCTGTCTGCGATATATGTATTGTATATAATACATATATAAATCAAAACAGGGCAACTCTTTCTTGACATTACAGACAATACATTAAGTTGTTTCTGGATCAATAATAATAAAGCATTCATTAGAAATAATCCTGGAAATGCTTGTCTTGTGTTAAAACAACACCAGTATTGTATAACTACAATCTCCTGGATTGATGTTCTTTGCTTTGAGACAGATCTTTGAGAATGTCTCAAAGGCTGATGTTCCCAAAGCTTGTAGTGCTGGTGGTGATGCCTAAAGTTAAGTGGTAATGTTAATGAAATGGTACATCCCAAATAATTTATTTACTCTAATGAAGTTAAGCGAACCAAAAAAACGATGAGAGGCCAGTTTATATTCTAAAAACAACTCTATATAAGTGAACTCAGCTTTTAATGTTTAGTCATACACATTCACACAAGATCAGCTGATCAGCTTTTCGCTTGGATTGATTTGATCTAATGATGTCTTTGCAGTGTCACATGTTAACTGATGCTATCATCACTGTAATCATTTGATCAACTTATCTCATAAAGTTCTTGAAATAAGAATCTAGAATGAAACCTCTGCTTTAAAGTGATTAGACATGGTAAGATAAAAGTGTTTTTAAAAAATGAATATTACAGTATTTATGTTTTGAAATCATTTGGACAGTTTTTTTTCTGCAAATAAAAAAATGTATGTGAAATCTGGGATTTTATTTACAGTAATTCAAAAATTGTAAACAAAAATGAACATTTCATTATAACACATACCTAACAGCAACTTTTAATTTATTTGAAAAATAAGTGCACGCAGTCAACTGTGCAATGTAAATAATTTACAGAATTAATCCATAATAAACAGATGTGATGATTTATTTGAATATTGATAACTTTAAAACTCTCATCTGCTGCATTTGCAAATATTTGGAAATATAAATTTATCAAAATCATTTATCTATCATTATTTCAAACCTTTATGATTTTCTTTGCAGAACACAAAAGAAGATATTTCGAAAAAAGTTGGGAACTGGCACCCATTCATTTGCATTGGTTTTGTTTCCATACCATAAAAGTGACTGGGTGTCAGGTATAAAATGACCACATCGGTTCAGTCACACTCATAAGTCTATTCGCAAAATGCATAGCACACAATATAATCAACAAGTTTGTTCTTTATGATCTGATTCAAAAAAAGGAGAAAAGCTTGTCACAATCCAATCATCTCCCAACACGTTAAGCCTCACATTTAAAATCAGTTGAAAACTACAATCCGTGTTGTCATGAAAACTGCTGGTTGGTAAAGGGCAATGCTCATGTAAGCCTCATTTTGCTCATGTCACAATTTCCTAAAATCATCTGCAATAAATAAAATATGAATATGCACAAAAGAAAACGAAACATCCTTTCCAGTTTAGAATGCTGTTATGCAAGCATGTATATCTCATCATCATACTCTAACTGCGCCTCCTCTTCAGGCTCCTCCTCCTCTAACATGCTGTATTTAAATTTTCGGTACACCATTCCATCCCTTCCCATGTAAACAATACCATCATCCTCATCTCCTTCTTCATCTTTATCACAGTACTCCGGCTGTATGCTGTCTTTGAGGGTGGCAGAGGTAAAGGGTCCGTCTGGGATTTGGGAGTAGCCCTTTGGTTTTATCATGGGCTTTGAGGGGGTCATCTTTCCAAACTGAAGGAAGGCAAAAATGGCAAACCCCAAGCTCACAAACACAAATATGACCGAGAACACAACGACGGCGGGACGAACTAGAGGCATCAGCTCTTTGCTGAAGTAGTTGTAGTTCAGTCTGACATCACATTCATCTGAGAAAAACGACATGTAGTCATATATTCCACCAAAACAGTGTGTCAAAGCGTTTACATGGCATGTCATTTATATCAGTGCTATCAAAGCTAGAATTTTTAAAATGGTGTTGATTTCAAAATGAAAGAAAATCATCATTTATTTTGCCCCATAAAATGGCCCTTCTTTTAAATATTAATGGATGCGTTTTGTTATTTTTGTTCACAATAAACGTATTGTATATATATTTACCGTCTAGTTCATGGCATAGACAGCATTCCCAAGGAAATTTTGAGGAATCTCTGTTTGTGTTTTCTCCACAGCAGGAAAGACATCTCCCGTCTTCAGATAGACGCTGTAGAGCAGGACATCTGGTGCAGTTATAAGGCCCGGGACCCTTACATTCAGTACACGACTCATCACAATCTGTACATGTGTTGTTCTGCACAACACAAAACAAATGTAAGAAAGCAGACATATATAAAAATGTAAACTTTATAATGATGACACCCTGGTTAGTTTATATATGTAGAGAAAGACATTACCGTTATATATTTTCCGCTTAGACAGTCAGATGAGCAGATTCCTGCAAACATCCCAAAACCTTCATAACACGATGTACAGCGGATAGCCCCAGATCCTGTTTACACATCCAACACAAGACACATTAATAAAACATATGTGTGAAAATTAAAATGTTATATGTTGTTTTATTTTTAACATCCGCAAAGCAGCAGGGTCACAATCCACAGATAATGAATTAAAACATATGATTTAAGAAAGATATTTGGCCCTTTGTGTCAACCTTTGAGACATTTCGTTTAAAAAATAACTTTTTCTACTTTTTATGTTATTGTTTGTCTTTATTTCCTCACTTTGAATTAGGTTTGTCAAATGATTGTTTAAATTTACATATTCTTTAAATTAATGTATAAAAATAAAAACAAATAGACATTTTCCCTTAATAAAGGATATGTTATTAATAAATAATATTTTCAAATTTTTTAATCTGGATGTCCCTGATCGGGAAAATCATTTGACAGCCCAACTTTGAATAAAGATGTCTGATAAAGGAATTCATCTGAAATAGAAACCTTCCAATAATAAACCTTAGATGTTCTAATAATTTGTACTTATTTACACATTATTGGAACTAAGTACACATTTATTTACACAAATGTGTGCTTAGAAAGATATTTCGAAGAATTTTGACATGTTTCTTTTTTGTCTTGTTTAAAACTGAAATTTTTTTAAAGAAATACATTTTGTAAGAAATAAATGTATACAGGTTTGTAACAACAGATTTTCCATTTTTGGTTAAACTATTAAATGTCTCAATATAAATGAATGGTGATTAATTGAAGGATAATATATAACTAGATGTTTTTTTACTAAAAGTGCTCGACTTTTAATGTTCTTACTACAGAAGACTTATAGACAAACATCAATGAAGAACAAACTTGTTTCTGTGCCCGCTGAGGCTTCTTACCATTACATGTTTGACAGGTAGGATGGCATCTCTTGCACTCTCTGTCATCGTCAGGAAAGTAATGTGATGGACACGTACGGAGACAGAGGCCGGACTTTCTCAGAAGGAAGTATCCATCTCTACAGCTGAGACAGAAACCACTGCTCCCTGAACATTCCTCACATGTTCTGTCACATGCTTCACAAACTCTACTGCTTTTGTTAACAAAGAAACTGAAAGAGAAATATATGAGTATATGAAATTGTGTAGAAAATATCAAAAGCTTTTATTGGGATCTGTATAAATGTATTTTAACTGCTAAACTAAAAGTTTATAAAATACAGTTTGTGTTATTTTCACATGTAAAGGCTTCCATTTTATTTCAAACCTGTATGACTTTATAAGTTTCTCAGTTTCTGCATAATCCAAAAAAAGGCTGGTAACAAAACTACATTGTACCCGTTGTATAGACACAAAACCACCAAGACATTTCTCAAAATATCTTCTTTTGTGTTCCACCAAAGAAAGAGCCATGTATATTTTTTATATTATTGTGATAGTTTTGAGTGGCATGAGGGTGAATATATAATGAGATTTTTATTATCTTTGGTTGAACTATACCATTAAGAAATGTTTTTATGTATAAACAATATTGTGAAGTTAGCACTTTTTGTTGATACATAACTGTTTTATTGTTTCTTTACTGTCTTGCATATTACAATAATTTATTATAATTTATAATAATTTATGTTTGCCTTTTATGTAATACATAAAAATTTTATCTTTATAACACAGAGCTCGGCAAGGAAAGATATTTTGTTTACAATAATTTCTTTAAGTGACTGAGAGGTCAGAGACTCGTAAGGTTCAGAACAGCAAGTGTTTCACTCTTTTCTCAATACTGATGTTCTTAAGTCTGACTTGTACATAAAATAAAAGATCCAAAAAGATTGTCTCTAGTATCCATTCATTGTATGTGCTGCTCCCTAGAGGTGAAATGCAAAGTAATAATTCTCCCAAGAATAAAACATTCTTCATCATTTACTCCCTATGACCTGTATGAATTTCATTCTCAGCAGAACAAAAACCAAATAAGACAGTTGGAACAGAGGGACCAGATCACGTCTGTTGTTTGGAAACAAGTGAACGTGTGCGTCGCTGTTAGGCAAGCAACATTCTTCAAAATATCTTCTTTTGTTTTCGCCAAAAGAAAGAAAGTTATACAGGTTTTAAACAAAAGAATAAGTAAATGATGACATTTACTTATTTAAACTATCTAAAAAATACATTTTGTGCAAAGGAACAAAGAAATAAGATGAGTAATGTAATACCTCGGAGGACACGTGGAAAAGCAGCTGTGTCCGAGCAGAAACAGGTCTGGTTTACATGTCAGACAGTCATTACTGTGATGGCCTCTGCATGACTCACAGTTCATATGACAATGAACACACTCCTGCCTCTCTTTATCGCCATAGTAACCATCAGGACATGTGGGCACACACGTCTGATCTGACAAATACACATATGCGTCACATGACTTGGCATGTCACTATAAGACACTATAAGAACACTTTAAGAACTTTGTGTCTTACTGAGCAGGAAGTGATTAGAATCACAGGTGAGGCAGTGATCTTTCCTTGAGCCGGAACAGCTGAGGCAGCTGGGGTGGCATCGCTGGCACTGTCCGTCTTTATTCACAAACGTTTGAGGAGGGCAATCAATGAAGAACTCACAATAACCGTTAACGTCTTTCTTCATGTTGGCATCGCAGGTCAGACAGGAGGACGGGCCGGGACCTGAACACGTCACGCAGGATCTGTCACAGTCTAAGATGAACACACAAGAATTTAATTTTCACAATCAAATATTTGATTGATCAAAAATCTGTGCAGGACAAGTGCTTCCGAAATTAAACCCAAAATGTAACAGTAAATGTGGAGATATGTTTTTTATTCCCACATGCAACAAAAGATACAATATCTTGTTTAAAGGGATAGTTAACCCCCATATTAGTATTGTGTGATTATTCTCTCTGCCTTTTGTCCTTTAAACCTTTATGACTTTCAGAACACAAAATAAGATATGTCGAAGAATGTTTGAAAAGAAAACCGTCGGGCCCCGTTGACATTGTTTGTGCTCCCACACAATGAAAGTCAGTGTGCATCAGCGTTTTTAAGTTACCAACATTTTTCAAAATATCCTCCTATGTTGAGTTAAAATAATGAGTGGGTGGGTAAATAAAGACAGATTTTTAATTCTGGGGTTTACTATCCCTTTATCATAAGTACACTTAATGCATTATTATTGTTGGTGTTATTATTATATAAGCACATGAATAGAAGAGATTCTGAATCCCACCTCGACACTCTCTTTCATCCTGGTAAGTATCTGATGGACAGTTGTTCAGACATTTTCCATCATAACGCACAGCACTGGAACCCTTGCAGGAGATGCAGTCATCCTCGTGGGGTCCGTCACACTTTGCGCAGTCATTGTGACAGGCCTCACAGCGTTTCTGCTGGACATTTGTATAGAACCCTTCAGGGCAGTCATCACGACACCCACCCTCATGAAGGAAAAAGGACTCTGAGCACACTGAGAGACAAAGCATCACAACATCAGAAAATGAAATGGATTTAATAATTGTGTCGTTCACTAGTTAAATAGATCAGTCATTTAAAACATATTTACACATTCAACACTGTATACCAGAACTAAAATAAAGTATCATGATGTTCTGGAAGTCTTTTTGGAGATGAACATCACAATTCTACACTACAGGTACTCAAGATGAACATATGAGTGGCAGAAATCCTTCCTTTGAGAAACGGCATGCTTAAACATACAGACAGATATATAGAAATTGAGATGACGCTGAGATTCGCACCACTGCATTTTTGGTTCCGATCACATTCAGCACAGCCTTGTGGACAGCGCTCACACGCTCCGTCTTTAACAAAGTGTTTGGGAGGACAATATGTCACACAGGTGTGTTTGAAACGCAGGTATTCTTCTTCACAGCTCAGACAGTTCTGCTCTTCTCCATCACAGGAAGCACAACCCACAGCACATCTGTGACACACACCATCATCTGGGTAACCCCTGGGAACACAACAGATGATCCTAAACGTCATTTATAACAGACAAAACTGAAGTTTCAATAGTAGTGAGATTTCTTTTTTAACCAACGGGGACGGCACTTGACCCCCGTGGTAAAAATCAGGTTTTATTGTTTATATTCTTATAATGTGTTGTTAATATGCTAAGACAAACCATGTGCAAATGAATCTTTACACAACTGCCGAGCATTTTTAAAAGTAAAGTTTAGCAAAGAATGAGTTTCAGAACTGCCTCGGTTAATGACATCATAACCCATTAACCAATCACATCAACTCATTGGACCACATGGATCTGCTGTTGAAGTCACTGTTGTCTGATATGCCTAAATGTAGACTGGGCAGAGAATTTCAACTGTTTAGCCACAAAAGACACGATTTTAAACCTTTCACACTCAGCGACACATTTGCTATCCTGCAGATAGAGTTGACGGGTTTTGCATTTCACGCAGCGATGAGAATCCTGACACTTCAAACATCCCGCTGAACAATCTTCACAGCGGCCGCTCGTCCTGTTCTCGTAGGTCTCGGCCGGACAATCGGACACACACGTCTGGCCAGTGGCAAGAAATAATCCTGTGTAAACAAAATGCCACACTTTTAGAGATCTCAAGTGTCTTCTGAGTGATCGGTCTATAGAAACATCGCATGCACTGGAATTACCTTTATGACAAGACTCACACTGGTCTCTCTGTGGGCCTGAACAGGACATACAGGTGGAATGACACTCTTCACAAACTAACTGATCTATTAACACACACACACATACACACATACCAAGAAGTCAATCAGACCAACTCCAGTACATCAATCAAGTTATAATAAGGAGTTGTGCAATGAACATCTTACCATTTAGAAAGGTTTGCTCAGGACATGTGATATTGCTCTTGCTGATACATTGATCGTTCATCAGACTCATATCATCTTCACATGAATCACAGTCATCACGGCTCGGACCGCCACATGAACGACACGTGTGGTGACACGGCTCACATTCCTGCTTCATGTCGCTATAGAAACCTTCCTTACATGATTTTACACAGGTTCCATCTGCAGGTGAACAGGACATCAGTGGGAAACTCTACATGTGTACAGATATGTGTCTATATAATGAAGCGAGCACGGTCAACACCGGGGCTGGTTGTCACGTGTTGTATTTGAGCTATTCAAATTCTGTGACTTGGGTTTAAGTATGTTGATCCGTGAAGTTCACCGTAATAAGAGGTCGGATGACATAAGCTGTTTTATTACCTGACAGTAAGAAGTCATCGTTGCACAGATAACATTCAGAGTCATCACAGGTCAAACAGTGATCATCACATCGAGCACACATCTTCATGGTCTTGTCTTCAAATGTTCCTGCAGGGCACATCTTACGACAGCTGGATCCCAGCCTGAAGAGAGATGCGGTACAATTATCATTTACTCTTTACATCAGAGATTATAATCATAAAGACAAAGCATAAGACTTACTGGTAATAGTTTGGCAGACAGGTCATGCAGTGCTCTGGATTCACTGGGGGAAATCATACTTTTAATTTTCTTTTAACAGGAATACAGTTCAGTTTATTCAGTTTAATACAAATTTTGTTGAAATATCGGACGATGAAAAAAGTATTTGCTAGAGAGCGACTGAACACAAATTGTATTATTTCTACAAAAACCTGATTACTGATTACCTTGTGTTTAAAGAAATGAATATTTTGGTCAGCTTTAATGCATTCTATCAAATATTTATCCATACAGTTCATGCAGCAAACATACAGAGTTCATGTGATGATTATGGGAGATTGTGGAGGTACTTGTTCATCTCTAAAGAGCAGTGTCTCTAATAATCTCCATTTCTCATCATCTAGGATTTGACTCAAACCTGCGACTCTTTATCTGGGCTATTTAAGACTGTTGTTTGCTCTGATTCTTTGCAGAGTCTTGTGCTTGCCTCGACTGACATTCTGAGCGTTCTCTTGAATCATTTTTGCATTAGCCTTTGTCTGTTTTCTTAGATTGTATATTTGGACTTTCGAATGTTTGCTGTGTGCCCTGACCCCGGCCTGTGTTCTGGATTTCTGTTTGTTTGACCTCTTCCTCTTTAACGCTCATGATTGTTCTGTTGCCTGCCCTGATCTGTGCCTGTGTATTGGATTACTTTATATAAGCTGTTTTTGGACCCGATCCTTATTAGTATTGAGCTAAAGGCAGACACCAATTCAACTGAACAACAAAAAAGATATAAATAACTTAAAGGGTAAAAAATAAAAAATAATACAGCAAGGTGGGTTCAGAAATTATTTTTGCAACATTAATATTTTCTTTAAAAAAGGAATATAAAGTCATTTTATTTTCTTAACCGAAATCAGGAAAGGGTCTCGAAAGAATTTATAGATTAAAAAGATTACATTGAGATCTTTTAATCAACTTGGTAAACATAACAGGGACATGCACGTAGGAAAATGTGTAAATCTAACTAACTTGGTTACGTTGTTTACTTATATTTAAATTAAAATATAGTTAAGTGAACTCAATAACTTATCATTTAAAGCCCTGAATAACTCATCTGAATAATTTATGAATTGATTATTAATTATTTGTGAGTTACTTTAATTCCAATGTTTTAAGTTTTAATAATTCATTGAATCGAGTAAAAGTGTACGGCTGACAAGCTACTGAAAAACAGAAGATGTTTTAAAGAAATTACATTTGCTTTTGTTTTGTGTGTTTCAGAAAATGTATAACTCTGAGCCTTGGAGTGCCAGAAATCTGCAGATATTTAATGTGGATTCTGTCAAAATACATGCTAAAAAATACAGCACTCATAAGTCTTCAGATCTTAATTGGTATAATCGAATCCTCAAACCGTTTGAGTTAACCGTACTTTTTGAGTTATAACGTGCGGTTTGCCCTTACAGCAGTTAGGCCTTTATATGTTTCTATCTCAATAAATGTTGAATACAACTTCTACAACTACTAATAAAAAGACTACGAATACAAATAATCATTTCCATTATAACTTTTTATTATTATTGTTATCATGATATTAATAGTTATATTGTTTTAATTTTATGGTGAAATATTACCTTAACACTGCTTAAAATTTAATTGTAAATTAAATTGTTTATCATTAACATTAAGAAAATTATTTTATGCTTTTCAATTATTTAAATAACTGTGTGTAAGCACAGTAGATTTTGTCAGCAGTTTTATGGCGCATTTACTGTAAAGACCAGCAGATGGCGCTGTTGCTATATATATATATATATATATATATATATATATATATATATATATATATATATATATATATATATATATATATATATATATATATATACACATATGCTGACAAAATATATATGTGTGTGTGTGTGTGTGTGTGTGTGTGTGTGTGTGTGTGTGTGTGTTGAGTACTGAAACTGTTTGGGGTTACTGAAGGTTAAATCATAATAAATAATAAAAACTTGATCTCTATGTTTATTAATACGATTTAGAGTTATTTTGGTTGTGTCAGAATATGCAAAACCAGGGTTGTAGAGACACAACCATCCAGAAACAGTGTTTAAAGTCCAATATTACGAGATCCAGTTTTAAACATCCCATTTATTATAGAATCATACAACAAACATCATTTAACAACATGTTCTCATGTTTGTGGGTGATAAGATTTGAGTATTATTGTATGATATCTGATAAACTTCTGATTTCTTTTTAAATTACAGAAATGTTCTTCTACGAGTGTTTATGACGAATACGATGCAGTTCAGGTTTATTTATATAGACCAAATATTCACAATGTAAGAAGTGAGGGTGTTTCATTATTTACTAACTCTTTGTCATTTCAAACCTCATTTCTTTCTTCTGCAGAGCACAGGAAGATATTTGGAAGAATGCTTGGAATGAAAAGACGGTTTGTGTTCGACAGAAGAAAAAGCCATACACATGTTTTAACAACATGAGAGTGAATAAATCACGTCTTTCTCTTTGGTTTCTATACCTTTAAAAGTGCGGCCGGGGTCTTTTATTAGCGGTGGTTCTGGTTTAATAATAAATGATGAATGCATTTGACATCAAGCGATAAAGATATACTGACCACTGAGGCACTTCTCACAGCCCTCCTCACAGGTAACACAGTCTTCATGATCACCTGTGCAGGAAGCACAATATTATGACCGGATTAGTTTTGAGACAGAAGAAAAGGAAAGAATTAAAAGTACATAGATACTGTTGCCAACACAGAGAAAGAAAACCTATGACACGCAATAACCAGATCACATGCATGTATAAGCATGCACAAAGAGACAGTAAGTGTGTGTCAAACTATACATAGATGAAGAAAATCAGACAAAGAAACGGTGTGTGAGCACATGTGACAGGTAGAGATGTGTTGTGTGCATTAACCCCGAAGGCCATAGCAGAGGATCCGTTTCCACATGTCTGCCACCAATGGGAAGAATTTCTACCCCACTATCTGTCTTTTGCTATTTCTGTCTGACTCCCTCAAGCTCTTCTCTCGTGCACTTCATATCTTTGGCCATGATAGAAATTTGTGAAGAAGATTAGATAAACCGCAGTGAGTGTCGGGAGAAGCCAAACATCATTTACTAGATTTCCAGATATAGGCCGACTGGAGAGAGTCAGACAAAATAAAGCACAGAAAATCACGTTCTGGTCACATTTGAAGATCTACATCAACAGTCAAGTTATTCTTTACTATGAAGCCTTTACTTTTATAGATGTTTATATACAGATTAACTGAGAGCATTATGGATAATGGACAGGAAACAGAAGGAGATAAAGGAAGCAGTGACACTAACAAGAAGGCTATCCGCATGACAAAAATCTTCACTTTTAAATATTAGCACGCCATTTAAGACATTTATTGTATTTAATATTATTAATTATTACATTACTTGGAATCAGTAAAAATAAATTTGCTTTTATAAGTTACAACAACTACACAAAATGTAAAATAGTAAGTTGAGCCCATCCTTTGAATTTGTCAACCATGGAAATAAAAAAATTATATTTTCTAAGTATGACGCATTGCAGTTCGTATTGTTTATATTTTCAGTTATTATTATTTTTATAATTATTATAATAAAAACAAGATATTTTATTAATATCATTATTTTTTTATTATTATTACAACAACAACAACGGCAAAATTACTATTATTATTAATATTAACAGCAATATTAATGGTATTGTTATTATTATTATTATTAATAATAATAATAATAATAATAATAATGTCGGTATTAATATTAATAATAATAATAATAATAATAATAATAATAATAATAATAAATCATAATTATATGTATTATAATAATTATGTATTATTATCATATTTCTATTATAATAATAACTAGAATATTTTGATGATAGGGTGAAATATTTCGTTTTTTGTAATTATTATCTTACTTTCCTTTACGTACTCTACACCTGCCAGAACAATACAAGTATTCTTTCTTTTATAGGATTTTTTAAATAAAAAACAAATTAAAAATAGATTTTGTGAATATTAAAAAAGCAAACACTAATATAACATTTCTTCTTTGATAGATATTACATCAAGTAAACACCCTCATCCTCCGAAATAAAGGAAGTAGAATCCCAATGTTGACAAAAAAATAAAGTGTCAAACAGCTAAGAAGATTCTAGAACAGGTATGATGCAACTGACCCTCTCCACACTCCAGTTTGGCACATTTCCCGTCTTTGGGATAATAGGTGGGACTGCAGTGAACACAGTGGCCTGTGGAAGTACACGCAGTGCAGTTTGGAGGGCAAGGATCACACGTTCCCTTTGAAGAATGGGAATAACCCTGTGGACAGCTATCTCGACACTCCCCTTCAAAAAGATACCGCTCCACTTCAGACTTATCTGCACCGAGACAGACACAAACAGGGATTAACATGATAAGAAGTGAAACACAGGATTCTCACTCAAGTGTGTGAATTAAAAACACCGTTCAAAGCTTTAAGAGAAATGTTTGAGGCCCTTTTCATCTGACGGTGTTACCTTTGCCACAGCGGGTGCACCTATCTGGTCCTTCATCTTTACATTCAAGACACATGTGGTGGCAGACATGACATTGTCCATCCCTCTCATACTTTCCTGGATCACATCGGATCACACAGCGCCCGTTATCGTAAAACCTGTTGGACATGAAAGACTCAGACCTTCACCCTTACAGCACATATCCTCCAGCATCTTAAGCACACTGTCATCATTGATTCAAACATCACCTGGTGGACGAACAACTGATGCAGTCTGTAATCTCTGGTCCTGTGCACTTGTAACATGTGGCGTGACACAGTTCACATTTCTGCTGTTTGTTTGAATACTCTCCTAAGATGCAGATATAGAAAACACATAGATTGTATAAAAAACTTATAAATAAATCCCAACCTGACTGTTGGGACTGTACAGAAATACAGAATGTCATTACAAATGTAGACACTAGTTATTTGATTTATACATTTTTACTTGGAGTATAATATTATATACATTTTTAGTCCTATTGGTTGAGCTGCCAACACCGCTGCATCCACATATATAAAATGTTGTGGTCTTACTGCTTTTAGAACTTTTACTGGCACATTGTCACTGCGGAATAAAATGCCCATCATTTATTCATTCCTAATGTCATTGACTTCTGTGAAATACACAAGTATATATCTAGTTATGGTTATATATAGTATATATACTTATATATACACTTATATAATATATAAGTATGTATATAGTTATGGTTAACTTTAAGTGATTTGATGTTCACATAATGGAAGTCAACAGGGCAAGTTGTTTGTCTACCAGCATTCTTCCAAATATCTTTTGTTTTCTGGTTTTGAATGACCCAAGGGTGGACATTAGGGTTCCTAATGTCATTGACTTCTGTGAAATACACAAGTATATATCTAGTTATGGTTATATATAGTATATATACTTATATATACACTTATATAATATATAAGTATGTATATAGTTATGGTTAACTTTAAGTGATTTGATGTTCACATAATGGAAGTCAACAGGGCAAGTTGTTTGTCTACCAGCATTCTTCCAAATATCTTTTGTTTTCTGGTTTTGAATGACCCAAGGGTGAATAAATAAAATAATTTTCATTGTCGGATGACATTTGTTTATTTTAGGCTAAGATGCCGTTTACTTTCATTGACAAACCTGTTTCATTTTTATAAATTTTAATTTAAAAAGAGAACATTTAGCAAATTAAGTGGAATGTACAACAAATGGTTAATTGAAGATTTAAATAAATTTTAATATTAATTATATATGTATTATATCTAAAACACAAGAAACATTGTTGTGTAAATGGGTAGTTGGTGAACACATTGCATGTGTGCCTTATGGTGTAAAATGGCAAAATGCAGAAAATACACAAATATTTTATTTAACTATATTTTATTTTATATATTTTTTAATTTGAATCAACATTTTAGTGGTCACGACATAGGACACATTTGAATATTAATCTGTCAGCTACCCATATATGAAATGTTTTAACAAAGGCACATCCGGGTTTAGAACGAGAAAAAAGGATGGAAAAATACAAAAGGAAACTCGAGTTCATATGTTCAGTGTTTTAGAGGCAATGAGAAAGACGTCTGGATGAAGGTTTGGCCAGATGCCCTTTATGAATGTAGAAGGTTTAAAGACCATGAGAATGCCAGGTTTATAGATTGAAAGCCTAAATCTTGGTTTGAAACCCCTTCCTAATGCAGTTGTATGATCAGAAGAGTTTTAAAAAAGTATATTTGCAAATAGATTATGTAAAAAAAAAAGGAAATATGGTGTTTTCATACGTTAGTTGAAATCAGATAGGGACAGAATAATAAGAATATTTAAACGAAATAGAACTTAAGCTGCTGGAATAGATACAAACCCAGATCTCAACAGTGATGTCATGGGACTGTGAAGAAAGCGTAAGATATCGAGTTGAACTTTGACCCGGGCTGACCGGTGTATTTGTGAGATTTAAAATAAAGAACGTTGGGAGGTCTATGGCCAACTGACCCTTCTTACGACCTCCAGCTTACGCTCGGACACACTCCATTCACTTAATCCTGACGGCCCTGAAGCAAACATTCACACACGACACCAAGCGGTCCCAAATGGCCGATGTCAATCATTGTCTAAATGAAACATATACGTACGAAGTCATAACAGCTCGTCTCTGAGCTAGAATATCTCGACAGCCACATTTATACAAAGTATTAAAAAACAGAGAACAGTTTTAGTAGTCAGAGTGATGACTTTATCACGCTATCCACCACAGGGACGGTCACAATAGTTGCTCGGGAGCAGCAAATATTCAAAAAATTTTCCTTTTTAAAGGAAACGGTCACAGGCCAAAACAAAAGCCTGACACCATATTGTCTTCTGAAAATGTTATTGTCACCATCCGAGCGCTTGTGGCTCCCTTAACAAATAAGTCTTGCGATTCTCTTGTTGAAATGCTGAATTGTTCTCTTCAAAACAAAAAAGCCTTTTGTGAAGAAAACAAGAAGAGGTCGAAATCATTGTCACACCAGTTCAGCACAACTCTCCAGCACAAACTGATGCAAATGGAACTAGTGGTTTATGATGTATAGTCCTAGTTCCTCCCAAAGTTTTGGGCTTCTAGATATGACTTGATTCCTTCTTTTGTGTTATTCCAAACCTGTATAGTTTGTTTGTTAAGTCAAGCGCAAGAGAAGATATTTGAAATAATGTCCAGGGAACAACATTCTTCCAAATATCTTTTTTTGGGTCGAGTTTAAAGAAGATTGTTAAGTAAATTGACAACACACCTCTCTATAGCAAGACTTGTGAAGTAAAGTTCCTGTAATGACAGACAAACATACTCTTGACTCATTATAGACGTAAAGTATCTAAAAGAGGAAAACAAAAGCCTCATTTAATCTCTCTGGAGTCTCGTTTTTATTTTAAAGTTCATTAATAAAAAGATCAGTAAACCATTTTCCCTGGCTCTGACTACAACAAATCTTCATCTAGACTAACTGTTCATGGCAACTGGCTAAAAACAGAAATATAAAATCATTTAAAAAATTTGATCATCCCCCCTCCCTGTTTCAATCGACCCTGGGTGCAAAATATATTTTAAGGTTAATAGGGATAAAAATACATATATACAATAAGAAAAAAACATGACCAGAACAGAGTACATGTAACACATTTGAACATTTCATCCTATATAACATTAGTCACGAAATGTTGTGTGTACTGAGCTTGCAGAAAAACGCACAATCATACTACAACGGTTTGAATACACAATGAGCATGAAGTGGCTTGACAATTCCATCACACAACACACAACTCATTTTATCTATATGACCATTTATAAATCTTTTTCATAAATAAAAGGCTACGTCATCTGAATCCACATCATTCATAAATAAAAGACAGAGAGATCCCCTTAACATCAAGCAAAAGTGGATTTGTCGCACATGTCCTTAATGAATGTAGAATCCAAAGGTGTTGTGTAGTATTATTAGTATAACTAAACATTTCACCTCGTTTCCTTGATTTTAATGTTTTCCTCAGGGTACGGCCATCATTTTGACCGGGACAAAAATGCATGCATAAAGATGTGTTGGCCTGCATCATTAGATTGGTCACAAATGTGAATCCAAATCCCTTTTCATCGTACACGGTCCAAACATTTCCACAACAATAGCACCGGTTACTGTATGTCTACAATCAAAGCCTATACTAATATAAGGATGATGTCATTTTACTCCATCATGACCGTCTCCTATAAATACCTGGAACTATTTTAGGCGACCATTAAATAGGGCCGTCCATTAATATAGAGTCGTTTCAATTTTTAATTCACATGATGAACCAATGGAGCAGATATAGCCGCAGAGGGAATATGAACATCTGAATTCTTGAGTCTGATAAAAATCACAAGATTACAAATCCTTGTGAATTTTCATTTCACAGGTTATGATTTTAACAGCTTTATGTAATGGGAGATACAAGTCTATAGGGATTAAAAAAGTGAACGTTTTAAGGATATATTATGATGGTCCGGTAAGATAAAATAAGAAAGTGTTCCGCATCCCATTTCGAGCTACGGTAACACCTGCTGCGGTTACGATTATGTTTCTATTTCTCAATCACGCACGCACAAAACTGTGAGATTTAAGCCTGAGGTGAAGAATGTTCGAACAGCGAGAGGACATGACGCACATCATCGAAAACACTACCAAGTCATTCATATCAATACAACACTCATCACTTTCAAACACAAAGACCGTGGGTTTCGGGAGGCTGTACCTCGTGTTTTCAGAACCTCACTATGGTCCGTCACTGAATCTGTGCTATGGGTTATTATTTCTCCTCTTTGCTTAGAAAGGTCTTGCTAAAACTTTTCCAGGTTATCTGAGAGTCATTTATTTAGAATTGGCTTTGATCGTTTCATTACTTGTGGGAAAATGAAACGAAAGTCAACACCGAACTCCAAATTCTTCCCAGGACCCAAAACAAAATCAAAAAGGTACAAAAGTTTGGCATCCATGCTTTGGTCACAAAATACTGACATGTATGATTTGTTGTTTATTACTGATCCCAGTCGCACCACCCTGACACACACGCGCACACACACACACACACACACACACACACACACACACACACACACACACACACACACACACACACACACACACACACACACACACACACACACACACACACACACACACAGAGATAAAGGTAGGTTTGTTGTAGTTCTGGCAGCGAGAAACCTCACGATGTAGTCCCGTATTGGAGGTTCTCGAATGGAATATAAATTAGCGGAACGTGAGCGGCGAGTGTAGCCGGGACAGTTCCTTCAGCCCTTTAAAGAACACGTTCTACAGCAGAGCTGCTGCAAAACCTTCCTCTGGCACAGATTGTTCCTTTTCACAAGCACACAGAAACTTCCCTCAGCCCAAGATTCTTCATTCGCTTTCCACAGAGCAGGAAGAGGAGAGAGGAGCAGAAACAGAGCACACGATTGGTCGGCAGACAGGAAGCGGTGCGGATCGGGCCGCAGGGAGAGGTTGTTTTTTTTTTATCCGGTTGATTGTTGGGAGGAGGAGGAATATCCAGGTGTGATTGAAATCCAGCATGGAAAGATTTGAAGGAAAGATCATCGGGAAGAAAAGGAAAACAAACATTTAGAAAATGATCGAGAGAAAAACTTAAATTGCAAAAGTTGCATTTTAACAGGAATACAGTTTCAGTGGTTGCACATGGACGGTGTGTGTAAATAAATGCAGCTTTTACTGATATCTGGATCATCAGAGTTGTATTTCATCATAAATCACTGTCCAGTACAACCACTGAAGAAAATCTAAAGAAACCTGTCAAAAAATCACATTTCACATTAAAACAAATACCAAATTGATTTTTTTACACAAAACATTACATTATACAGCAGCAATATGACCAATAAGACAATTCTCAGTTTATATGAGTTTACTCTTTACTGTTATATGCTTAGATAATAAAGTATGTTTCCTTTAGCAATTTTTCTTCCAAAGAAAACTTCCAATTTTTCCTTGCTGTATATTACATAAGTTATATGTATATTAGTATAATATAATATAATACAAATACAATAAGTATACTACTTCTTAAATTATTGCAATGAAATAAATAATATGTCAATGATATCATTAATTTAGATGTGAAATGTGACAAGACATGTTTTTATAAAATTCATCATTATAAAAGTCATTATATACTTTATCACATAAGGCCCATTCAGAATTCAAAAATGATAACTTGAACTATAAAGACAATAAATATATAAGAATCCACACCACCGATAGTATTATCAATTATTATTTAATTTTATCTTGAATTTTTATTGGCTGTATATTCATCAGCTGCAAACAATGTCACTCCTCTATGTCATTCCTGACCTTGGCTATTCTCTTAAATTGAGAAAAATAGTTTAAAACTTTGTTATTAGGAGTGTCACAATATACAAATGCTGTTTATTACTGTAATATTTAAAACCATGACATCAATCACGTGTTCTACATTAATTCTACACTTATAATAATATCTTGTTAAAAGTTGTTCCTAAATGTAATTGTGACATCATTAATTGTTGTTATTTAACACCTGTATAATATTCCTTTTTTTAACAGAACAAACAAAAGATATTTTAAAGACTGTTGTTAGCTTGCATCCATTCACTTGCACTTATTGTGCGTCTATAAAATAAAAGGTGAATAGGTGTCACACTACTGTTCAGTTAACAACTTTCTTCAAAATATCTTCTGTGTTCTGAGGAATCAAGAAACTGAAATGGTTAAAGAGCCACAATAGTTACAAACTCTATAACAAATCAATTTGAGTTTATTAAATTGTTAGAATCAACTAAAATAAACTAAATGTAAGGATCAATTTGACTGATATCATTTTACCTATTGAAACATTTAAACAGACATTGTGATTAAATTGATATTATAACCAGGAAGTGAATTTCTGATATTGTGACCATAACTGTTATCATTGTTGTTTAAATGGGCCTTTAATCATGACAACATGAGTCCGGATTCATCACATTGAGAGATTCAGATTAGAAACTGGATGAAAAAAATGAATCAAAAAAGGAAAGACGAAACATGAATAAAGTACTCACCATCTTTGCAGACAGTGCTGACGTGACACACACCGTTCTCCAGGTTATAACCGCTCACACATGAGCTGCAGTTTCTCTCACCTGGACCCATGCAGACGTAACAGGTGGGGTCACACCTGAAACAAGAACCACATGTCACATGACATCATCACAGCTACAAAAGAAAAACCTTTCGTGGCATCGAAATGCGATACTGACTTTTGACAAGATTTCTGGACATTTCCGCTATCTGTCGTCTGTTCTGCCAAGTAATATCCCACACTGCAGCTGGACACGCAGCGCCACTCCTCGAAATAAAAGTCCGGAGCACACTCATTACACGCTTCCATGCCCGTTCCTGAAAACAACAGGTATGAGATTGCAAAAACACAGACACTTCAGTCAAGCTACATTTTGGTTTCCTGCTGAACTGGTGCTTTGAATATAGAACTATACAATTTGAGGGGCTGTTGTTAGCAAAAGGAAAAGGTAAAGACTGTTTTTACCTGCACAGGTGGCACAAGTAGAGTGGCACTTTTCACAAAACCGTTTGTGCCCATTATAATAGGTGCCAGGTTCACAGCTCATCTGACACTTATTCCCCTGTAGACTAACAGTAAATAAAGACAGAAGAACATAGAGAGTCAGAGACGGAACAAACAGATTTTACACTCAAGTTGATATTGTCAGCACAACATTTCTATATCTTCTACACAATCTTACATATGACACTTTGAGCAAAATGAAACATGTTAGAACGAGTCCAGTGCTTTTCAAAGAGTGAGTAAAGCCTTCCCAGAGGGCGCAAGATCACATCAGAGAATAATAAAAACATACTATATAAATATTAAACATAACTTCGAATTTATAATGTTTAGTTCCAGAACCAAACTGAGTCTAAAAGAGATAGTTCTACCAAAAATAAAATTTCTGGCATCATTTATAATCTACCGTCTTGAAGAGGAAATTCACGCAGGTTTGAAATGACAAAACAGAAAAGAAGATATTTAGAAGAATGTTTTTTTGACTTTTATTTGTTTTGTGTCCATACAACCACTATTGTTCAGCCACCAACACTTGCGGAATAGATTCTTATTTAGGTGCACTATCACATTAAACTGCATTAAAAGCACACCAGCATTAAATAATTAGTTAATTCTTCACAATAATTATGTTAAATCAGTCAAGTGGAACTGGTGTAGCCCGATTGTGTGCAAATATCAAATTACAACGAACGCTTATGATCGCTGGCCAACATCTACCAAATAAAAAATATTATCTTGTGCTATATTTCACAGGAAAAAAAATCCTCTATATATAACTGTAATTATATAAGATAACAGGCAGAAAGGTTTCTCTCCTGTCATCTCTTTGGTACCTTCTGTAGACTAAACAAGTCTGAAAAGATCAACAGAGGTGGATTAAAGTCTAAAGAATGAGGTAAAACTGTTCATGGTGGATTCAGAGAAGTCCTGGAACATATTTCCACACCATTCACAGAAGCAGCTGGTCCGCATTACGGCATATTGTGTGCCGTGACCTGTTTTTGCTTTTTCTCTGTTTTTCCACCTCTCTCTCACTCACTCCTTTATCTCATGTAGGAAAGCCCAATCGCTCACCAGAGACTGTTTTTCAGCACAGATCGGAACCATAAGCGCTTCACAACATGTATAACAGGATGTCTCCAGCCATATTTCACAGTTTAGTCAGTGTGACCGTCCCATGATATCTTTGGATGAAGATCTACACAGGTATGATCTGAGCCTTGGTGCATGAACAACGGAAGCCAGACTATAGATCCCAACTATAATTCACTCCAAATCTTGGCACGAAATAGAATAAGACCTGTATTTCAGACGGAATTTGAGAGGCTTACCTGAGGCCCGTCTTGCATTCTGTGCAAATGTTTGCTGACGTACATTTCTTGCAGCTCTCGCTGCACTTTCTACACATGCTGGAATCTGTAGAACAAAATGTTGCGTAAGATCACAAATGCAACACAAGTCATGCTGTGAAATTGTGTCCATAAATGTTTGTTTAACTAAAGCCCCTCCAACTAAAACGGAGTACACAAGTCTAATATTTTTGAGGAAAAGTCATGCGATAGGTTTCATGCAAAATGCAGTAATTGGCATTGTATGATTTCACGTCCTCCATCTTGCAGCGGTCGACATTAAAATACCTCTTCTCTTTTACAGTCAAAATCAAATCCACTTTTTCAATAACGAGCATCTCAGATATGAATGTGTTGGTTTGTGTTTACATGCAATATTACTATTTTTTTGATGGGAGCTTTTTAATGTGGTCTCAGCTAACCCCACTAAACATGAATCTTAAATTAGGTGGTTGGGTGAATTAAGCTGTTCGTCCAGCCTGGTTTTAGCCGATCAAACTTTGGGGCAGGCTGGTTTTAGTGAGGTCCACTCCAGGATGGAGCTTGACCACACGGGCTAAGATAGTAAGCTTCCTGTGGCTCATTGCTTACAGCATGGTGTTTACAAGACCAGAGACATGGTTTCAATCCCAGGGATTAAACACATAGTCATAATCAAATGTAATAGTATTATGCAATGTAAGTCACTTTGGATGAAAAAATGCGTAAATGAACACTGGTTTAACCTAGTACTTGCAGCCTGACAAAGCTTTCGAAATATTTATACATATACACTAACGGCTAAAAGTTGTGTAACACTTGAGTAAAATGTTCCTTATCATTTTTAAAAACTTTTAAACACTAGACCTATACGGAAACTAGTTTAATAGACAAAAATATAATTTAACAAACAAAGAGATTAAAAGAGCCATTGAAAACAAAAAATTTTCTGGTAATCCTTTAGAGTTCCTAAAAAAATTGAATACGAGCTGAATCTATGCATTTATATATAAATAAATATCAATAGGAATATTTAATGCGTTTAAAAATAGCTACTGTTTCTGCTAGACAAATTTGATGTAGGAGAACAGTTTATTAAAACTGTCAAAAAACCACTTTAAATGTCATGATACACCACAGTGCACCGTATTCACAATGTGCAAATCAAAGATCATGTGACCGTTGGTGACAAAAGAATTGAATAACTTTGCAGAAATGGAAAAGAGATTGTAAATAAGAATGCAATGTTTTAATGAGAGTGACATGTGAAAAGACTTGCCGAGATCCAGGTAGAAGCCATCTGGGCAAGAGCTGACGCAGGTGTTGGCTCCCTCCATCAGGTACAGCCCTTGTCGACAGGTGGAACACTGATCACTGCGGCTGCCAACACAGACCTCGCACGAAGGAGAGCATTTCTTACAGCGCTTTTTATCATCCCGGAAAAATCCAGATGGACACTTGGGTACACACATCCTGAGGGGGGCGCAGACGGGGATGGAAAGACAAAAGTGGGGAGACAGACAGGAAGAGCCACATGAGAGCAGAAATATCAACATCTGGCAGCCATGAGGAAACATATTCAACAAAGGAAAGAGTCTGAGGTCTGAGAAAGCCATCAGCTGCAGATGGCTTGTGTAACTCTGGCTGCCTGACAAAACAAAATCTATAAATGTGAGCGAGACATGCGAGCGCACGGTGTCTGGATATGCAGATCTTTGATATGTTATGCAGATGCGCAGCTGTTGTCAGCGTGTGTTTCTGTGGTTCTTTTAAGGGTGATTAACCTTAAACTCTTGCATCCTAATATAAGTGTTTATTATAAAAAAGAAGTTTTAAAAAGAATAATCTTCCTGTAAACAGCAACTTGACATTTAAGCGCAGGTCACTTGAATATGTTTATGATATAGTGCGCAAAAATAAATATGAAACATTTATTTTCAACGATTTTATTATTTACATTTAATTAAAGTATAAAAGATCTGACGGGATATTGACCATTGATCGATCAGAATCTGATGACTCTCTCATCACTTACTTTCCCTCTTGAAATTTCAAATCTGAACTCTAACTTTTTCTTCTGCAGAACACAAAAAAGATATTTTGAAGTATGCCGGAACTTACACTCTTTCATTTGCATTGGTTTTGTGTTTAGACATTAGAAGTGAACGGGTGCAACTGCAGTTCAGCTACAAACTGTCTTCGAAATATCTTCTTTTGTGTTATGCAGTAGAAGTCAGGTTTGTAATATTAAAAGGGAGGCAAAATGACACATTTCTTTATGGTGAACAATCACTTTAAGGGAAGAATAATTGAAAATCAATGACCTTTTACTAACATTACAACACAAATATCATTGGAGCATTTTATTACAACATCACTTTATAAATAATATATCCAAAAACTACATACTGTACATAGATTTGTCAAAACAAAGTTATTCTTTTGGGATCGTTAATCTGCAAATAAATGTCAGTACAATTATTAGGAAGGAATGATTTCAGCAGTCTACCTGGTGTTGTTCTTGAACTTGAGGAAGTAGTGGAGGCAGGTGATGCACTGCTGAGGTCCTGGACCCTCACATCCGTTTTCCCCACATTCTGGGTGGCAGGGGCCTTGTGTGAGAATCCAGAATCAAATGAGTTCAGAATCTACACGCTGATGCATTGTGATGTGCACAAGAACAATAAGAAAGCATTACCAACATATTCCTCACTGTATTCTTCCTCGGGCTGAGGCTCGGCCAGTGAGCGAGGCTTGTCGCTGCGGAACGAGTACGGGTGCACGGAGGTGCCATAAAGCACCAGGGACCACTCTTTCAGCTTCCCTGGAACAATCCAAAGATCATCATTGAACGTTGATATTTTGCAAATAAATGTATTATTGTATTTCCATGCCTTTCGGATCTGTCTGCTCTGAATTACCTGGTGCTTTCTGACTCCGCAGTTGAGAGGGAGAGTCGTAGATCTCTAATATCCAGTCTCCGGCGGCTTTCTCTCCCCAGCAGTGAGTGGTCATGAATTCCCAGTTCTTAAAGCCCTCCATTGAGTGATCAAACAGCCTGTGATACCAATGAGACAAAATTAAATATCAGACTATAAAATTTTAAAAACATATTGGATGCTTGTGGTTTTATGATTAAAGTGTAATGGATTACACTTGAAACGTTCAATATTTGACCTGTTGGCGAGCAGTTGTGATTTCGTCCCCGATGGAGAGGTAAGGTTTATCGACAGGTCTCCTCTCCGTGGATGTGTTATAGTTATACGTACAACAACATGCTCCAAATAAATAACGTGATTGTTTGCATTATCCGTGCAACCTGTTGCCTTGTAAACAGACCGGACGACGTGTTCTGGACGAATGGTTCTGCAAAATTAAAGAGATTGGATTTATACTTTTGATGATGTAACTTGATTATGAATGCCTGTGTTAAGAGCTGTGGTTACCTGATCTGTTTATCTGCATTCTCTACACAGATGTGCTGAGATGGAACTTGTTTCCAGCGCTCTGCCTCTTTCACCATGGCCTCAGCGTCCATCAACCCAAAGCCATACAGATGACTAACTGTAAGAAGGTGCACATTTAACTACGTCCATTCACCCCATAGACAATAGCCATAGTTTATCTTTTATATTTGGATAAGTAGAACAAATACACAGCTTATATGGGAACAATTATTAGTAACGCATATCTTATTTGCAGGTTCATGTCTCTGTAAAGCCAAAAAAACTCTTTCTCTGGTAAAACAATAAAGTAAATATCGTTTTTAAATATTTAGTATTTAATGGGTACCCATTTGCATCCTGATGCAAAATTAAAGTGAAGTAGTCTAAAAGAATTTAAAGGTTATTACCGTTATAACCAGCTGCATTGGTTTTCCAGTCGGGAGCACTGAGATGCCCAGCACGAGATGTCTTCACTATAATGTGCTGCACATCTCTCCACGAAAGGAACGAACTAAGAAAGAAGCAAATGTACAATCACATTAGAATAATGATCAAATTATGCAAATGCTTTATTACATCAGATATTAAAATCCCCCTGTGGTTGATCGTTTTATTCTTTAAAAACGAACCTTCAGCATCATAATTATGTTAAAACATTTTCCTGTGAAAACTATTTTTAGTTTTTTTAAAAAGCTTAAATGTTACTTCTCAGCTTTGTTAAGGCTGATACATGGATATGCAAATGAGTCCCGCCTCCACTTAATCAAACTCAGCAGTTCACAAACTTCTAAAACTGAAAGTGAGACAGAGCTGACATAGCAGTGTAGTCAGAATTCCAGCCCGAAACTACGTGCCATCCTTACAAATCCATGTCTCGAACTGCTGACCAACAGAGTCATATAAGTGGAGATAAACTGTCGTTGGTAAACTTAAGTTTTATGCAAAAAACTCCGTATTTCTTTAAAATGATACATTTGTATATAGTTTGAGGGTTGCACAACGAATAGTTGCAATGAATCCTTTACAGAATAAAAGTTTTTGTTTACACAAACAAGCGTAAAGTACCAACCAATATATACTGAACATGAATGTGTTTTTCTAAAGGTTTTAAGTATATTTATAGCACAGATGTCAACATGTGTTGGTTCAAATACCCATTTTTCCATCTTTAACTTATTGCATTTTTCATGGTCAAGTAAGAACTATTTTCAGGATTGTCACTTCCATAACACAACAATTTGCACATAAACCCACACATACAATAAAAAATATAGTTATTCTATTATGTTCTCTTCTATAAATACATAACCCTCAGCCCTTTTTTGGATATTATTGATTCTGGTTTGTACAAATTTAATTCACATAAATCATAAGAAGTTTGCTGTCTCTATAAATTAAACATTTAATGGCATTAATATATAGTTGAGGACACAAAAATACAGTTATTAATATGTTTATCATTATATTTGGGGCACTTTAAAGCATATAAAACAACACATAAACTTATAAATATTAAGTATTATTTTTTTATATATTAATATTTTCGTAAGAATGTTGCCATTGTTTTTTTATGAAGTTTTGTTCATTATTTGCTCTAACTGTTAGATTTCTGTAGATCTCAACTTAAGATCTTAAATACAAACTCTTACACATAAAAAAGGAATCAAAACAATCCTCCCCTATCGAAGTTGGCATAATGGCAACCAAATGATAAAATGCAGTAAAGATTTTCCTTAAAATTTTCTGTATAAAGAATTAAAAAAGATTCCTACATTATACAAGATAAACTATGCAATGCATGAAATCTATAACTTAAACAACTTTGAGCTGATTTTGGCCTGGATGGAAGATAAAAACTGGTGACGTCTCTTACTTTGCCTCTAGAGCGAGAGCAATGATCCCTGCCGCCATGGGAGCAGACGCTGATGTTCCCGTGTGACTGTCTGTGCATCTCTGCCTCAGATCTGTAGTGATCTAAAAGAAACAAAGACATTTAAAAAATATATAGTATTATGCATGATATAACTTTTGATCCAATTGACCAAAACGCATCTTAATTCCAGATTTAAAAAGGGCAGCATCCATCTGGAAGCTTCCAGCACATGTCTTTGTTGATTATAACATGAGGTTGCTAGTTTTGTAGAGGGGGTGTAAAGGCTTCCTTGTGGATAAAAGGATTTCCCCTTTTATTTAAATGGCAAATAGGTGTCATAGTCATAAACCATGATCTGCTATTTTAATGGCAGAAGGTATTAGGCAGTCTAGTGTTTGATGGGACCAAAATTTGTTTTTGCACAATGAGTCATCAATATCCTTGATTCATTTTTCACGTTTTAAATAAACTGCAAATTTGTCGTTACTAAAAAGTTAGCAAAATGTCAATTCAAAGCATCTCTGAATGTATGATCTACATCATATCCTTAATTTCTTATCCTTAAAACCTGATGCATTATTTAAACCTGCAAGAGTACACGCTGACAGCGTCTGTAAACAGGGACTGAGAAAGGAGTTCAAAAGGCAATGTGTGATTTCACACGTCCCTTTGCAACAAGCTGAGAGACAAGAAGAGCTGTCAGTCACTTCCTCTCAGAAGAGTGTGTGAAAGTGTTTGTGTGGGGTGTAAACCACAGCGATCTGGTGACACACTGACCAACTGAACTGACCAAAGTGTTTTTTGGTATTACAAGTGTTATGGGTGAGCATGGTTGTGTTATTCCTTCGAGTATACACGATAACATACGATTTTGCGATCGTAATTCTCTCCACTGCTGTAGGTGGTGGTGAGGGTGGAAGCACACTCTTCCAGATACCAGGGTTTGCGGCCGCTCTCTGCCGTGCTGCTGATGGAGATGGTGTAGATGCTGTTCGTGTAGCCATCACATGAACAATGATCGCGGCTCCGCCCACCGTTTCCCGATGCCCACACAAAGATAGAGCCCCGTCCTTTCCTGCCCTATAATGAGAAAAGTTAGAGTTTGTATACACTTCTGTCTATTACAATTGACCATGATTGGAAGGAACATACCAAAATTAAAAGAAAGTTCACTGAAAAATGTCCCCTCTTGTGATTTCAAATGACTGAACAGAAAAGAAGATATTTCGGAAAAAAATGGTACCCATTATTTCCAATTGTATTGTAACAAAACAAATACAAGTGAATGGGTGACAACGTACTTCAAAATATCTCCTTTTATGTTCTGCAGAAGACAGAAAGTGATAAAGATTTGAAATACCAAGACGGTGAGTAAATGATGAGAGAATAGGAGAACTATAACTGAAACTTTATTCACAATTTAAACAATTTTTTTGTTCAAACAGACATAATTCTAGATAAATAACAATAATAAATAAATCTTCTTTTATTATATAAAAATGTTTGCAGTGCAAGGTGGACCAAAGATTATGCTCACGCATTAATGAGACACAGTGTCTTTAAGTGAACCAAACTTCACCCAAAAATAATCAGAAACTATTATAATTTGGAGATTAATCTAATCTTCTACACTTTCTCATGACACGTGATCAGGATTATTTGATACCTCCAACTCTTGCAATACACATGCCTGAAACATGCCTAAACCACTCCAAACATACCTTTGGCACAGGACACATGCCAATCATAGACGTCGACTTGTAACTCATAAGAGATAAACTTCGATCACGCTCTAAAGTTCACCCGGGCAGAAGGGTGTGAGCAAGGAAACACCTTAGATGGGCCTGAAAGATATTCTTCCTGTTCCACTCCATTAACTAAATGCATTTTTCCATTACATTTATGCAGTTGGCATGCAAGTTTTCCAGTGCATTTAGGGCATAGATTTTATGAGTGTGTGTTTTTTCTGCAGTTCAAACCCGTCACCTTTATGCTGATACTGCAATGATCTAACAAATGAGCTACAACAAACATACAGAACCATTATCAACAGCATCTGAAAAATGCTTTCACAGATGAACATCCGAGCATCTAATAATTCATTTTGAATAACATCAATTTGCTCAGATGGGTATTTACCAGTCGGATGCCATTTTCAAAGGCCTGTCTGGCGAGGGAGGCAGGCCCGTCCACGGTTTTGCCATCGTCATCTGGGCCCCAGCTGGCACTGTAAATGTCTATGTGTTGAGGGTGGAGACTCAGAGATTTGGCCTCAACCATGTCTGTCACATCACCATCCAACATGCGGACACCTGCAGCACATGGCCAAAGACTTTAAAAATCAATGCTACAGTTAAGGTTGTATAATTGAAATGGTATGAGTCAAAATAAAGTGGGTTCATTTTAAGCTATACTTAAAAACGTTGAAGTAAAAACCCAATGTTTTTTAGTGCAGCATACGTTCAGCAAAGCTTTGCACATTTCTAAGACATCTAAGATGTTCATCTTATGCTTTATTCACTTGTAATAATAAGTGTCATTGTAAATTTTAAACTTCAAATTAACTTTAGCAGCTCTTTGTTTTATAAATTTGTAGGTGTTGTTTAAGAGTCACTGTATGTTAACAATCAAAGTCTGTTCAGGTTTTCATTAATTTCAGGTGAATGTAGCAGGTAGTTCCTTATTTCATTGTTTCATTATTTTATGGCTCATCTTAGTGATTATAAAAAAAAATAAAAGATGATGAAATGAGAATAAGGTTAGGAGACAAACAGAATGAACTCTATTTGAAAAAAGTACATAAAGTGTGTTTATACAGTTCAATAGATTTATTTATCAAATGGTTCACATTGATATGCATTGCTTTTGTGTCTATACAAGAGAACGCCATAGAGACCTACAGTTTTTTTTTTTTTTTTAAAGTGAAACATGATTAAAAGGGCAAGAGGTTGAGTAAATGATGACACCGTTTTCACTTTTTGGTGAACTATAACTTTAACAGAAAGCATTATGAAGCGAGTTTAGAACTGGAATCTAGAAAAATTACATTGTGGAAGCCAAAAAAACTCATTTATTTTGGGCTATTACATCACCCCACATTTTTATGTGGATCATTCAATAGTGTTAACACTCTGTCCAAACTTTTTAATAAATGTCATGGCTAAACGTGAGGAAAAACTCCAAAAGCTCCAACAGAGATTACTACAAATATAAGTAAAGTCTTTTTAGTCTGTATGCTTAAACTGATATTCTCTGATATTATATGGTTTGCTTGTGTGCTTATTTCCCGATGTTGCCAAATAAAACCCCTTTAAGTTTTTTTTGGTCCATGGTCCGTCCATAGTTTTATCAATCCCAAGGATCTTATATTATACAAATAAGCCCCGCTGACATCACTTTTGGCCACTTCTTTAAACAAGTGATTATAGAGAAGGCAGAATTCCCAGTCTCACTGGTGTATAAACTGGACAGTGAGCGTCTGCCACACTCACCCCCGATCTTGGCGTTGTAAGCGATGCCCACTGTGCAGTGAGAGTTATTGGCGGATGCTGCCACTTCCCCGGCGCATCTCGTGCCATGCCTGCGCAGAAAACAGATCAGCCGGTCTTGTTAGCACTGACACACACACACACACACACACACACACACACACACACACACACACACACACACACACACACACACACACACACACACACACACACACACACACACACACACACACACACACACACACACACACACAGAGCTGAATAAACATCACTAGAGGCCTTTAAGCAAGCACAGACACCATTGCATACACTTGTCACAGAAAGAACGTGAATGTGGACAGGAAACAAAAAGGACGAAACAGCTGGGCCCAAACTAAACATGTGCCTCCAGAGCCGGCAGAGCTAAAACACAGCGGCTAAATATTTGAGATAGTTAAGGAAAACATTTGAGAGGTTCCTCAGCTTCATTCGCCACGTGGATGCATTCCTGACCTAAAATAAACCCATATAAATCTACTACAAATCAGAGAGAGAGAGAGAGAGAGAGAGAGAGAGAGAGAGAGAGAGAGAGAGAGAGAGACCAGTGAGAGAGAGACCAGAGAGAGAGAGACCAGAGAGAGAGAGAGAGAGAGAGAGAGAGAGAGAGAGAGAGAGAGAGAGAGAGAGACCAGAGAGAGAGAGACCAGAGAGAGAGAGAGACCAGAGAGAGAGAGAGACCAGAGAGAGAGAGAGAGAGAGAGAGAGAGAGAGAGAGAGAGAGAGAGAGAGAGAGAGAGAGAGAGAGAGAGAGAGAGAGAGAGAGAGAGAGAGAGAACCTCTTTGGAACCTCCAGCAGAGAACAGCTGCATAGAAAAAGTCACGCTGCCATGGTAACCGCAGTCTCGAATCGAAGCCATTTAAAAAAGGAAAACAAAAAGAAAAAGACACAAAGATTGTAAAGATCCACAGCAGCACCAGATCTCGGGATGACACCAGTGTCCTGTCACCATCGCAACCATAAACATTTACAAGGTCAAGAGGTCGGAACCAAGGAGAAACTCCCAGGTGGTCCATGGATACATCCCAAATCCAAACTTGATTCTGAACCACAACCACTGATCGACAATAAGTCATATTTGATATAAAAAGCCCCCAAACAAACTTCAATATAAACTTTAAATCACCACATCTTTACTAGAGAAGCACAGATATATCGGCCCATAATCTGTATCAGCTTTTAATTAATTTAACATTTAGAACTACATTAATGGGAAAAAAATGTACAGATTACCAAAGCTTTTTAATATACTTTATGCACACGTGTAATCATTAAATGGTTCAAATACCCATTTGATGTCCCTCATTATTTTTTTACGTTATTTTTATTTTTAGTGCAAGAACTTTAACTGTCAAGTAAAGGCTATATTATATTTACAACTTATAATATTGTTATGATTTTATGTTCTATGATGAAGTATCTATTGTCTGTTTGTTGGATATTATTGCTTCTGGCTGGTACAATTGTATTCACACACATCTTAAGAAGTTTGTTTTTTCCCAAAACATGTGTCCCTTATTTTGGTCATGTCCATAACACAGGATTATTGACCGTGTTTTAAAAAGAAAGCGTGTGTATAGACTGATATTTTCAAGATGTTTAAACACTATCAACAAAGATTTGTATAAAATAAACAGTTGGTTCAGTCTACTGGTAACAATTCTATTCACAGAGCATTTTTACATCACGTCTATAAAGCAAAATGTCATGCCCATAATGCTGGAATTGCCTAAATATATAGTAATATACCCACTAAACTATTGATATCAGCAGAGACATTTAGTAACGTCGCCTCTGTAACCATTACGTTTAAGAAGATTTTTTTAAAGAAAGTTAGCAACTGAAAAGCAGTGCTGTTAAGTTGCTCTGCCCTGTTGTCAACATTCTTCAAAATACCTTTATGTTCTGCCAAATAAAGAAAGTCATACATCTCTAATATGTCAATTATAACAGTTATATCTTTAAATGAGAACATTTTGAACCAATAACAACAACCTGCACATCAAGAGTACTAAACATTAATAAAAGCAGTTACATTTAAGTCATCGGCCATATTGTAACAAGCATCTTTGGAAAGGTTTTCTATTTTGTGACAAAAGTCATTGAAAGCTTGACCATGGTTGAAGGTGAATGCCATGTTTGAATGGTCACATGTGTCACTTTTATAAACAAAAGATGGCTTCAACAGCTTCCCTTTCAAACAGGAAAAACATAAACAGAAATATAACGGCACAACTGGAGTGTTGTCAGGTGGAACAAATTCCCTTGTTTTTAGTGAGCAAATGGGCAGTTCTATCTAATTTGAGTCTCAGATGGACCACCCACACACCATTCAAAAGCTGACTGACACCTCTTGCTTGCAAAGACCTTAAACAAATATAAATTGACTGATTGCAGTTGAACTAAGTTGTAACTTCTCCAGAGACCCATGAGCTGTTGGCTCACTGAGATCCGGGGTTCAGTTCATGTCCCATTCCCATATTTTGCCTATCACGCTTATGCATCAACCGTAGTATATATATAATTTTTTTTAAAATGAAAATATAAACTGATCTCTTTCCTCTAGATACATACTGTACATGACATAATTCACCATTGAAGACACGGAATCTACCATCCATCATGGTCAACCTCTCAATGACTGTTGTCACTAAAAGTAGAAAATCTGTGATCCATTTCCAAAGTTTCTTGTTCCAATATGGCAGGTAACTTTAATATATAGGTAATGCATAGATGACTCATTAATGGCTGTTTCGGATTCTATGATTTCACACATCTGTTGGCAGAACTACTTCCATTTGAAATAGACAGTTCCTGGCCAGAATGAGAAGCAATGTGGACCAGATTACATGCAAAGAGTCAAAACCTTGGCTGTGTGAGGCGAAGTCACATCTGCAAGCAGAATACAAGTCAAAGTGAAAAGCAGAAACACACACAACACCTGAACCCAGCATAACACATATCCCATCAACAGCTGCAAAACTGCCAAGACATTTACTTTTAAACATTACCCACCAAACCAAAACACAAGGTATATAGACAACACAATCCTAGACATTACCCACTGAACCAAAACACAAGCTATATGGACAACACAATCCTAGACATTGCCCACTGAACCAAAACACAAGGTATATAGACAACACAATCCTAGACATTACCAACCAAACCAAAACACAAGGTATATAGACAACACAATCCTAGACATTACCCACTGAACCAAAACACAAGGTATATAGACAACACAATCCTAGACATTACCAACCAAACCAAAACACAAGGTATATAGACAACACAATCCTAGACATTACCCACTGAACCAAAACACAAGCTATATAGACAACACAATCCTAGACATTGCCCACTGAACCAAAACACAAGCTATATATACAACACAAACCTAAACTTTTCCCAGTCACAGTCTGCACAACAAACTTTACATCTGACATATATATAATAATGGTTAAACTGGGTCAACAACTTGCAGTTTTTCGATCAAGTCTTTAGCAAAGCTCACGATCATCTGTGAGATAAACACACACACACACACACACACACACACACACACACACACACACACACACACACACACACACACACACACACACACACACACACACACACACACACACACACACACACACACACACACTTACAATAGAGACCCATGGCTTCAAGCTCAAAAGTCCACATCCCCTGAGAACAACCCCCAGAAGTGAACCTCACGGTCAAAATCCACCACAAGGAAATAAAGACTCACATTTCCCAAACTATCAGCTAAGAAACATAAACAAAACAATGCAGAACATGAAAGATCATTGATGTGTACGGGACAGTCGCCGAAAAACAGGGGACACTGAAAAAGTCCAATATGAGTCTTCTTGTTTGATTAAAACGTAACACTCAAAAATGATTACAGGTATAAATAGACATGACAGTCCATTACATATCAACATTAATTCAATATTCAGAAATGATTCATCTACACTGATGACCAACGAGTGAGCCTTTGGATGGCAAAAGTGTCAAGTTGTAGTTTACACTAACAGTCAAAAGTTTGGGATCAATTGCTCACTTTTGCATGAATTTATTTTCCACATTTTAGATTTAAACTTGAAAAAATTATGAAATGTCATAATGTCATGACAGTGGGAATTATGTTATAACTAACAAACATGAAAAATAAAACAAAATATGTTATATTTGATCATCTTCAGCATAGATACATTTTGAAAAGTGTTTTCTTAATTTGATCAAGAAGCTACTTAAGAACTCAATTTCTGTCAAATCTGTCAAAGTCCTCCATCTCAAAACATTTCACATTCAATGTTATCAATAAGCTTTAAGACAACTATGTTTACATTTTTTTAAACCCATTGGAAAAAATTTTGAAAAAAGTATTTTCTCAAACTCAAGTTTAACAAAAACTGTTAAAAACATGATTTGAAGCTGCAATATCTGATGATGTCTTGAATCAGTCTCAAATCACATCATCTCTTGCATCTTGTGGATCCGCAGTTTAAACCACTGATATTTAAGGATGGGACATAAATTCAAGTTGAAACGACTATGTCAGCTCTCAGTTTCCCTTTCAGTTTTTTTCAGTGTCTGGAACTGTCGATTGTGATTGAGTTTAGGCAAGGCTTATTTGCTATACTATGTATAGTAAATCAATCAATCAAAGATGTAAAGTTATATTCAAGCTATTTTAAGCCATGAAAAATTATTTTGCACAAGCAAAAAACATGACCTTCCATTCGTCATTCCAATATAAAATGATGGACCATGGGATAGACTTTAAATCTTTTGTTTAATACAATCACACTTACTTAGCAGAAACATCATGACAACTTTCAAACTAGTGGTTCATCTATGCAAAGAGCCACACAGAGAAGGTGAATGGTATTCTATACAGCATGTCTTTACATGCAGAACTAAACAACCCCCTTTTTTGGTCTCAACCACCCATTTCATCCTCAGGCCACGGAAATACTTCTGATGGGGTTTCTGAAAGTGTAAATTAAGAGGCGAGGAATAGATGTGCTCACAGCAGCGAAACGTGCACACAGACGTACATGCAGTCACACGCAAAGACCTCCAGATGGGGGTTTGTGGAGCATTCGGGGAGTTCTGACTGTGTAGGTCTCTGCAGCGTATGAAAAAATAGATCATCAGCTTCAGTCACAGTAATTCTTTTAATAGCTCTCAGTAAGAAACAGGGAGAAGGGGTAGGATGGAGAAACTGCTTTAAAGGCATAGATATCCTAAACTGGAAATTCTGAGTCATGGATTCCATATTTTCCTCCAAATGAAAATAGTTATTACATTTTGGCATGTCCTGGAAGTCTATCACTAAAATTACCATCACAAAGACCTCCATTAAAGGACATTGTTCATAATTACCTTACAACAATACATTTAGGAAAACATGTAGAGTGTAAAAAAGAAATCACATTTTTTAAACATCGTAATATTGTTTTGTAGAAACGAATTCGCTTTGGATAAAAGGGTCTGCTAAATGCCTAATGTAAAAATGTAATTGTAGAAACTAAATAAAGTTACTCAAGACCCAGAGTAGTTCTTATTTCTTTAATGATCAAGCAAGACCACAGTGATTGGCTTTGGATTCTGTATACACCAGTTTAAAGGATCATACCACAGTCTTATTCATGCCATATGGTATTGAAGGAGGAATCTAAGCCGTATGCATGAACAAGAATATAAGGGATGGATTATTTTACTTTAAAAAGGACTATTCATAAAAGAATGAAATGTATGTATATATATATATATATATATATATATATATATATATATATATATATATATAGCATACCAACAGAGGATAATGTTATTTAGTTAAGCTTGCAAATTCAATATTTCAATATTCAATGAATCCATAGTTCAATATTTCAACCTCAAATAAAATATTATGTCATGATTTACTCACCCCTATGTCATTTCAACCTGCATGACTTTCTTTCTTTCACAGAAAAGATATTTTGAAGCATGGACTTTTTCATTGGTTTTGTTTCCATACAAACAATGGTGGCCAGTGCTCCTGTTTTTACATAATTCTTAAAAAAATATTTTTTTGAGTAAATTATGATACAGTTTTTATTTTATTTTAGAAAATTGCTCACACTGTATTTAATAAAGCTATCAACATAGCTATATTTCTCAGTTTGTCTTCCCAAGTAGATAAAACCCCAAAATGACAGGGAGAACATGAGGAGAAATTACATCTTTTCATTGCTGGGTGAATTTCATGAAGGTTAATTGTTTCAAATTTCTATCATGAGTTTGAAAATTCCTGATCTTTGGAGCCAGCGATGGCACAGAGGGCTCAAATCCTGGGCCAAGCTTTCTTTCTAAACCATCCAAAAAAGCTTTAGAGCCATCTGGCACGGTCTCACACACACACTGGCAAAGTGGCAGCCACAAAAACACACGGGGGCCTCCACCCACACACCAAACACACCCATATATACACACAACAATAACCACATATCATTCACCAAACCATTACATTCACCAACACTTTGTCAATTAACCTTCTTTCAACAAGTTAACAAATCCCTAAATCCCATTTCTGCTAAATAAACAACCCAAATACACTTGCACACAACGACTGAGAGCCAAGTGTGCCATATTTACTCACATACCTCAGACACAAAAACCCACATTCACCAAGCAACCAAACTCACAGATCCCAAGCCAAATACTCACATTCACACACACACACACCAAATAGAAGAATATGAACAAAGCCGGTCCACGGGTAAAAGCCCAATATACTGTGTGTGTAATGAACTTACTTGTTCTCATTACTGGCATCATATCGAGGCATGGGATCCATGTCATTCCCATTCACATCATAACTGGCCTCATTGTCCTACAGAGAGATCAAAGGAGAGGTGTGAGGACATATTTCAAATCTGTCCGTCCATAATGTTCATGTGGACAATCAGACTAAAACACACACAGACTGCATCAAATCAACCATGAGTAGACTTATTGGTCTCTCACTTTCTTTCTTTCACCTGCAGCACACATGTTCTTTTGGTTGCAAAATATCCAGATTCACAACAGATGTGCTCACACATAAATGTTTAAAAATCCTGTTATTTTCAATAAAGGGCCATGTAGCCAAACGTTGTAATACACGTTGAAAAAATCTATTTATACACGCTTTCTAAACAACTGCCTGAGAACACACGCAGACATATCTGTGTGTTCGATTCCCAAAACAGGTTGAGATACCATAAACACCCTGCATATGGTGGTCTATATTTTTAGGCAAAAACGAAATTGCAGGCAGACCTATAACATATTTTTAACTTTAAAATAACCAATACTTATTGTCCGGTCACTAAATTATTTATAACATTGCACATTCTAAAAAAGTAACTTAAAAGTATAGTTCGTCCCAAAATGAAGAATAATTGCTACAAAATAAATTTGTGAATGGGACAAACTCATAGCCTGCTTCCTGTTTGAAAGGAGCGGACAGTAATATCATAGACTGTTTTAATTATTTTCGCTTACACGTTTAAACAAAAATATCTAAATAAAAATACACATTTGCATGTTGAAAAATAAAAGTTATTGAATAAAAAGCTGAAGTCACATTGGAGTGTAACATGAATTTGAAATGTTTAGTGTTGCACGAGACATAAACATTTTAATTAAAGTAAGTTGTAGTACTTTATTATACGTTTAAGTATTTCTTTACTGTATGCAAGAGTCCACACACAGCCATACATCCAATAAAAGAGACTTACATAGTTCTGTATAAGATCCGGGTGGTTTCTCTCAATCCCGTCATCCAGAATGGTAACCACCACATCCTTCCCTGTATATCCTCTCTTCCAGGCACCGACGATATTCATGTCAGACTGGCAGTTATGGATATTATCATTACAGTGCTGCAAACACCAGAGTAGGAAATAAGACAACTATGCAAATATTAACTCGCATGCCATGACATTTTTGGAAATTTTTTACAGCTTAAACCACCGGGACATGACAGATTTAAACCAAAGCTAAACTTGTGAATAGTATAGCGCAATGTATATAAAATTGTGCCACTGGCAAGGCCATAATAACAAAGTCTAGGGCCATTGGGTTTCATGTAATATATGAAAACGTGTTTGTAAGTGAAGTTTATTTGCTCCCAAAGTACAACTCGAAGGTCACCATGAGAAACTAGATCCAAATGGATGCATTCAGGTCAAAGTGTTGATCTTATCAAAGCCATATTAACCATTGACAGAGCCGCAAGCCGTCAGAACAAGACCTTAAGCTCACTGTTCCCATCAAAACTGTAAACAGCAGAACAGCAAAAATGATGTCTGCCACCCTTCAAGGATTCAACAGGAGCAAATGCGACGTTTCAGACATTTTGGAATTGTGAAGGTTGCCTTCAAAAGCAAGGTTGCCTTCAGATTCCATCCTTGGTTATACACCATGCCATTGACTGTTGTAAGCTTAATATGATGAAAGCTATAAAAACAAGAGCCTGTTTGTACAATTACCTCACTCAACATGTCTTTAATAGACATGGTGTTAGATCCCACACTTCAATGCATCTCTCTGGGTGGCGTTCACATGTATAAACTCGGCTAATCGGGAGTGACAGAGACGGCTTTCTTGAGCGAGATACAAACTAACAAATGAACAGAGCTCGAGTTTCCGTTAAAAAGTTTTAACACCTGGCATTCGATGTTAGTGGAAAGGCTTTTCTTTTAAGAAGGGATTTTTTAATGTGTACATAAACAAAAGATGGTTTTAAATAAAAGTATTTTGAACTGAAAATGAAAATTTTGCAGTGAATAATTCGAGATTAGAGTTGTGATTGAATTAAGCTGTTAAGTAATGTTATACGTTTAATTTAAGTTAATAATAATACTAGTTATGTTTTCTTGTCCCATTCACCTTTGGTTTGTTTACCAGTAGGCTCCAGTAGTTGAAACGAACTACAGGTTGACAACATTTCTTTTATAATTAAAAGCACTGTGGCGGATTGTACGTTGGCCCAAACAGCTAAACGTATCTACTTGACAAATGTCTGCTTGATGGAACTACTCTTACTGTTAAACTGCTTTCAACAATACATATTTTGGAAATCTGAAAGGAACTGGTTAAATTAGTACATAAACCTTTTCATTCAAATGAAAACTATAAAATGAAATTCAATAAAAAACTTCAAAGATGATGATAAAGAACACTTACAATATACCACATACTGCTCCATTTAGCATCATTGAAGTAAATCGAGCTGGACTGGGCCAAACTCGACTGACTGGGATATGAAGGTTTATAATCTCGCTTAGTCCTCCTCTTCACTATCTGTTGTTCAAGCCACTCAACCTGAGAAAGGACGAAATCAGAGTAAACTTTACAAAAATCCAAACATGACAGGCCTCAAGACATGGCAAAATGGCTTCAGATCTTATACGTTCTTAAGCTGGGAGAAACAGAACTTGCTTTCTTGGTGGCGTTAAGCTAAGTTGATGTCACTTTAGCCTTGTGATGTGATTTATGACAGACTGTAAGACACACTCCTGCAAGAAGATCACCCAGAAATCAAGTTTGGTAATCTATCAATGTCGTATGTGTCAACATTGTCAGAATCTGTTTAGAGGATATATATGATCATTCATTTTTTTTATATTTTTGATGCAAATGTCATGTTGATTACCACGAACATAGAAATTTGCTTTGTATATAATTTTTTTTAATGGTACTTATATCTTACAGTTTTAATCTTTAAACAAACACTTTAGGACTCTTATGTGTCTTATGCATCTGATCAAACATTGCAGACTCAAAAGGCAACAGTTTCCTACAATGTTTCCAATGTAAAGTCGTTACCCAACTATCAACTCTTCTCCAAAATTACTGACAACACAGCTTTATTTCAAAGCGTAGTGATTAACACTATTTACAGGCTTTGCAATGTGCAACAGTTGTTTTTGTTCTATTCATCGATGAGTAAGTAGGCCATATAGACCATAGATCGCACAGGTGTGGGGTTGTCATAGCAACAAGCCTGACCTTTGGCTCCATGGTGATGAAGCTGTGTGTGCCTCTGCTGGAAATCGTCGACCTTTTTATCGTCCGGCTGTGGAAGAAATGGTAGTAGTCCTTCAGGTCACCAATCTAAACAAAGTAAAAAATATAACTTAACAACTACTCGACGCTACCATCGAAACATTTCACATAACAACACAAATAAAGTGTGATGCAATGTGAACTGTGTACATCTTAACAAAAAGAGCAAGTCAGGGCATGATTTATTCATGTAATATAATAATATTTGCATGAATAGAAAGTCATTAGGAATTAGCAAACACCAATGTACGTGTCAAATAGGTTTTTGTTAATTATTCATTTGGAATTCGTTAATTATTGAGGATGTCATTGACTGGAACTGGACTGGTTTCTCAAGAGGCTGTATCACTTTCCACTGAATCACAATAACCCCGGGCAGCCATGACACATTCTCTATAGACTACTGTACTCCAAAGGGTAAAGTAAACTGCCATAAAAACAAGAAATCTAAGGCCAGAGATAAGCCCTGTCAATCAACATGTTTTTTTGTATGAAGATTCTTTTCACAGAGATTCATCTTGAATATAAAAATGTTCTGTATAAGGGCATTTCCGGCATTATGGAGGTGACATTGAAACTCGCAGATAATCCATTTGTATAAGGGGAACTAAACCTTGGTTTATAGAGTTTAAAACTATCACTCTATGTACAAGTTTTCAATCTAAAAATGGTTATAAACATTTTGGATGTGACAGTTTTGGTGAGATTTCATTCTGGGTTCGGTACAAACCAGAAGCAATAATACCTATCCAATCAAGAAGGGATGGCTCCTAAAATTGCCTTTATATTTTCCATTCATGAGAAATATGAACATTATGGATGTGACAACCTTTAGTAATGGTGCTTCCCAGATTATGATAAAAAGGCCATGGTAAAATGCCTAATGCATTGGAGTTTTCTTCATGGTAAGGATGACATTTACTTTTGGTATAAAAAACAACCTAGGAAACTTTGCAATGAAGAAACTCCCATAAAACAACATGAGTTTTTAAACTGTGTGACATTGTTATTGTGATAATGACAAACATGTTAAGAAATCAATGTATGTACAAAAAGACCTGCTGGATAAGATAGCACATTGTGAAATCTGAGAATAAACTTGACACAAATAAGCATACTGGAGATATTCATAGAAAAGTTTGGTTTCTTTTTAATTTACATTAACCTATTATTTATTTGAATGTAGCAACATATGTTTATCAGCAAATGAATAACTTGACAAAGAAGCATACCATTAACTAAATTATTATGGAGTCTTTCATTCAGGGAGGGTGACACAAGGCAACTCATCCTGCATGATTTAAATGACACGTTTTGTGTTTTTCTGATCCATCATAGCCCAGGACAATTTGGTCAACCTTAGCATGAAAATATTGAGTTTCTACCAAAGGGTTTTAGTTTACTTATAGCACTTACTTATAGCATTTACTTATACGTTTTTATATAATAATTCATATTTTTAGCACATGATTTTGTCATAGTCAAGTTAGGCCTTTTTTCAAAATATAGTTATTATTTAATGTTCTATAATGAGAAATACATTCTCCATTTGTTGGATATTTTGATTCTGGTTTGTAGATTTTTAATCTGAGAAATTTTAAGAAGTTCTCTCAAAATTGGTGTCCTTTTTTTCTCACATCCATAACTCAGGTTTATTTACCTTTTTTTTTAATAGATTACTTGTTCATAGACTTATATATTTTCTCATGTTTAAACACTATCAACAAGAGTTTTGTATAGTATATATATTTTGTTTTATTTTACTGGTCACAAATATATTCTAAGAGCATTTTCATATCGCGTCCATAATGAAATAAGTAATATCCATAACACAATTATAAACCCTTTTTTAAACTATAAAACTTGTGCACAGACTGATATAATTATAATATTTAAACACTTTAAACAATGGTTTTGTATAATATAAACAGTTGTTTCAGTTTTCCGGATACAATTACATTCTAAGAGTGTTTTTATATCACATCCATATTCTAGAATAACCCAAATAATATCCAAACAATGTTTAAAAGCTCTTTCATTAATGTGAGAGGAATATCTCAATTACATAAAGATGAATCTAAATACTTTCCAGAACACCTGTTGTTATCATTATTATTATTATTTTTATTTATTATTATTATTATTTTTATTATTATTACTATTATGATCCAGCAAAGACGGTTTACTTCCCAAATAATCTGTTTTCCCAAACATGAAATAACAAGAAGATATTTCAGAACACTGTTAGAAAAAGATACAGGTCCATTTTTGTTCCCTAAGGCACAAACTTTGCATATGGACCCTAACAGTACAATAATGTATCTTTCACGTACAGTTCTGCACTTTCTACTGTACATTCTGGGCTTTCTGAGGTGTAAGGTACATATCTGTCACTCAATGTTTAAATGTAAAACAGAAGGAATGAGTGAATGCTGAAATGTCATCTCTGAACATAGAAACACATAAAGTTCATCTCTACTATTAAACTCAAATCAAATTCACTGTAAACTCTTGACATCTGAGCAAAATAATCACACGTGTGTGTTCGTGTTTGTGCGTGCGTATGTTTGTGTGTTCGTGTGTGTGCATGCGTTCGTGCGTGTGTTTGAGTGTGCTTGAGTTCGTGCGTGCGTTTGTGTGTGCGTGAGTGTGTTTGTGTGTGCGTGCATGCATGAGTGAGTGTTTTTGCGTGTGTGTGCGTGAGTGTGTGTTTTGGCGTGAGTGCGTGCGTGAGTGTGTGTTTTTGCGTGTGTTTGTGCGTGAGTGTGTGTTTTTGCGTGTGTTTGTGCGTGTGTGTGTTTTTGCGTGTGTGTGTGCGTGAGTGTGTGTTTTTGCGTGTGTGTGTGTGTGTGTTTGCGCGTGAGTGTGCGAGCGTGGGTTCGTGCGTGAGTTCGTGTGTGTGTGTGTGTGTGTGTGTGTGTGAGTGTGTGTGTATCTACAGGTTAATCAGAGCGGAAGTTGTAATATTGCTGAAAGATCCGCGAGTGAATGACCGGAAATCTCTGTCAGTGTCAATCAAAGTCTGAATCTCGCGCCACAGACGTCACTGAAGAGAAGAAGAAGTCAATTATTAACATTTTAATCAATGTTTGTGGTTTTACTGTTAATGTTAACGGTTACCAAGTTCAAACTCTGTTACACTCGACATTGACTATTGTCATTATTAATGTTAACTAGTTAGTTAAAACGTTAGCAATAATATATCCAATGTTGCCATTATAAATATTATTATTATAAATACAATCTTAGCCACAGTTCATCATGCTAACGTTAGCATTAAAGCTACTGCGTCAGAGTCGGTTGAGAGAGTTTTCCCGCCGAAAGTTTTTTGTTCTGACTAAACTTCACAGGAATTTTATTCTGAAATTCTTTGTTTTAAAATTCTTTATTTTGTCATCAAACATCTTAAGAACATCATTGTAAAACCATGTAAGAGTAAAATTAAATTATACCATTACTTTTAACTGACAGAACCGACCAACGGTTAACTTGATTTGAGTAACTTTAACATTACTAACTTTATCTCACGATAGCTTCTGTTATAAAAATAAACCGATGATTATCATTCACGGTTTTACTTATTTTATTACTTTACCCGCTGTCCTGGAATAAATGAAATAAGATAGGGCCTAACGTTACATTATATTCATATTCAGGGCTGTGTGTGAGTACTTAATACTAGTAATAAATGAGTAATAAATACTTTGTGTTTTATATGGATATCAGGGCTTCTCAAAGTCCGCACCAAACGTTACCTTAGATATGAGAAAAAACCCAATAATGAACCAAACCATCAAAACCATTTTCCCCATTGACTTACATTACCGTTACAGTCTGACATAGTGTGTCTTTTTTAATAATGTGTCTTTTCAAAGATAATGTGTCTATTTTAATAATGTGTATTTTTAAATAATGTGTCTTTTTTAATATTGTGTCTTTTTTAATAATGTGTCTTTTTAAAGATGTGTCTTTTTTAATATTGTGTCTTTTTTAATATTGTGTATTTTCAAAGATAATGTGTCTATTTTAATAATGTGTATTTTTTAATAATGTGTCTTTTTTAATAATGTGTATTTAATATTGTGTCTTTTTTAATATTGTGTCTTTTTAAAGATATTGTGTCTTTTTTAATATTGTGTCTTTTTTAATATTGTGTCTTTTTAAAGATATTGTGTCTTTTTTAATAATGTGTCTTTTTTAATATTGTGTCTTTTAATGTTGTATTCTTTTACCACAGTGTTTGTTAACATTGCTGTTCTTCTTTATTGTCCAGATTATGAAGTTGATGGAGAAGAAGTTGATGGAGAAGCAGTGGACTATGGATTGTCTGAGACGATGGTTTCTCAACTCTTGAAGGATCGAGCGAGCGAAGTTCAGACATTTTGTTCAGAAGTGGAAACAATCTGTGACACAAACCCTCGAGTCTGTCCCGGTAAATTCAGAGAAGGCTTCTTAAAAAATCTATTACATTTTTGTAATGTTTTTTTATATCTGACATGATATCCTTTACATTGTGGCATTTTATTTTGGGATGTTACATTGTATGGTTGTGAGAGGAATTATTACTGAATCTGTGAATTAAACTGTGTTCCATTTAAGGAATAATCTGAATGTCTTAAATTCAGTTAGTTATCGTTTGCCTTTATTTTCTTTCACTCCATAAGGAATAAAAAGCAACTTTTTTGCCACCTAAAGGTACAAAACTGCTTTGTCACTGGGGCGGTACCTTAATGGGACAAAATGTTACCGTTTTCTACTTAATTGGTACTTTATTGTACCTTTGTCTAAGTTACATTATTGATCCTCAAAGGTACATTATTGATCCTCAAAGGTACATTATTGATCCTCAAAGGTACATTATTGATCCTCAAAGGTGCAGTGTTGGCCCTTAGAAGGTACAAACGAGTAAGCTACAAATTTGCTCGTCTGACTTAAGGTACAACAATGTACCTTTGAGGGTACCACCCCAGTGACAAGCTTTTGTTCCTTAAAATGTACCGTTTTGTACGTTCATTTCCTTGAGAGTGAATGAATTAACAAAAGTGTGGACAACTTTCTTGATGTTTGATTTAAAAAGCCTTGACATTTGATAAGAGTCTGATACACAGGAGGAAAGAAGAGACACAAACACAGACAGAACACATGTTTCAAACTCTCTGATCAGAGGAACGCATGTTTCAAACTCTCCGATCCGAGGAACGCATGTTTCAAACTCTCCGATCCGAGGAACGCATGTTTCAAACTCTCCGATCCGAGGAACGCATGTTTCAAACTCTCCGATCAGAGGAACCCATGTTTCAAACTCTCCGATCAGAGGAACGCAGGTTTCAAACTCTCCGATCCGAGGAACGCATGTTTCGAACTCTCCGATCCGAGGAACGCATGTTTCAAACTCTCCGATCAGAGGAACGCAGGTTTCAAACTCTCCGATCAGAGGAACGCAGGTTTCAAACTCTCCGATCCGAGGAACGCATGTTTCAAACTCTCCGATCCGAGGAACGCATGTTTCAAACTATCCTATCAGAGGAACGCAGGTTTCAAACTCTCCGATCAGAGGAACCCATGTTTCAAACTCTCCGATCAGAGGAACGCATGTTTCAAACTCTCCGATCAGAGGAACGCATGTTTCAAACTCTCCGATCAGAGGAACGCATGTTTCAAACTCTCCGATCAGAGGAACGCATGTTTCAAACTCTCAGACCAGATGAACGCATGTTTAAAACTGTTATCAGAAGAACGCATGTTTAAAACTCTCTGGTCAGAGGAACGCACGTTTAAAACTCTCTGGTCAGAGGAACGCACGTTTAAAACTCTCTGACCAGAGGAATGCACGTTTAAAACTCTCTGATCAGAGGAACGCACGTTTAAAACTCTCTGATCAGAGGAACGCACGTTTAAAACTCTCTGACCAGAGAAACGCATGTTTAAAACTGTCTGGTCAGAGGAATGCATGTTTAAAACTCTTATCAGAAGAACACATGTTTAAAACTCTCTGGTCAGAGGAACGCATGTTTAAAACTCTCTGATCAGAAGAACGCATGTTTAAAACTGCTATCAGAAGAACGCATGTTTAAAACTCTCTGATCAGAAGAACGCATGTTTAAAACTCTCTGATCAGAGGAACGCATGTTTAAAACTCTCTGATCAGAAGAACGCATGTTTAAAACTCTCTGATCAGAGGAACGCATGTTTAAAACTGTTATCAGAAGAACACATGTTTAAAACTCTTATCAGAAGAACGCATGTTTAAAACTGTTATCAGAAGAACACATGTTTAAAACTCTCTGGTCAGAGGAATGCATGTTCAAAATTCTGTGATCAAAAGAATGCATGTTTAAAACTCTCTGATCAGAAGAACGCATGTTTAAAACTGTTATCAGAAGAACGCATGTTTAAAACTGTTATCAGAAGAACGCATGTTTAAAACTGTTATCAGAAGAACCCATGTTTAAAACTCTCTGATAAGAACGCATGTTTAAAACTCACTGATCAGAAGAACGCATGTTTAAACCTCTCTGATCAGAGGAACGCATGTTTAAACCTCTCTGATCAGAGGAACGCATGTTTCAAACTCTCTGATCAGAGGAACGCATGTTTCAAACTCTCTGATCGGAGGAACGCATGTTTCAAACTCTCTGATCAGAAGAACGCATGTTTAAAACTCTTATCAGAAGAACACATGTTTAAAACTCTCTGGTCAGAGGAACGCATGTTCAAAACTCTCTGATCAAAAGAACACATGTTCAAAACTCTCTGATCAAAAGAACGCATGTTCAAAACTCTCTGGTCCGAAAAACGCATGTTTAAAACTCTATGATAAGAAAAACGCATGTTTAAAACTCTCTGATCAGTGGAACGCATGTTTAAAACTCTCTGATCAATGGAACGCATGTTTAAAACTCTCTGATCAGTGGAACGCATGTTTAAAACTCTCTGATCAGAAGAACGCATGTTTAAAACTCTCTGATCAGAAGAACCCATGTTTAAAACTGTTTTCAGAAGAACGAGTGTTAAAAACTGTTTTCAGAAGAACGCATGTTTAAAACAGTTATCACAAGAACGCATGTTTAAAACTGTTATCAGAAGAACCCATGTTTAAAACTCTCTGGTCAGAGGAACGCATGTTTAAAACTCTCTGGTCAGAGGAACGCATGTTTAAAACTCTCTGATCAGAGGAACGCATGTTTAAAACTCTCTGATCAGAGGAACGCATGTTTCAAACTCTCTGACCAGAAGAACGCATGTTTCAAACTCTCTGATCAGAGGAACGCATGTTTCAAACTCTCTGACCAGAAGAACGCATGTTTAAAACTCTTATCAGAAGAACGCATGTTTAAAACTCTTATCAGAAGAACACATGTTTAAAACTCTCTGGTCAGAGGAACGCATGTTCAAAACTCTCTGATCAAAAGAACGCATGTTCAAAACTCTCTGGTCAGAAGAACGCATGTTCAAAACTCTCTGGTCCGAAAAACGCATGTTTAAAATTCTATGATAAGAAAAACGCATGTTTAAAACTCTCTGATCAGTGGAACGCATGTTTAAAACTCTCTGATCAGTGGAATGCATGTTTAAAACTCTCTGATCAGTGGAACGCATGTTTAAAACTCTCTGATCAGTGGAACGCATGTTTAAAACTCTCTGATCAGAAGAACGCATGTTTAAAACTGTTTTCAGAAGAACGAGTGTTAAAAACTGTTTTCAGAAGAACGCATGTTTAAAACAGTTATCAGAAGAACCCATGTTTAAAACTCTCTGGTCAGAGGAACGCATGTTTAAAACTCTCTGGTCAGAGGAACGCATGTTTAAAACTCTCTGGTCAGAGGAACGCATGTTTAAAACTCTCTGGTCAGAGGAACGCATGTTTAAAACTCTCTGGTCAGAGGAACGCATGTTTAAAACTCTCTGGTCAGAGGAACGCATGTTTAAAACTCTCTGGTCAGAGGAACGCATGTTTAAAACTCTCTGGTCAGAGGAACGCATGTTTAAAACTCTCTGGTCAGAGGAAGGCACGTTTAAAACTATTATCACAAGAACGCGTGTTTAAAACTGTTATCAGAGGAACCCATGTTTAAAACTCTCTGGTCAGAGGAACGCATGTTTAAAACTCTCTGGTCAGAGGAACGCATGTTTAAAACTCTCTGGTCAGAAGAACGCATGTTTAAAACTCTCTGGTCAGAGGAACACATGTTTAAAACTCTCTGGTCAGAGGAACGCATGTTTAAAACTCTCTGGTCAGAGGAACGCATGTTTAAAACTCTCTGGTCAGAGGAACGCATGTTTAAAACTCTTATCAGAAGAACACATGTTTAAAACTCTCTGGTCAGAGGAACCCATGTTTAAAACTCTCTGGTCAGAGGAACGCATGTTTAAAACTCTCTGATCAGAGGAACGCATGTTTAAAACTCTTATCAGAAGAACACATGTTTAAAACTCTCTGGTCAGAGGAACCCATGTTTAAAACTCTCTGGTCAGAGGAACGCATGTTTAAAACTCTCTGATCAGAAGAACGCATGTTTAAAACTCTGATCAGAAGAACGCATGTTTCAAACTCTCCGATCAGAGGAACGCATGTTTAAAACTCTCTGGTCAGAGGAACGCCTGTTTAAAACTCTCTGGTCAGAGGAACGCATGTTTAAAACTCTCTGGTCAGAAGAACGCATGTTTAAAACTCTCTGGTCAGAGGAACACATGTTTAAAACTCTCTGGTCAGAGGAACGCATGTTTAAAACTCTCTGGTCAGAGGAACGCATGTTTAAAACTCTTATCAGAAGAACGCATGTTTAAAACTCTCTGGTCAGAGGAACCCATGTTTAAAACTCTCTGGTCAGAGGAACGCATGTTTAAAACTCTCTGATCAGAGGAACGCATGTTTAAAACTCTTATCAGAAGAACACATGTTTAAAACTCTCTGGTCAGAGGAACCCATGTTTAAAACTCTCTGGTCAGAGGAACGCATGTTTAAAACTCTCTGATCAGAAGAACGCATGTTTAAAACTCTGATCAGAAGAACGCATGTTTCAAACTCTCCGATCAGAGGAACGCATGTTTAAAACTCTCTGGTCAGAGGAACGCCTGTTTAAAACTCTCTGGTCAGAGGAACGCATGTTTCAAACTCTCTGGTCAGAGGAACGCACATTAAAACTCTCTGACCAGAGGAACGCATGTTTAAAACTCTCTGATCAGAGGAACGCACGTTTAAAACTCTCTGATCAGAGGAACGCACGTTTAAAACTCTCTGATTAGAGGAACGCATGATTAAAACTGTTATCAGAAAAACGCATGTTTAAAACACTCTGATTAGAGGAACGCATGTTTTAAACTCTCTGATTAGAGGAACGCATGTTTAAAACTCTCTGGTCAGAGGAACGCATGTTTAAAACTCTCTGGTCAGAGGAACGCATGTTTAAAACTCTCTGGTCAGAGGAACGCATGTTTAAAACTCTCTGGTCAGAGGAACGCATGTTTAAAACTCTCTGGTCAGAGGAACGCATGTTTAAAACTCTCTGGTCAGAGGAACGCATGTTTAAAACTCTCTGGTCAGAGGAAGGCACGTTTAAAACTATTATCACAAGAACGCGTGTTTAAAACTGTTATCAGAGGAACCCATGTTTAAAACTCTGTGGTCAGAGGAACGCATGTTTAAAACTCTCTGGTCAGAGGAACGCATGTTTAAAACTCTCTGGTCAGAAGAACGCATGTTTAAAACTCTCTGGTCAGAGGAACGCATGTTTAAAACTCTCTGGTCAGAGGAACGCATGTTTAAAACTCTCTGGTCAGAGGAACGCATGTTTAAAACTCTTATCAGAAGAACACATGTTTAAAACTCTCTGGTCAGAGGAACCCATGTTTAAAACTCTCTGGTCAGAGGAACGCATGTTTAAAACTCTCTGATCAGAGGAACGCATGTTTAAAACTCTTATCAGAAGAACACATGTTTAAAACTCTCTGGTCAGAGGAACCCATGTTTAAAACTCTCTGGTCAGAGGAACGCATGTTTAAAACTCTCTGATCAGAAGAACGCATGTTTAAAACTCTGATCAGAAGAACGCATGTTTCAAACTCTCCGATCAGAGGAACGCATGTTTAAAACTCTCTGGTCAGAGGAACGCCTGTTTAAAACTCTCTGGTCAGAGGAACGCATGTTTCAAACTCTCTGGTCAGAGGAACGCACATTAAAACTCTCTGACCAGAGGAACGCACGTTTAAAACTCTCTGATCAGAGGAACGCACGTTTAAAACTCTCTGATCAGAGGAACGCACGTTTAAAACTCTCTGATCAGAGGAACGCACGTTTAAAACTCTCTGATCAGAGGAACGCACAATTAAAACTCTCTGATCAGAGGAACGCCTGTTTAAAACTCTCTGATTAGAGGAACGCATGATTAAAACTGTTATCAGAAAAACGCATGTTTAAAACACTCTGATTAGAGGAACGCATGTTTTAAACTCTCTGATTAGAGGAACGCATGTTTAAAACTCTCTGGTCAGAGGAACGCATGTTTAAAACTCTCTGGTCAGAGGAACGCATGTTTAAAACTCTCTGGTCAGAGGAACGCATGTTTAAAACTCTCTGGTCAGAGGAACGCATGTTTAAAACTCTCTGGTCAGAGGAACGCATGTTTAAAACTCTCTGGTCAGAGGAACGCATGTTTAAAACTCTCTGGTCAGAGGAAGGCACGTTTAAAACTATTATCACAAGAACGCGTGTTTAAAACTGTTATCAGAGGAACCCATGTTTAAAACTCTCTGGTCAGAGGAACGCATGTTTAAAACTCTCTGGTCAGAGGAACGCATGTTTAAAACTCTCTGGTCAGAAGAACGCATGTTTAAAACTCTCTGGTCAGAGGAACACATGTTTAAAACTCTCTGGTCAGAGGAACGCATGTTTAAAACTCTCTGGTCAGAGGAACGCATGTTTAAAACTCTTATCAGAAGAACACATGTTTAAAACTCTCTGGTCAGAGGAACCCATGTTTAAAACTCTCTGGTCAGAGGAACGCATGTTTAAAACTCTCTGATCAGAGGAACGCATGTTTAAAACTCTTATCAGAAGAACACATGTTTAAAACTCTCTGGTCAGAGGAACGCATGTTTAAAACTCTCTGATCAGAAGAACGCATGTTTAAAACTCTGATCAGAAGAACGCATGTTTCAAACTCTCCGATCAGAGGAACGCATGTTTAAAACTCTCTGGTCAGAGGAACGCCTGTTTAAAACTCTCTGGTCAGAGGAACGCATGTTTCAAACTCTCTGGTCAGAGGAACGCACGTTTAAAACTCTCTGGTCAGAGGAACGCACATTAAAACTCTCTGACCAGAGGAACGCACAATTAAAACTCTCTGATCAGAGGAACGCCTGTTTAAAACACTCTGATTAGAGGAACGCATGTTTTAAACTCTCTGATTAGAGGAACGCATGTTTAAAACTCTCTGGTCAGAGGAACGCATGTTTAAAACTCTCTGGTCAGAGGAACGCATGTTTAAAACTCTCTGGTCAGAGGAACGCATGTTTAAAACTGTCTGGTCAGAGGAACGCATGTTTAAAACTCTCTGGTCAGAGGAACGCACGTTTAAAACTCTTATCACAAGAACACATGTTTAAAACTGTTATCAGAGGAACCCATGTTTAAAACTCTCTGACCAGAAGAACGAATGTTTAAAACTCTTATCAGAAGAACGCATGTTTAAAACTCTTATCAGAAGAACACATGTTTAAAACTCTCTGGTCAGAGGAACGCATGTTCAAAACTCTCTGATCAAAAGAACGCATGTTCAAAACTCTCTGGTCCGAAAAACGCATGTTTAAAACTCTTATCAGAAGAACGCATGTTTCAAACTCTCAGATCAGAGGAACGCATGTTTCAAACTCTCCGATTAGAAGAACGCATGTTTAAAACTCTCTGGTCAGAGGAACGCACGTTTAAAACTCTTATCACAAGAACGCATGTTTAAAACTGTTATCAGAGGAACCCATGTTTAAAACTCTCTGATTAGAGGAACGCATGTTTAAAACTCTTATCAGAAGAACACATGTTTAAAACTCTCTGGTCAGAGGAACGCATGTTTAAAACTCTCTGGTAAGAGGAACGCATGTTTAAAACTCTCTGGTCAGAGGAACGCATGTTTAAAACTGTTATCAGAAGAACGCATGTTTAAAACTCTCTGATCAAAAGAATGCATGTTTAAAACTCTCTGATCAGAAGAACACATGTTTAAAACTCTCTGGTCAGAGGAACCCATGTTTAAAACTCTCTGGTCAGAGGAACGCATGTTTAAAACTCTCTGATCAGAGGAACGCATGTTTAAAACTCTTATCAGAAGAACACATGTTTAAAACTCTCGGGTCAGAGGAACCCATGTTTAAAACTCTCTGGTCAGAGGAACGCATGTTTAAAACTCTCTGATCAGAAGAACGCATGTTTCAAACTCTCCGATCAGAGGAACGCATGTTTCAAACTCTCCGATCAGAGGAACGCCTGTTTAAAACTCTCTGGTCAGAGGAACGCCTGTTTAAAACTCTCTGGTCAGAGGAACGCACGTTTAAAACTCTCTGACCAGAGGAACGCACGTTTAAAACTCTCTGACCAGAGGAACGCACGTTTAAAACTCTCTGATCAGAGGAACGCACGTTTAAAACTCTCTGATCAGAGGAACGCACGTTTAAAACTCTCTGATCAGAGGAACGCACGTTTAAAACTCTCTGATCAGAGGAACGCACGTTTAAAACTCTCTGATCAGAGGAACGCACAATTAAAACTCTCTGATCAGAGGAACGCCTGTTTAAAACTCTCTGATTAGAGGAACGCATGATTAAAACTGTTATCAGAAAAACGCATGTTTTAAACTCTCTGATTAGAGGAACGCATGTTTAAAACTCTCTGGTCAGAGGAACGCATGTTTAAAACTCTCTGGTCAGAGGAACGCATGTTTAAAACTCTCTGGTCAGAGGAACGCATGTTTAAAACTCTCTGATCAGAGGAACGCCTGTTTAAAACTCTCTGATTAGAGGAACGCATGATTAAAACTGTTATCAGAAAAAAGCATGTTTAAAACTCTCTGATTAGAGGAACGCATGTTTAAAACTCTCTGGTCAGAGGAACGCATGTTTAAAACTCTCTGGTCAGAGGAACGCATGTTTAAAACTCTCTGGTCAGAGGAACGCATGTTTAAAACTCTCTGGTCAGAGGAACCCATGTTTAAAACTCTCTGGTCAGAGGAACGCACGTTTAAAACTCTCTGGTCAGAGGAACGCACGTTTAAAACTCTTATCACAAGAACACATGTTTAAAACTGTTATCAGAGGAACCCATGTTTAAAACTCTCTGACCAGAAGAACGAATGTTTAAAACTCTTATCAGAAGAACGCATGTTTAAAACTCTCTGGTCAGAGGAACGCATGTTTCAAACTCTCCGATTAGAAGAACGCATGTTTAAAACTCTCTGGTCAGAGGAACGCATGTTTAAAACTCTTATCACAAGAACGCATGTTTAAAACTGTTATCAGAGGAACCCATGTTTAAAACTCTCTGATTAGAGGAACGCATGTTTAAAACTCTTATCAGAAGAACACATGTTTAAAACTCTCTGGTCAGAGGAACGCATGTTTAAAACTCTCTGGTCAGAAGAACGCATGTTTAAAACTCTCTGGTCAGAGGAACACATGTTTAAAACTCTCTGGTCAGAGGAACGCATGTTTAAAACTCTCTGGTCAGAGGAACGCATGTTTAAAACTCTTATCAGAAGAACACATGTTTAAAACTCTCTGGTCAGAGGAACCCATGTTTAAAACTCTCTGGTCAGAGGAACGCATGTTTAAAACTCTCTGATCAGAGGAACGCATGTTTAAAACTCTTATCAGAAGAACACATGTTTAAAACTCTCTGGTCAGAGGAACGCATGTTTAAAACTCTCTGATCAGAAGAACGCATGTTTAAAACTCTGATCAGAAGAACGCATGTTTCAAACTCTCCGATCAGAGGAACGCATGTTTAAAACTCTCTGGTCAGAGGAACGCCTGTTTAAAACTCTCTGGTCAGAGGAACGCATGTTTCAAACTCTCTGGTCAGAGGAACGCACGTTTAAAACTCTCTGGTCAGAGGAACGCACATTAAAACTCTCTGACCAGAGGAACGCACAATTAAAACTCTCTGATCAGAGGAACGCCTGTTTAAAACACTCTGATTAGAGGAACGCATGTTTTAAACTCTCTGATTAGAGGAACGCATGTTTAAAACTCTCTGGTCAGAGGAACGCATGTTTAAAACTCTCTGGTCAGAGGAACGCATGTTTAAAACTCTCTGGTCAGAGGAACGCATGTTTAAAACTGTCTGGTCAGAGGAACGCATGTTTAAAACTCTCTGGTCAGAGGAACGCACGTTTAAAACTCTTATCACAAGAACACATGTTTAAAACTGTTATCAGAGGAACCCATGTTTAAAACTCTCTGACCAGAAGAACGAATGTTTAAAACTCTTATCAGAAGAACGCATGTTTAAAACTCTTATCAGAAGAACACATGTTTAAAACTCTCTGGTCAGAGGAACGCATGTTCAAAACTCTCTGATCAAAAGAACGCATGTTCAAAACTCTCTGGTCCGAAAAACGCATGTTTAAAACTCTTATCAGAAGAACGCATGTTTCAAACTCTCAGATCAGAGGAACGCATGTTTCAAACTCTCCGATTAGAAGAACGCATGTTTAAAACTCTCTGGTCAGAGGAACGCACGTTTAAAACTCTTATCACAAGAACGCATGTTTAAAACTGTTATCAGAGGAACCCATGTTTAAAACTCTCTGATTAGAGGAACGCATGTTTAAAACTCTTATCAGAAGAACACATGTTTAAAACTCTCTGGTCAGAGGAACGCATGTTTAAAACTCTCTGGTAAGAGGAACGCATGTTTAAAACTCTCTGGTCAGAGGAACGCATGTTTAAAACTGTTATCAGAAGAACGCATGTTTAAAACTCTCTGATCAAAAGAATGCATGTTTAAAACTCTCTGATCAGAAGAACACATGTTTAAAACTCTCTGGTCAGAGGAACCCATGTTTAAAACTCTCTGGTCAGAGGAACGCATGTTTCAAACTCTCCGATCCGAGGAACGCATGTTTCAAACTCTCCGATCCGAGGAACGCATGTTTCAAACTCTCCGATCCGAGGAACGCATGTTTCAAACTCTCCGATCAGAGGAACCCATGTTTCAAACTCTCCGATCAGAGGAACGCAGGTTTCAAACTCTCCGATCCGAGGAACGCATGTTTCGAACTCTCCGATCCGAGGAACGCATGTTTCAAACTCTCCGATCAGAGGAACGCAGGTTTCAAACTCTCCGATCAGAGGAACGCAGGTTTCAAACTCTCCGATCCGAGGAACGCATGTTTCAAACTCTCCGATCCGAGGAACGCATGTTTCAAACTATCCTATCAGAGGAACGCAGGTTTCAAACTCTCCGATCAGAGGAACCCATGTTTCAAACTCTCCGATCAGAGGAACGCATGTTTCAAACTCTCCGATCAGAGGAACGCATGTTTCAAACTCTCCGATCAGAGGAACGCATGTTTCAAACTCTCCGATCAGAGGAACGCATGTTTCAAACTCTCAGACCAGATGAACGCATGTTTAAAACTGTTATCAGAAGAACGCATGTTTAAAACTCTCTGGTCAGAGGAACGCACGTTTAAAACTCTCTGGTCAGAGGAACGCACGTTTAAAACTCTCTGACCAGAGGAATGCACGTTTAAAACTCTCTGATCAGAGGAACGCACGTTTAAAACTCTCTGATCAGAGGAACGCACGTTTAAAACTCTCTGACCAGAGAAACGCATGTTTAAAACTGTCTGGTCAGAGGAATGCATGTTTAAAACTCTTATCAGAAGAACACATGTTTAAAACTCTCTGGTCAGAGGAACGCATGTTTAAAACTCTCTGATCAGAAGAACGCATGTTTAAAACTGCTATCAGAAGAACGCATGTTTAAAACTCTCTGATCAGAAGAACGCATGTTTAAAACTCTCTGATCAGAGGAACGCATGTTTAAAACTCTCTGATCAGAAGAACGCATGTTTAAAACTCTCTGATCAGAGGAACGCATGTTTAAAACTGTTATCAGAAGAACACATGTTTAAAACTCTTATCAGAAGAACGCATGTTTAAAACTGTTATCAGAAGAACACATGTTTAAAACTCTCTGGTCAGAGGAATGCATGTTCAAAATTCTGTGATCAAAAGAATGCATGTTTAAAACTCTCTGATCAGAAGAACGCATGTTTAAAACTGTTATCAGAAGAACGCATGTTTAAAACTGTTATCAGAAGAACGCATGTTTAAAACTGTTATCAGAAGAACCCATGTTTAAAACTCTCTGATAAGAACGCATGTTTAAAACTCACTGATCAGAAGAACGCATGTTTAAACCTCTCTGATCAGAGGAACGCATGTTTAAACCTCTCTGATCAGAGGAACGCATGTTTCAAACTCTCTGATCAGAGGAACGCATGTTTCAAACTCTCTGATCGGAGGAACGCATGTTTCAAACTCTCTGATCAGAAGAACGCATGTTTAAAACTCTTATCAGAAGAACACATGTTTAAAACTCTCTGGTCAGAGGAACGCATGTTCAAAACTCTCTGATCAAAAGAACACATGTTCAAAACTCTCTGATCAAAAGAACGCATGTTCAAAACTCTCTGGTCCGAAAAACGCATGTTTAAAACTCTATGATAAGAAAAACGCATGTTTAAAACTCTCTGATCAGTGGAACGCATGTTTAAAACTCTCTGATCAATGGAACGCATGTTTAAAACTCTCTGATCAGTGGAACGCATGTTTAAAACTCTCTGATCAGAAGAACGCATGTTTAAAACTCTCTGATCAGAAGAACCCATGTTTAAAACTGTTTTCAGAAGAACGAGTGTTAAAAACTGTTTTCAGAAGAACGCATGTTTAAAACAGTTATCACAAGAACGCATGTTTAAAACTGTTATCAGAAGAACCCATGTTTAAAACTCTCTGGTCAGAGGAACGCATGTTTAAAACTCTCTGGTCAGAGGAACGCATGTTTAAAACTCTCTGATCAGAGGAACGCATGTTTAAAACTCTCTGATCAGAGGAACGCATGTTTAAAACTCTCTGATCAGAGGAACGCATGTTTCAAACTCTCTGACCAGAAGAACGCATGTTTCAAACTCTCTGATCAGAGGAACGCATGTTTCAAACTCTCTGACCAGAAGAACGCATGTTTAAAACTCTTATCAGAAGAACGCATGTTTAAAACTCTTATCAGAAGAACACATGTTTAAAACTCTCTGGTCAGAGGAACGCATGTTCAAAACTCTCTGATCAAAAGAACGCATGTTCAAAACTCTCTGGTCAGAAGAACGCATGTTCAAAACTCTCTGGTCCGAAAAACGCATGTTTAAAATTCTATGATAAGAAAAACGCATGTTTAAAACTCTCTGATCAGTGGAACGCATGTTTAAAACTCTCTGATCAGTGGAATGCATGTTTAAAACTCTCTGATCAGTGGAACGCATGTTTAAAACTCTCTGATCAGTGGAACGCATGTTTAAAACTCTCTGATCAGAAGAACGCATGTTTAAAACTGTTTTCAGAAGAACGAGTGTTAAAAACTGTTTTCAGAAGAACGCATGTTTAAAACAGTTATCAGAAGAACCCATGTTTAAAACTCTCTGGTCAGAGGAACGCATGTTTAAAACTCTCTGGTCAGAGGAACGCATGTTTAAAACTCTCTGGTCAGAGGAACGCATGTTTAAAACTCTCTGGTCAGAGGAACGCATGTTTAAAACTCTCTGGTCAGAGGAACGCATGTTTAAAACTCTCTGGTCAGAGGAACGCATGTTTAAAACTCTCTGGTCAGAGGAACGCATGTTTAAAACTCTCTGGTCAGAGGAACGCATGTTTAAAACTCTCTGGTCAGAGGAAGGCACGTTTAAAACTATTATCACAAGAACGCGTGTTTAAAACTGTTATCAGAGGAACCCATGTTTAAAACTCTCTGGTCAGAGGAACGCATGTTTAAAACTCTCTGGTCAGAGGAACGCATGTTTAAAACTCTCTGGTCAGAAGAACGCATGTTTAAAACTCTCTGGTCAGAGGAACACATGTTTAAAACTCTCTGGTCAGAGGAACGCATGTTTAAAACTCTCTGGTCAGAGGAACGCATGTTTAAAACTCTCTGGTCAGAGGAACGCATGTTTAAAACTCTTATCAGAAGAACACATGTTTAAAACTCTCTGGTCAGAGGAACCCATGTTTAAAACTCTCTGGTCAGAGGAACGCATGTTTAAAACTCTCTGATCAGAGGAACGCATGTTTAAAACTCTTATCAGAAGAACACATGTTTAAAACTCTCTGGTCAGAGGAACCCATGTTTAAAACTCTCTGGTCAGAGGAACGCATGTTTAAAACTCTCTGATCAGAAGAACGCATGTTTAAAACTCTGATCAGAAGAACGCATGTTTCAAACTCTCCGATCAGAGGAACGCATGTTTAAAACTCTCTGGTCAGAGGAACGCCTGTTTAAAACTCTCTGGTCAGAGGAACGCATGTTTAAAACTCTCTGGTCAGAAGAACGCATGTTTAAAACTCTCTGGTCAGAGGAACACATGTTTAAAACTCTCTGGTCAGAGGAACGCATGTTTAAAACTCTCTGGTCAGAGGAACGCATGTTTAAAACTCTTATCAGAAGAACGCATGTTTAAAACTCTCTGGTCAGAGGAACCCATGTTTAAAACTCTCTGGTCAGAGGAACGCATGTTTAAAACTCTCTGATCAGAGGAACGCATGTTTAAAACTCTTATCAGAAGAACACATGTTTAAAACTCTCTGGTCAGAGGAACCCATGTTTAAAACTCTCTGGTCAGAGGAACGCATGTTTAAAACTCTCTGATCAGAAGAACGCATGTTTAAAACTCTGATCAGAAGAACGCATGTTTCAAACTCTCCGATCAGAGGAACGCATGTTTAAAACTCTCTGGTCAGAGGAACGCCTGTTTAAAACTCTCTGGTCAGAGGAACGCATGTTTCAAACTCTCTGGTCAGAGGAACGCACATTAAAACTCTCTGACCAGAGGAACGCATGTTTAAAACTCTCTGATCAGAGGAACGCACGTTTAAAACTCTCTGATCAGAGGAACGCACGTTTAAAACTCTCTGATTAGAGGAACGCATGATTAAAACTGTTATCAGAAAAACGCATGTTTAAAACACTCTGATTAGAGGAACGCATGTTTTAAACTCTCTGATTAGAGGAACGCATGTTTAAAACTCTCTGGTCAGAGGAACGCATGTTTAAAACTCTCTGGTCAGAGGAACGCATGTTTAAAACTCTCTGGTCAGAGGAACGCATGTTTAAAACTCTCTGGTCAGAGGAACGCATGTTTAAAACTCTCTGGTCAGAGGAACGCATGTTTAAAACTCTCTGGTCAGAGGAACGCATGTTTAAAACTCTCTGGTCAGAGGAAGGCACGTTTAAAACTATTATCACAAGAACGCGTGTTTAAAACTGTTATCAGAGGAACCCATGTTTAAAACTCTGTGGTCAGAGGAACGCATGTTTAAAACTCTCTGGTCAGAGGAACGCATGTTTAAAACTCTCTGGTCAGAAGAACGCATGTTTAAAACTCTCTGGTCAGAGGAACGCATGTTTAAAACTCTCTGGTCAGAGGAACGCATGTTTAAAACTCTCTGGTCAGAGGAACGCATGTTTAAAACTCTTATCAGAAGAACACATGTTTAAAACTCTCTGGTCAGAGGAACCCATGTTTAAAACTCTCTGGTCAGAGGAACGCATGTTTAAAACTCTCTGATCAGAGGAACGCATGTTTAAAACTCTTATCAGAAGAACACATGTTTAAAACTCTCTGGTCAGAGGAACCCATGTTTAAAACTCTCTGGTCAGAGGAACGCATGTTTAAAACTCTCTGATCAGAAGAACGCATGTTTAAAACTCTGATCAGAAGAACGCATGTTTCAAACTCTCCGATCAGAGGAACGCATGTTTAAAACTCTCTGGTCAGAGGAACGCCTGTTTAAAACTCTCTGGTCAGAGGAACGCATGTTTCAAACTCTCTGACCAGAGGAACGCACATTAAAACTCTCTGACCAGAGGAACGCACGTTTAAAACTCTCTGATCAGAGGAACGCACGTTTAAAACTCTCTGATCAGAGGAACGCACGTTTAAAACTCTCTGATCAGAGGAACGCACGTTTAAAACTCTCTGATCAGAGGAACGCACAATTAAAACTCTCTGATCAGAGGAACGCCTGTTTAAAACTCTCTGATTAGAGGAACGCATGATTAAAACTGTTATCAGAAAAACGCATGTTTAAAACACTCTGATTAGAGGAACGCATGTTTTAAACTCTCTGATTAGAGGAACGCATGTTTAAAACTCTCTGGTCAGAGGAACGCATGTTTAAAACTCTCTGGTCAGAGGAACGCATGTTTAAAACTCTCTGGTCAGAGGAACGCATGTTTAAAACTCTCTGGTCAGAGGAACGCATGTTTAAAACTCTCTGGTCAGAGGAACGCATGTTTAAAACTCTCTGGTCAGAGGAACGCATGTTTAAAACTCTCTGGTCAGAGGAAGGCACGTTTAAAACTATTATCACAAGAACGCGTGTTTAAAACTGTTATCAGAGGAACCCATGTTTAAAACTCTCTGGTCAGAGGAACGCATGTTTAAAACTCTCTGGTCAGAGGAACGCATGTTTAAAACTCTCTGGTCAGAAGAACGCATGTTTAAAACTCTCTGGTCAGAGGAACACATGTTTAAAACTCTCTGGTCAGAGGAACGCATGTTTAAAACTCTCTGGTCAGAGGAACGCATGTTTAAAACTCTTATCAGAAGAACACATGTTTAAAACTCTCTGGTCAGAGGAACCCATGTTTAAAACTCTCTGGTCAGAGGAACGCATGTTTAAAACTCTCTGATCAGAGGAACGCATGTTTAAAACTCTTATCAGAAGAACACATGTTTAAAACTCTCTGGTCAGAGGAACGCATGTTTAAAACTCTCTGATCAGAAGAACGCATGTTTAAAACTCTGATCAGAAGAACGCATGTTTCAAACTCTCCGATCAGAGGAACGCATGTTTAAAACTCTCTGGTCAGAGGAACGCCTGTTTAAAACTCTCTGGTCAGAGGAACGCATGTTTCAAACTCTCTGGTCAGAGGAACGCACGTTTAAAACTCTCTGGTCAGAGGAACGCACATTAAAACTCTCTGACCAGAGGAACGCACAATTAAAACTCTCTGATCAGAGGAACGCCTGTTTAAAACACTCTGATTAGAGGAACGCATGTTTTAAACTCTCTGATTAGAGGAACGCATGTTTAAAACTCTCTGGTCAGAGGAACGCATGTTTAAAACTCTCTGGTCAGAGGAACGCATGTTTAAAACTCTCTGGTCAGAGGAACGCATGTTTAAAACTGTCTGGTCAGAGGAACGCATGTTTAAAACTCTCTGGTCAGAGGAACGCACGTTTAAAACTCTTATCACAAGAACACATGTTTAAAACTGTTATCAGAGGAACCCATGTTTAAAACTCTCTGACCAGAAGAACGAATGTTTAAAACTCTTATCAGAAGAACGCATGTTTAAAACTCTTATCAGAAGAACACATGTTTAAAACTCTCTGGTCAGAGGAACGCATGTTCAAAACTCTCTGATCAAAAGAACGCATGTTCAAAACTCTCTGGTCCGAAAAACGCATGTTTAAAACTCTTATCAGAAGAACGCATGTTTCAAACTCTCAGATCAGAGGAACGCATGTTTCAAACTCTCCGATTAGAAGAACGCATGTTTAAAACTCTCTGGTCAGAGGAACGCACGTTTAAAACTCTTATCACAAGAACGCATGTTTAAAACTGTTATCAGAGGAACCCATGTTTAAAACTCTCTGATTAGAGGAACGCATGTTTAAAACTCTTATCAGAAGAACACATGTTTAAAACTCTCTGGTCAGAGGAACGCATGTTTAAAACTCTCTGGTAAGAGGAACGCATGTTTAAAACTCTCTGGTCAGAGGAACGCATGTTTAAAACTGTTATCAGAAGAACGCATGTTTAAAACTCTCTGATCAAAAGAATGCATGTTTAAAACTCTCTGATCAGAAGAACACATGTTTAAAACTCTCTGGTCAGAGGAACCCATGTTTAAAACTCTCTGGTCAGAGGAACGCATGTTTAAAACTCTCTGATCAGAGGAACGCATGTTTAAAACTCTTATCAGAAGAACACATGTTTAAAACTCTCTGGTCAGAGGAACCCATGTTTAAAACTCTCTGGTCAGAGGAACGCATGTTTAAAACTCTCTGATCAGAAGAACGCATGTTTCAAACTCTCCGATCAGAGGAACGCATGTTTCAAACTCTCCGATCAGAGGAACGCCTGTTTAAAACTCTCTGGTCAGAGGAACGCCTGTTTAAAACTCTCTGGTCAGAGGAACGCACGTTTAAAACTCTCTGACCAGAGGAACGCACGTTTAAAACTCTCTGACCAGAGGAACGCACGTTTAAAACTCTCTGATCAGAGGAACGCACGTTTAAAACTCTCTGATCAGAGGAACGCACGTTTAAAACTCTCTGATCAGAGGAACGCACGTTTAAAACTCTCTGATCAGAGGAACGCACGTTTAAAACTCTCTGATCAGAGGAACGCACAATTAAAACTCTCTGATCAGAGGAACGCCTGTTTAAAACTCTCTGATTAGAGGAACGCATGATTAAAACTGTTATCAGAAAAACGCATGTTTTAAACTCTCTGATTAGAGGAACGCATGTTTAAAACTCTCTGGTCAGAGGAACGCATGTTTAAAACTCTCTGGTCAGAGGAACGCATGTTTAAAACTCTCTGGTCAGAGGAACGCATGTTTAAAACTCTCTGATCAGAGGAACGCCTGTTTAAAACTCTCTGATTAGAGGAACGCATGATTAAAACTGTTATCAGAAAAAAGCATGTTTAAAACTCTCTGATTAGAGGAACGCATGTTTAAAACTCTCTGGTCAGAGGAACGCATGTTTAAAACTCTCTGGTCAGAGGAACGCATGTTTAAAACTCTCTGGTCAGAGGAACGCATGTTTAAAACTCTCTGGTCAGAGGAACCCATGTTTAAAACTCTCTGGTCAGAGGAACGCACGTTTAAAACTCTCTGGTCAGAGGAACGCACGTTTAAAACTCTTATCACAAGAACACATGTTTAAAACTGTTATCAGAGGAACCCATGTTTAAAACTCTCTGACCAGAAGAACGAATGTTTAAAACTCTTATCAGAAGAACGCATGTTTAAAACTCTCTGGTCAGAGGAACGCATGTTTCAAACTCTCCGATTAGAAGAACGCATGTTTAAAACTCTCTGGTCAGAGGAACGCATGTTTAAAACTCTTATCACAAGAACGCATGTTTAAAACTGTTATCAGAGGAACCCATGTTTAAAACTCTCTGATTAGAGGAACGCATGTTTAAAACTCTTATCAGAAGAACACATGTTTAAAACTCTCTGGTCAGAGGAACGCATGTTTAAAACTCTCTGGTCAGAAGAACGCATGTTTAAAACTCTCTGGTCAGAGGAACACATGTTTAAAACTCTCTGGTCAGAGGAACGCATGTTTAAAACTCTCTGGTCAGAGGAACGCATGTTTAAAACTCTTATCAGAAGAACACATGTTTAAAACTCTCTGGTCAGAGGAACCCATGTTTAAAACTCTCTGGTCAGAGGAACGCATGTTTAAAACTCTCTGATCAGAGGAACGCATGTTTAAAACTCTTATCAGAAGAACACATGTTTAAAACTCTCTGGTCAGAGGAACGCATGTTTAAAACTCTCTGATCAGAAGAACGCATGTTTAAAACTCTGATCAGAAGAACGCATGTTTCAAACTCTCCGATCAGAGGAACGCATGTTTAAAACTCTCTGGTCAGAGGAACGCCTGTTTAAAACTCTCTGGTCAGAGGAACGCATGTTTCAAACTCTCTGGTCAGAGGAACGCACGTTTAAAACTCTCTGGTCAGAGGAACGCACATTAAAACTCTCTGACCAGAGGAACGCACAATTAAAACTCTCTGATCAGAGGAACGCCTGTTTAAAACTCTCTGATTAGAGGAACGCATGTTTAAAACTCTCTGGTCAGAGGAACGCATGTTTAAAACTCTCTGGTCAGAGGAACGCATGTTTAAAACTCTCTGGTCAGAGGAACGCATGTTTAAAACTCTCTGGTCAGAGGAACCCATGTTTAAAACTCTCTGGTCAGAGGAACGCACGTTTAAAACTCTCTGGTCAGAGGAACGCACGTTTAAAACTCTTATCACAAGAACACATGTTTAAAACTGTTATCAGAGGAACCCATGTTTAAAACTCTCTGACCAGAAGAACGAATGTTTAAAACTCTTATCAGAAGAACGCATGTTTAAAACTCTCTGGTCAGAGGAACGCATGTTTCAAACTCTCCGATTAGAAGAACGCATGTTTAAAACTCTCTGGTCAGAGGAACGCATGTTTAAAACTCTTATCACAAGAACGCATGTTTAAAACTGTTATCAGAGGAACCCATGTTTAAAACTCTCTGATTAGAGGAACGCATGTTTAAAACTCTTATCAGAAGAACACATGTTTAAAACTCTCTGGTCAGAGGAACGCATGTTTAAAACTCTCTGGTAAGAGGAACGCATGTTTAAAACTCTCTGGTCAGAGGAACGCATGTTTAAAACTGTTATCAGAAGAACGCATGTTTAAAACTCTCTGATCAAAAGAATGCATGTTTAAAACTCTCTGATCAGAAGAACGCATGTTTAAAACTCTCTGATCAGAAGAACGCATGTTTAAAACTCTCTGATCAGAAGAACGCATGTTTAAAACTCTCTGATCAGAAGAACGCATGTTTAAAACTCTGATCAGAAGAACGCATGTTTAAAACTCTCTGATCAGAGGAACGCATGTTTAAAACTCTCTGATCAGAAGAACGCATGTTTAAAACTCTCTGATTAGAGGAACTTTTGTTTAAAACTGTTATCTGAAAAAAGCATTTTTAAAACACTCTGATTAGAGGAACGCATGTTTAAAACTCTCTGATCAGAAGAACGCATGTTTAAAACTCTCTGATTAGAGGAACTTTTGTTTAAAACTGTTATCTGAAAAAAGCATTTTTAAAACTCTCTGATCAGAGGAACGCATGTTTAAAACTCTCTGATCAGAAGAACGCATGTTTAAAACTCTCTGGTCAGAGGAACGCATGTTTAAAACTCTCTGGTCAGAGGAACGCATGTTTAAAACTCTCTGGTCAGAGGAACGCATGTTTAAAACTCTCTGATCAGAGGAACGCATGTTTAAAACTCTCTGATCAGAGGAACGCATGTTTAAAACTCTCTGATCAGAGGAACGCATGTTTAAAACTCTCTGATTTGAGGAACGCATGTTTAAAACTGTTATCAGAAAAACGCATGTTTAAAACACTCTGATTAGAGGAACGCATGTTTAAAACTCTCTGGTCAGAGGAACGCATGTTTAAAACTCTCTGGTCAGAGGAACGCATGTTTAAAACTCTCTGGTCAGAGGAACGCATGTTTAAAACTCTCTGGTCAGAGGAACGCATGTTTAAAACTGTTTTCAGAAGAACGCATGTTTCAAACTCTCAGATCAGAGGAACGCATGTTTCAAACTCTCCGATTAGAAGAACGCATGTTTAAAACTCTCTGGTCAGAGGAACGCACGTTTAAAACTCTCTGGTCAGAGGAACGCACGTTTAAAACTCTCTGATCAGAGGAACGCACGTTTCAAACTCTCTGATCAGAGGAACGCATGTTTAAAACTCTCTGATCAGAGGAACGCATGTTTAAAACTCTCTGATTAGAGGAACGCATGTTTAAAACTCTCTGGTCAGAGGAACGCATGTTTAAAACTCTCTGGTCAGAGGAACGCATGTTTAAAACTCTCTGGTCAGAGGAACGCATGTTTAAAACTCTCTGGTCAGAGGAACGCATGTTTAAAACTCTCTGGTCAGAGGAACGCATGTTTAAAACTGTTTTCAGAAGAACGCATGTTTCAAACTCTCTGATCAGAGGAACGCATGTTTAAAACTCTCTGATCAGAGGAACGCATGTTTAAAACTCTCTGATTAGAGGAACGCATGTTTAAAACTCTCTGATTAGAGGAACGCATGTTTAAAACTCTCTGGTCAGAGGAACGCATGTTTAAAACTCTCTGGTCAGAGGAACGCATGTTTAAAACTCTCTGGTCAGAGGAACGCATGTTTAAAACTCTCTGGTCAGAGGAACGCATGTTTAAAACTCTCTGGTCAGAGGAACGCATGTTTAAAACTCTCTGGTCAGAGGAACGCATGTTTAAAACTCTCTGGTCAGAGGAACGCATGTTTAAAACTCTCTGGTCAGAGGAACGCATGTTTAAAACTCTCTGATCAGAGGAACGCGTGTTTAAAACTCTCTGATCAGAGGAACACATGTTTAAAACTCTCTGATTTGAGGAACGCATGTTTAAAACTCTCTGATCAGAAGAACGCATGTTTAAAACTGTTATCAGAAAAACGCATGTTTAAAACACTCTGATTAGAGGAACGCATGTTTAAAACTCTCTGGTCAGAGGAACGCATGTTTAAAACTCTCTGGTCAGAGGAACGCATGTTTAAAACTCTCTGGTCAGAGGAACGCATGTTTAAAACTCTTATCAGAAGAACACATGTTTAAAACTCTCTGGTCAGAGGAACGCATGTTTAAAACTGTTTTCAGAAGAACGCGTGTTAAAAACTCTTTTCAGAAGAACGCATGTTTCAAACTCTCAGATCAGAGGAACGCATGTTTCAAACTCTCCGATTAGAAGAACGCATGTTTAAAACTCTCTGGTCAGAGGAACGCATGTTTAAAACTCTCTGGTCAGAGGAACGCATGTTTAAAACTCTCTGTTCAGAGGAACGCATGTTTAAAACTCTCTGATCAGAGGAACGCATGTTTAAAACTCTCTGATCAGAGGAACGCATGTTTAAAACTCTCTGATCAGAAGAACGCATGTTTAAAACTGTTATCAGAAAAACGCATGTTTAAAACACTCTGATTAGAGGAACGCATGTTTAAAACTCTCTGGTCAGAGGAACGCATGTTTAAAACTCTCTGGTCAGAGGAACGCATGTTTAAAACTCTCTGGTCAGAGGAACGCATGTTTAAAACTCTCTGGTCAGAGGAACGCATGTTTAAAACTCTTATCAGAAGAACACATGTTTAAAACTCTCTGGTCAGAGGAACGCATGTTTAAAACTGTTTTCAGAAGAACGCATGTTTAAAACTCTCTGATCAGAGGAACGCATGTTTCAAACTCTCCGATTAGAAGAACGCATGTTTAAAACTCTCTGGTCAGAGGAACGCACGTTTAAAACTCTCTGGTCAGAGGAACGCACATTTAAAAGTCTCTGATCAGAGGAACGCACATTTAAAACTCTCTGATCAGAGGAACGCACGTTTAAAACTCTCTGATCAGTGGAACGCACGTTTAAAACTCTCTGATCAGAGGAACGCACGTTTAAAACTCTCTGATCAGAGGAACGCATGTTTAAAACTCTCTGATCAGAGGAACGCATGTTTAAAACTCTCTGATTAGAGGAACGCATGTTTAAAACTCTCTGGTCAGAGGAACGCATGTTTAAAACTCTCTGGTCAGAGGAACGCATGTTTAAAACTCTCTGGTCAGAGGAACGCATGTTTAAAACTCTCTGGTCAGAGGAACGCATGTTTAAAACTCTCTGGTCAGAGGAACGCATGTTTAAAACTCTATGGTCAGAGGAACGCATGTTTAAAACTCTCTGGTCAGAGGAACGCATGTTTAAAACTCTCTGGTCAGAGGAACGCATGTTTAAAACTCTCTGGTCAGAGGAACGCATGTTTAAAACTCTCTGGTCAGAGGAACGCATGTTTAAAACTCTGATCAGAAGAACACATGTTTAAAACTCTCTGGTGAGAGGAACGCATGTTCAAAACTCTCTGATCAGAAGAACGCATGTTTAAAACTCTCTGGTCAGAAGAACACATGTTTAAAACTCTCTGGTCAGAGGAACGCATGTTTAAAACTCTCTGGTCAGAGGAACGCATGTTTAAAACTCTCTGGTCAGAGGAACGCATGTTTAAAACTCTCTGGTCAGAGGAACGCATGTTTAAAACTCTCTGGTCAGAGGAACGCATGTTTAAAACTCTCTGGTCAGAGGAACGCATGTTTAAAACACTCTGGTCAGAGGAACGCATGTTTAAAACTCTGACCAGAAGAACACATGTTTAAAACTCTCTGGTCAGAGGAATGCATGTTCAAAACTCTCTGATCAAAAGAATGCATGTTTAAAACTCTCTGATCAGAAGAACGCATGTTTAAAACTCTTATCAGAAGAACACATGTTTAAAACTCTCTGGTCAGAGGAACGCATGTTTAAAACTCTCTGGTCAGAGGAACGCATGTTTAAAACTGTTATCAGAAGAACGCAGGTTTAAAACTGTTATCAGAAGAACGCGTGTTTAAAACTGTTATCGGAAGAACGCGTGTTTAAAACTGTTATCAGAAGAACGCGTGTTTAAAACTGTTATCAGAAGAACGCATGTTTAAAACTGTTATCAGAAGAACGCATGTTCAAAACTCTCTGATCAAAAGAACGCATGTTTAAAACTCTCTGATCAGAAGAACGCATGTTTAAAACTCTCTGATCAGAAGAACGCATGTTTAAAAGTCTTATCAGAAGAACGCATGTTTCAAACTCTGATCAGAAGAACGCATGTTTAAAAGTCTTATCAGAAGAACGCATGTTTCAAACTCTCCGATCAGATGAACGCATGTTTCAAACTCTCAGATCAGATGAACGCATGTTTCAAACTCTCCGATCAGATGAACGCATGTTTCAAACTCTCAGATCAGAGGAACGCATGTTTCAAACTCTCCGATTAGAAGAACGCATGTTTCAAACTCTCCGATCAGAAGAACGCATGTTTCAAACTCTCAGACCAGATGAACGCATGTTTAAAACTGTTATCAGAGGAACGCATGTTTAAAACTCTCTGGTCAGAGGAACGCACGTTTAAAACTCTCTGACCAGAGGAATGCATGTTCAAAACTCTCTGATCAAAAGAATGCATGTTTAAAACTCTCTGATCAGAAGAACGCATGTTTAAAACTCTTATCAGAAGAACGCATGTTTAAAACTCTCTGGTCAGAGGAACGCATGTTTAAAACTCTCTGGTCAGAGGAACGCATGTTTAAAACTGTTATCAGAAGAACGCGTGTTTAAAACTGTTATCAGAAGAACGCGTGTTTAAAACTGTTATCAGAAGAACGCGTGTTTAAAACTGTTATCAGAAGAACGCGTGTTTAAAACTGTTATCAGAAGAACGCGTGTTTAAAACTCTGATCAGAAGAACGCATGTTTAAAACTCTCTGATCAGAAGAATGCATGTTTAAAACTGCTATCAGAGGAACGCATGTTTAAAACTCTGATCAGAGGAACGCATGTTTAAAAGTCTTATCAGAAGAACGCATGTTTCAAACTCTCCGATCAGATGAACGCATGTTTCAAACTCTCAGATCAGAAGAACACATGTTTCAAACTCTCCGATCAGATGAACGCATGTTTCAATCTCTCCGATCAGATGAATGCATGTTTCAAACTCTCCGATCAGATGAACGCATGTTTCAAACTCTCAGATCAGAGGAACGCATGTTTCAAACTCTCCGATTAGAAGAACGCATGTTTCAAACTCTCAGACCAGATGAACGCATGTTTAAAACTGTTATCAGAAGAACGCATGTTTAAAACTCTCTGGTCAGAGGAACGCACGTTTAAAACTCTCTGGTCAGAGGAACTTACGTTTAAAACTCTCTGACCAGAGGAACGCACGTTTAAAACTCTCTGATCAGAGGAACGCACGTTTAAAACTCTCTGATCAGAGGAACGCACGTTTAAAACTCTCTGATCAGAGGAACGCACGTTTAAAACTCTCTGATCAGAGGAACGCACGTTTAAAACTCTCTGATTAGAGGAACGCATGTTTAAAACTGTTATCAGAAAAACGCATGTTTAAAACACTCTGATTAGAGGAACGCATGTTTAAAACTCTCTGATCAGTGGAACGCATGTTTAAAACTCTCTGATCAGAAGAACGCGTGTTTAAAACTGTTATCAGAAGAACGCGTGTTTAAAACTGTTTTCAGAAGAACGCGTGTTTAAAACTGTTATCAGAAGAACGCGTGTTTAAAACTGTTTTCAGAAGAACGCGTGTTAAAAACTGTTTTCAGAAGAACGCATGTTTAAAACTCTCTGGTCAGAGGAACGCATGTTTAAAACTCTCTGGTCAGAGGAACGCATGTTTAAAACTCTCTGGTCAGAGGAACGCATGTTTAAAACTGTTATCAGAAGAACGCATGTTCAAAACTCTCTGATCAGAAGAACGCATGTTTAAAACTCTCTGATCAGAAGAACGCATGTTTAAAACTCTCTGATCAGAAGAACGCATGTTTAAAACTCTCTGATCAGAAGAACGCATGTTTAAAACTGTTATCAGAGGAACCCATGTTTAAAACTCTCTGGTCAGAGGAACGCATGTTTAAAACTCTCTGGTCAGAGGAACGCATGTTTAAAACTCTCTGGTCAGAGGAACGCATGTTTAAAACTCTCTGGTCAGAGGAACCCATGTTTAAAACTCTCTGGTCAGAGGAACCCATGTTTAAAACTCTCTGGTCAGAGGAACCCATGTTTAAAACTCTCTGGTCAGAGGAACGCATGTTTAAAACTCTCTGGTCAGAGGAACGCATGTTTAAAACTGTTATCAGAAGAACGCATGTTCAAAACTCTCTGATCAGAAGAACGCATGTTTAAAACTCTCTGATCAGAAGAACGCATGTTTAAAACTGTTATCAGAGGAACGCATGTTTAAAACTCTCTGATCAGAAGAACGCATGTTTGAAACTCTGATCAGAAGAACGCATGTTAAAAACTGTTATCAGAAGAACATATGTTTAAAACTGTTATCAGAAGAACACATGTTCAAAACTGTTATCAGAAGAACACATGTTTAAAACTGTTATCAGAAGAACACATGTTTAAAACTGTTATCAGAAGAACGCATGTTTAAAACTGTTATCAGAAGAACGCATGTGTAAAACTGTTATCAGAAGAACGCATGTTTAAAACTGTTATCAGAAGAACGCATGTTTAAAACTCTTATCAGAAGAACGCATGTTTAAAACTGTTATCAGAAGAACGCATGTTTAAAACTCTCTGATCAGAAGAACGCATGTTTAAAACTCTTATCAGAAGAACGCATGTTTAAAACTGTTATCAGAAGAACGCATGTTTAAAACTCTCTGATCAGAAGAACGCATGTTTAAAACTCTTATCAGAAGAACGCATGTTTAAAACTCTCTGGTCAGAGGAACGCATGTTTAAAACTGTTATCAGAAGAACGCATGTTCAAAACTCTCTGATCAGAAGAACGCATGTTTAAAACTCTCTGATCAGAAGAACGCATGTTTAAAACTGTTATCAGAGGAACGCATGTTTAAAACTCTCTGATCAGAAGAACGCATGTTTGAAACTCTGATCAGAAGAACGCATGTTAAAAACTGTTATCAGAAGAACATATGTTTAAAACTGTTATCAGAAGAACACATGTTCAAAACTGTTATCAGAAGAACACATGTTTAAAACTGTTATCAGAAGAACACATGTTTAAAACTGTTATCAGAAGAACGCATGTTTAAAACTGTTATCAGAAGAACGCATGTGTAAAACTGTTATCAGAAGAACGCATGTTTAAAACTGTTATCAGAAGAACGCATGTTTAAAACTCTTATCAGAAGAACGCATGTTTAAAACTGTTATCAGAAGAACGCATGTTTAAAACTCTCTGATCAGAAGAACGCATGTTTAAAACTCTTATCAGAAGAACGCATGTTTAAAACTGTTATCAGAAGAACGCATGTTTAAAACTCTCTGATCAGAAGAACGCATGTTTAAAACTCTTATCAGAAGAACGCATGTTTAAAACTGTTATCAGAAGAACGCATGTTTAAAACTCTCTGATCAGAAGAACGCATGTTTAAAACTCTTATCAGAAGAACGCATGTTTAAAACTGTTATCAGAAGAACACATGTTTAAAACTGTTATCAGAAGAACGCATGTTTAAGAACGCATGTTTAAAACTCTCTGATCAGAGGAATGTATGTTTAAAACTCTCTGATCATAGGAACGCATTTTAAAAACTCTTATCAGAAGAACGCATGTTTAAAAATGTTATCAGAAGAACGCATGTTCAAAACTCTCTGATCAGAAGAACGCATGTTTAAAACTCTCTGATCAGAAGAACGCATGTTTAAAACTCTCTGATCAGAAGAACCCATGTTTAAAACTCTCTTGTCAGAGGAACGCATGTTTAAAACTCTCTGGTCAGAGGAACGCATGTTTAAAACTCTCTGGTCAGAGGAACCCATGTTTAAAACTCTCTGGTCAGAGGAACCCATGTTTAAAACTCTCTGGTCAGAGGAACCCATGTTTAAAACTCTCTGGTCAGAGGAACCCATGTTTAAAACTCTCTGGTCAGAGGAACGCATGTTTAAAACTCTCGGGTCAGAGGAACGCATGTTTAAAACTGTTATCAGAAGAACGCATGTTCAAAACTCTCTGATCAGAAGAACGCATGTTTAAAACTCTCTGATCAGAAGAACGCATGTTTAAAACTCTCTGATCAGAAGAACGCATGTTTAAAACTCTCTGATCAGAAGAACGCATGTTTAAAACTCTCTGATCAGAAGAACGCATGTTTAAAACTGTTATCAAAGGAACGCATGTTTAAAACTCTCTGATCAGAAGAACGCATGTTTGAAACTCTGATCAGAAGAACGCATGTTTAAAAGTCTTATCAGAAGAACGCATGTTAAAAACTGTTATCAGAAGAACATATGTTTAAAACTGTTATCAGAAGAACACATGTTTAAAACTGTTATCAGAAGAACGCATGTTTAAAACTGTTATCAGAAGAACGCATGTGTAAAACTGTTATCAGAAGAACGCATGTTTAAAACTCTCTGATCAGAAGAACGCATGTTTAAAACTCTCTGATCAGAAGAACGCATGTTTAAAACTCTTATCAGAAGAACGCATGTTTAAAACTGTTATCAGAAGAACACATGTTTAAAACTGTTATCAGAAGAACGCATGTTTAAGAACGCATGTTTAAAACTCTCTGATCAGAGGAATGTATGTTTAAAACTCTCTGATCATAGGAACGCATGTTAAAAACTCTTATCAGAAGAACGCATGTTTAAAACTCTTATCAAAAGAACGCATGTTCAAAACTCTTATTAGAAGAATGCATGTTTAAAACTCTCTGGTCATAGGAACGCATGTTAAAAACTCTTATCAGAAGAACACATGTTTAAAACTCTTATCAAAAGAATGCATGTTTAAAACTCTCTGGTCATAGGAACGCATGTTTAAAACTCTTATCAGAAGAACACATGTTTAAAACTCTTATCAGAAGAACACATGTTTAAAACTGTTATCAGAAGAACACATGTTTAAAACTCTCTGATCAGAGGAACACATGTTTAAAACTCTTATCAGTAGAACGCATGTTTAAAACTCTCTGATCATAGGAACGCATGTTTAAAACTCTTATCAGAAGAACGCATGTTTAAAACTCTCTGATCATAGGAACACATGTTTAAAACTCTTATCATAGGAACACATGTTTAAAACTCTTATCAGTAGAACGCATGTTTAAAACTCTCTGATCATAGGAACGCATGTTTAAAACTCTCTGATCAGAGGAAGGCATGTTTAAAACTCTCTGATTAGAGGAAGGCATGTTTAAAACTCTCTGATCAGAGGATTGCATGTTTAAACTGTTATCAGAAAAACGCATGTTTAAAACTCTCTGGTCAGAGGAACGCATGTTTAAAACTCTCTGGTCAGAGGAACGCATGTTTAAAACTCTCTGGTCAGAGGAACGCATGTTTAAAACTCTCTGGTCAGAGGAACGCATGTTTAAAACTGTTATCAGAAGAACGCATGTTTAAAACTCTGATCAGAAGAACGCATGTTTAAAACTCTCTGGTCAGAAGAACGCATGTTTAAAACTCTCTGATCAGAAGAACGCATGTTTAAAACTCTGATAAGAATGCGTGTTTAAAACTCTTATCAGAAGAACGCATGTTTAAAACTCTGATCAGAAGAACGCATGTTTAAAACTCTGATCAGAAGAACACATGTTTAAAACTCTTATCAGAAGAACGCATGTTTCAAACTCTTATCAGAAGAACGCATGTTTAAAACTCTTATCAGAAGAACGCATGTTTAAAACTCTTATCAGAAGAACGCATGTATAAAACTCTAATCAGAAGAACGCATGTTTAAAACTCTCTGATCAGAGGAACGCATGTTTAAAACTCTGATCAGAAGAACGCATGTTTAAAACTCTGATCAGAAGAACGCATGTTTAAAACTCTTATCAGAAGAACGCATGTTTAAAACTCTTATCAGAAGAACGCATGTTTAAAACTCTTATCAGAAGAACACATGTTTAAAACTCTCTGATCAGAAGAACACATGTTTAAAACTCTCTGATCAGAAGAACGCATGTTTAAAACTCTCTGATCAGAAGAACGCATGTTTAAAACTCTCTGATCAGAAGAACGCATGTTTAAAACTCTCTGATCAGAAGAACGCATGTTTAAAACTCTCTGATCAGAAGAACGCATGTTTAAAACTCTGATCAGAAGAACGCATGTTTAAAACTCTGATCAGAAGAACACATGTTTAAAACTCTTATCAGAAGAACACAAGTTTAAAACTCTTATCAGAAGAAAGCATGTTTAAAACTCTTATCAGAAGAACGCATGTTTAAAACGGTCACCAGAAGAATGCATGTTTAAAACTCTTATCAGAAGAACGCATGTTTAAAACTCTCTGATTAGAGGAACGCATGTTTAAAACTCTTATCAGAAGAACGCATGTTTAAAACTCTTATCAGAAGAACGCATGTTTAAAACTCTTATCAGAAGAACACATGTTTAAAACTCTCTGATCAGAGGAACGCATGTTTAAAACTCTCTGATCAGAGGAACGCATGTTTAAAACTCTCTGATCAGAGGAACGCATGTTTAAAACTCTCTGATCAGAGGAACGCATGTTTAAAACTGTTATCAGAAGAACACATGTTTAAAACTGTTATCAGAAGAACGCATGTTTAAAACTGTTATCTGAAGAACGCATGTTTAAAACTCTCGGATCAGAAGAACGCATGTTTAAAACTGTTATCAGAAGAACGCATGTTTAAAACTGTTATCTGAAGAACGCATGTTTAAAACTGTTATCTGAAGAACGCATGTTTAAAACTCTCGGATCAGAAGAATGCATGTTTAAAACTCTCTGATCAGAAGAACGCATGTTTAAAACTCTCTGATCAGAAGAACGCATGTTTAAAACTGTTATCAGAAGAACACATGTTTAAAACTGTTATCAGAAGAACGCATGTTTAAAACTGTTATCTGAAGAACGCATGTTTAAAACTCTCGGATCAGAAGAACGCATGTTTAAAACTGTTATCAGAAGAACGCATGTTTAAAACTGTTATCTGAAGAACGCATGTTTAAAACTATTATCAGAAGAACGCATGTTTAAAACTGTTATCAGAAGAACGCATGTTTAAAACTGTTATCAGAGGAACGCATGTTTAAAACTGTTATCAGAGGAACGCATGTTTAAAACTCTCTGATCAGAAGAACGCATGTTTAAAACTGTTATCAGAAGAACGCATGTTTAAAACTGTTATCAGAGGAACGCATGTTTAAAACTCTGATCAGTGGAACACATGTTTAAAACTGTTATCAGAAGAACGCATGTTTAAAACTGTTATCAGAAGAACGCATGTTTAAAACTGTTATCAGAGGAACGCATGTTTAAAACTCTCTGATCAGAAGAACGCATGTTTAAAACTGTTATCAGAAGAACGCATGTTTAAAACTGTTATCAGAAGAACGCATGTTTAAAACTCTGATCAGTGGAACGCATGTTTAAAACTGTTATCAGAGGAACGCATGTTTAAAACTCTCTGATCAGAAGAACGCATGTTTAAAACTCTGATCAGAAGAACGCATGTTTAAAACTCTCTGATCAGAAGAACGCATGTTTAAAACTCTCTGATCAGAAGAACGCATGTTTAAAACTCTGATCAGAAGAACGCATGTTTAAAACTCTCTGATCAGTGGAACACATGTTTAAAACTGTTATCGGAAGAACGCATGTTTAAAACTCTGATCAGTGGAACACATGTTTAAAACTGTTATCAGTGGAACACATGTTTAAAACTCTGATCAGTGGAACACATGTTTAAAACTGTTATCAGAAGAACGCATGTTTAAAACTCTGATCAGAAGAACGCATGTTTAAAACTCTCATCAGTGGAACACATGTTTAAAACTCTGATCAGTGGAACGCATGTTTACATTTACATTTAGACATTTAGCAGACGCTTTTATCCAAAGCGACTTACAATAGTCGAGGAGACAATGAAGCGGTAAATAGCCAATACAACAAGAGGTCAACAAGTGCTACAACAATGCTACCAAGTTACACAGAGAGAGAAGTTACAAAAAGTATATATACATTTTTTTTTTATTTTTTTTTTTTGGATAGAGTGAGTAGGTTAGAAAAGTAGTGAGTTAGATGTAGCCGGAAAAGATGAGTTTTTAGGTGTTTCTTGAAGATAGAGACCGAGTCTGACAAGCGTGAAGCCAGAGGCAGATCGTTCCACCATCGAGGAACTGAAGCAGAGAACGTTCGAGAGAGAGATTTCTTACCCTTTTGAGCTGGTACCACAAGTCTCAGCTCATTTGCGGAGCGCAGAGATCTTGAGGGTCTATACCTTTGCATTAGTGAGTTAAGGTAAGTGGGTGCTGAACCGGTGGTGGTCTTGTTTAAAACTGTTATCAGAAGAACGCATGTTTAAAACTCTCTGATCAGAAGAACGCATGTTTAAAACTGTTATCAGAAGAACGCATGTTTAAAACTCTCTGATCAGAAGAACGCATGTTTAAAACTCTCTGATCAGAAGAACGCATGTTTAAAACTCTCTGATCAGAAGAACGCATGTTTAAAACACTCTGATCAGAAGAACGCATGTTTAAAACTCTCTGATCAGAAGAACGCATGTTTAAAACTGTTATCAGAAGAACGCATGTTTAAAACTGTTATCAGAAGAACGCATGTTTAAAACTCTCTTATCAGAAGAACGCATGTTTAAAACTCTCTTATCAGAAGAACGCATGTTTAAAACTGTTATCAGAAGAACGCATGTTTAAAACTCTCTTATCAGAAGAACGCATGTTTAAAACTCTCTTATCAGAAGAACGCATGTTTAAAACTCTCTTATCAGAAGAACGCATGTTTAAAACTCTCTTATCAGAAGAACGCATGTTTAAAACTCTCTTATCAGAAGAACGCATGTTTAAAACTCTCTTATCAGAAGAACGCATGTTTAAAACTCTCTTATCAGAAGAACGCATGTTTAAAACTCTCTTATCAGAAGAACGCATGTTTAAAACTCTCTTATCAGAAGAACGCATGTTTAAAACTCTCTGATCAGAAGAACGCATGTTTAAAACTGTTATCAGAAGAACGCATGTTTAAAACTGTTATCAGAGGAACGCATGTTTAAAACTCTGATCAGTGGAACACATGTTTAAAACTGTTATCAGAAGAACGCATGTTTAAAACTGTTATCAGAAGAACGCATGTTTAAAACTGTTATCAGAGGAACGCATGTTTAAAACTCTCTGATCAGAAGAACGCATGTTTAAAACTGTTATCAGAAGAACGCATGTTTAAAACTGTTATCAGAAGAACGCATGTTTAAAACTCTGATCAGTGGAACGCATGTTTAAAACTGTTATCAGAGGAACGCATGTTTAAAACTCTCTGATCAGAAGAACGCATGTTTAAAACTCTGATCAGAAGAACGCATGTTTAAAACTCTCTGATCAGAAGAACGCATGTTTAAAACTCTCTGATCAGAAGAACGCATGTTTAAAACTCTGATCAGAAGAACGCATGTTTAAAACTCTCTGATCAGTGGAACACATGTTTAAAACTGTTATCGGAAGAACGCATGTTTAAAACTCTGATCAGTGGAACACATGTTTAAAACTGTTATCAGTGGAACACATGTTTAAAACTCTGATCAGTGGAACACATGTTTAAAACTGTTATCAGAAGAACGCATGTTTAAAACTCTGATCAGAAGAACGCATGTTTAAAACTCTCATCAGTGGAACACATGTTTAAAACTCTGATCAGTGGAACGCATGTTTACATTTACATTTAGACATTTAGCAGACGCTTTTATCCAAAGCGACTTACAATAGTCGAGGAGACAATGAAGCGGTAAATAGCCAATACAACAAGAGGTCAACAAGTGCTATAACAATGCTACCAAGTTACACAGAGAGAGAAGTTACAAAAAGTATATATACATTTTTTTTTTATTTTTTTTTTTTGGATAGAGTGAGTAGGTTAGAAAAGTAGTGAGTTAGATGTAGCCGGAAAATATGAGTTTTTAGGTGTTTCTTGAAGATAGAGATCGAGTCTGACAAGCGTGAAGCCAGAGGCAGATCGTTCCACCATCGAGGAACTGAAGCAGAGAACGTTCGAGAGAGAGATTTCTTACCCTTTTGAGCTGGTACCACAGGTCTCAGCTCATTTGCGGAGCGCAGAGATCTTGAGGGTCTATACCTTTGCATTAGTGAGTTAAGGTAAGTGGGTGCTGAACCGGTGGTGGTCTTGTTTAAAACTGTTATCAGAAGAACGCATGTTTAAAACTCTCTGATCAGAAGAACGCATGTTTAAAACTGTTATCAGAAGAACGCATGTTTAAAACTCTCTGATCAGAAGAACGCATGTTTAAAACTCTCTGATCAGAAGAACGCATGTTTAAAACTCTCTGATCAGAAGAACGCATGTTTAAAACACTCTGATCAGAAGAACGCATGTTTAAAACACTCTGATCAGAAGAACGCATGTTTAAAACTCTCTGATCAGAAGAACGCATGTTTAAAACTGTTATCAGAAGAACGCATGTTTAAAACTGTTATCAGAAGAACGCATGTTCAAAACTCTCTTATCAGAAGAACGCATGTTTAAAACTCTCTTATCAGAAGAACGCATGTTTAAAACTCTCTTATCAGAAGAACGCATGTTTAAAAGTCTCTTATCAGAAGAACGCATGTTTAAAACTCTCTTATCAGAAGAACGCATGTTTAAAACTCTCTTATCAGAAGAACGCATGTTTAAAACTCTCTTATCAGAAGAACGCATGTTTAAAACTCTCTTATCAGAAGAACGCATGTTTAAAACTCTCTTATCAGAAGAACGCATGTTTAAAACTCTCTTATCAGAAGAACGCATGTTTAAAACTCTCTTATCAGAAGAACGCATGTTTAAAACTCTCTTATCAGAAGAACGCATGTTTAAAACTCTCTTATCAGAAGAACGCATGTTTAAAACTCTCTTATCAGAAGAACGCATGTTTAAAACTCTCTTATCAGAAGAACGCATGTTTAAAACTCTCTTATCAGAAGAACGCATGTTTAAAACTCTCTTATCAGAAGAACGCATGTTTAAAACTCTCTTATCAGAAGAACGCATGTTTAAAACTCTCTTATCAGAAGAACGCATGTTTAAAACTCTCTTATCAGAAGAACGCATGTTTAAAACTCTCTTATCAGAAGAACGCATGTTTAAAACTCTCTTATCAGAAGAACGCATGTTTAAAACTGTTATCAGAAGAACACATGTTTAAAACTCTCTTATCAGAAGAACGCATGTTTAAAACTGTTATCAGAAGAACGCATGTTTAAAACTCTTATCAGAAGAACGCATGTTTAAAACTGTTATCAGAAGAACGCATGTTTAAAACTGTTATCAGAAGAACGCATGTGTAAAACTGTTATCAGAAGAACGCATGTGTAAAACTGTTATCAGAAGAACGCATGTTTAAAACTGTTATCAGAAGAACGCATGTTTAAAACTGTTATCAGAAGAACGCATGTTTAAAACTGTTATCAGAAGAACGCATGTTTAAAACTGTTATCAGAAGAACGCATGTTTAAAACTCTTATCAGAAGAACGCATGTTTAAAACTGTTATCAGAAGAACGCATGTTTAAAACTGTTATCAGAAGAACGCATGTTTAAAACTCTCTGATCAGAAGAACGCATGTTTAAAACTCTCTGATCAGAAGAACGCATGTTTAAAACTCTCTTATCAGAAGAACGCATGTTTAAAACTCTCTTATCAGAAGAACGCATGTTTAAAACTCTCTTATCAGAAGAACGCATGTTTAAAACTGTTATCAGAAGAACGCATGTTTAAAACTGTTATCAGAAGAACGCATGTTTAAAACTGTTATCAGAAGAACGCATGTGTAAAACTGTTATCAGAAGAACGCATGTTTAAAACTGTTATCAGAAGAACGCATGTTTAAAACTGTTATCAGAAGAACACATGTTTAAAACTGTTATCAGAAGAACGCATGTTTAAACCTCTCTGGTCAGAGGAACGCATGTTTAAAACTGTTATCAGAAGAACACATGTTTAAAACTGTTATCAGAAGAACACATGTTTAAAACTGTTATCAGAAGAACGCATGTGTAAAACTGTTATCAGAAGAACGCATGTTTAAAACTGTTATCAGAAGAACGCATGTGTAAAACTGTTATCAGAAGAACGCATGTGTAAAACTGTTATCAGAAGAACGCATGTGTAAAACTGTTATCAGAAGAACGCATGTTTAAAACTGTTATCAGAAGAACGCATGTGTAAAACTGTTATCAGAAGAACGCATGTTTAAAACTGTTATCAGAAGAACACATGTTTAAAACTGTTATCAGAAGAACGCTTGTTTAAAACTCTCTGGTCAGAAGAACGCATGTTTAAAACTGTTATCAGAAGAACGCATGTGTAAAACTGTTATCAGAAGAACGCATGTTTAAAACTGTTATCAGAAGAACACATGTTTAAAACTGTTATCAGAAGAACGCATGTGTAAAACTGTTATCAGAAGAACGCATGTTTAAAACTGTTATCAGAAGAACACATGTTTAAAACTGTTATCAGAAGAACGCATGTTTAAAACTCTTTGGTCAGAAGAACGCATGTTTAAAACTGTTATCAGAAGAACGCATGTGTAAAACTGTTATCAGAAGAACGCATGTTTAAAACTGTTATCAGAAGAACACATGTTTAAAACTGTTATCAGAAGAACGCATGTTTAAACCTCTCTGGTCAGAGGAACGCATGTTTAAAACTGTTATCAGAAGAACACATGTTTAAAACTCTCTTATCAGAAGAACGCATGTTTAAAACTCTCTGATAAGAACGCATGTTTAAAACTCTCTGATAAGAACGCATGTTTAAAACTCTCTGGTCAGAAGAACCCATGTTTAAAACTGTTATCAGAAGAACGCATGTTTAAACCTCTCTGGTCAGAGGAACGCATGTTTAAAACTGTTATCAGAAGAACGCATGTTTAAAACTCTCTGGTCAGAGGAACGCATGTTTAAAACTCTCTGATCAGAAGAACGCATGTTTAAAACTGTTATCAGAAGAACACATGTTTAAAACTGTTATCAGAAGAACGCATGTTTAAAACTGTTATCAGAAGAACACATGTTTAAAACTGTTATCAGAAGAACGCATGTTTAAACCTCTCTGGTCAGAGGAACGCATGTTTAAAACTGTTATCAGAAGAACACATGTTTAAAACTGTTATCAGAAGAACGCATGTTTAAAACTCTCTTATCAGAAGAACGCATGTTTAAAACTCTCTTATCAGAAGAACGCATGTTTAAAACTCTCTTATCAGAAGAACGCATGTTTAAAACTCTCTTATCAGAAGAACGCATGTTTAAAACTCTCTTATCAGAAGAACGCATGTTTAAAACTCTCTTATCAGAAGAACGCATGTTTAAAACTCTCTTATCAGAAGAACGCATGTTTAAAACTCTCTTATCAGAAGAACGCATGTTTAAAACTCTCTTATCAGAAGAACGCATGTTTAAAACTCTCTTATCAGTAGAACGCATGTTTAAAACTCTCTTATCAGAAGAACGCATGTTTAAAACTCTCTTATCAGAAGAACGCATGTTTAAAACTGTTATCAGAAGAACGCATGTTTAAAACTCTCTTATCAGAAGAACGCATGTTTAAAACTGTTATCAGAAGAACGCATGTTTAAAACTCTTATCAGAAGAACGCATGTTTAAAACTGTTATCAGAAGAACGCATGTTTAAAACTGTTATCAGAAGAACGCATGTGTAAAACTGTTATCAGAAGAACGCATGTTTAAAACTGTTATCAGAAGAACGCATGTTTAAAACTGTTATCAGAAGAACGCATGTTTAAAACTGTTATCAGAAGAACGCATGTTTAAAACTGTTATCAGAAGAACGCATGTTTAAAACTCTTATCAGAAGAACGCATGTTTAAAACTGTTATCAGAAGAACGCATGTTTAAAACTGTTATCAGAAGAACGCATGTTTAAAACTCTCTGATCAGAAGAACGCATGTTTAAAACTCTCTGATCAGAAGAACGCATGTTTAAAACTCTCTTATCAGAAGAACGCACGTTTAAAACTCTCTTATCAGAAGAACGCATGTTTAAAACTCTCTTATCAGAAGAACGCATGTTTAAAACTGTTATCAGAAGAACGCATGTTTAAAACTGTTATCAGAAGAACGCATGTTTAAAACTGTTATCAGAAGAACGCATGTGTAAAACTGTTATCAGAAGAACGCATGTTTAAAACTGTTATCAGAAGAACGCATGTTTAAAACTGTTATCAGAAGAACACATGTTTAAAACTGTTATCAGAAGAACGCATGTTTAAACCTCTCTGGTCAGAGGAACGCATGTTTAAAACTGTTATCAGAAGAACACATGTTTAAAACTGTTATCAGAAGAACGCATGTGTAAAACTGTTATCAGAAGAACGCATGTGTAAAACTGTTATCAGAAGAACGCATGTTTAAAACTGTTATCAGAAGAACGCATGTTTAAAACTGTTATCAGAAGAACGCATGTGTAAAACTGTTATCAGAAGAACGCATGTGTAAAACTGTTATCAGAAGAACGCATGTGTAAAACTGTTATCAGAAGAACGCATGTTTAAAACTGTTATCAGAAGAACGCATGTGTAAAACTGTTATCAGAAGAACGCATGTTTAAAACTGTTATCAGAAGAACACATGTTTAAAACTGTTATCAGAAGAACGCATGTTTAAACCTCTCTGGTCAGAAGAACGCATGTTTAAAACTGTTATCAGAAGAACACATGTTTAAAACTGTTATCAGAAGAACGCATGTGTAAAACTGTTATCAGAAGAACGCATGTTTAAAACTGTTATCAGAAGAACACATGTTTAAAACTGTTATCAGAAGAACGCATGTTTAAAACTCTCTGGTCAGAAGAACGCATGTTTAAAACTGTTATCAGAAGAACGCATGTTTAAAACTGTTATCAGAAGAACGCATGTGTAAAACTGTTATCAGAAGAACGCATGTTTAAAACTGTTATCAGAAGAACGCATGTTTAAAACTGTTATCAGAAGAACGCATGTTTAAACCTCTCTGGTCAGAGGAACGCATGTTTAAAACTGTTATCAGAAGAACACATGTTTAAAACTCTCTGATAAGAACGCATGTTTAAAACTCTCTGATAAGAACGCATGTTTAAAACTCTCTGATAAGAACGCATGTTTAAAACTCTCTGGTCAGAAGAACCCATGTTTAAAACTGTTATCAGAAGAACGCATGTTTAAACCTCTCTGGTCAGAGGAACGCATGTTTAAAACTGTTATCAGAAGAACGCATGTTTAAAACTCTCTGGTCAGAGGAACGCATGTTTAAAACTCTCTGATCAGAAGAACGCATGTTTAAAACTGTTATCAGAAGAACACATGTTTAAAACTGTTATCAGAAGAACGCATGTTTAAAACTGTTATCAGAAGAACACATGTTTAAAACTGTTATCAGAAGAACGCATGTTTAAACCTCTCTGGTCAGAGGAACGCATGTTTAAAACTGTTATCAGAAGAACGCATGTTTAAAACTCTTATCAGAAGAACACATGTTTAAAACTGTTATCAGAAGAACGCATGTTTAAAACTGTTATCAGAAGAACGCATGTTTAAAACTCTTATCAGAAGAACACATGTTTAAAACTCTTATCAGAAGAACGCATGTTTAAACCTCTCTGGTCAGAGGAACGCATGTTTAAAACTGTTATCAGAGGAACGCATGTTTAAACCTCTCTGGTCAGAGGAACGCATGTTTAAAACTGTTATCAGAAGAACGCATGTTTAAAACTGTTATCAGAAGAACGCATGTTTAAAACTCTTATCAGAAGAACACATGTTTAAAACTCTCTGATCAGAAGAACGCATGTTTAAACCTCTCTGGTCAGAGGAACGCATGTTTAAAACTGTTATCAGAAGAACGCATGTTTAAACCTCTCTGGTCAGAGGAACGCATGTTTAAAACTGTTATCAGAAGAACGCATGTTTAAACCTCTCTGGTCAGAGGAACGCATGTTTAAAACTCTCTGATCAGAAGAACACATGTTTAAAACTCTTATCAGAAGAACGCATGTTTAAACCTCTCTGGTCAGAGGAACGCATGTTTAAAACTGTTATCAGAGGAACGCATGTTTAAAACTCTTATCAGAAGAACGCATGTTTAAAACTGTTATCAGAAGAACGCATGTTTAAACCTCTCTGGTCAGAGGAACGCATGTTTAAAACTCTCTGATCAGAAGAATACATGTTTAAAACTCTTATCAGAAGAACGCATGTTTAAACCTCTCTGGTCAGAGGAACGCATGTTTAAAACTGTTATCAGAAGAACGCATGTTTAAACCTCTCTGGTCAGAGGAACGCATGTTTAAAACTCTCTGATCAGAAGAACACATGTTTAAAACTCTTATCAGAAGAACGCATGTTTAAACCTCTCTGGTCAGAGGAACGCATGTTTAAAACTGTTATCAGAAGAACGCATGTTTAAAACTCTCTGGTCAGAGGAACGCATGTTTAAAACTCTCTGATCAGAAGAACGCATGTTTAAAACTGTTATCAGAAGAACGCATGTTTAAAATTCTCTGGTCAGAGGAACGCATGTTTAAAACTCTCTGATCAGAAGAACGCATGTTTAAAACTCTCTGGTCAGAGGAACGCATGTTTAAAACTCTCTGATCAGAAGAACGCATGTTTAAAACTCTCTGATCAGAAGAACACATGTTTAAAACTGTTATCAGAAGAACGCATGTTTAAAACTCTCTGGTCAGAGGAACGCATGTTTAAAACTCTCTGATCAGAAGAACGCATGTTTAAAACTCTCTGATCAGAAGAACACATGTTTAAAACTGTTATCAGAAGAACGCATGTTTAAAACTCTCTGGTCAGAAGAACGCATGTTTAAAACTCTCTGATCAGAAGAACACATGTTTAAAACTGTTATCAGAAGAACGCAGGTTTAAAACTGTTATCAGAAGAACGCATGTTTAAAACTGTTATCAGAAGAACGCATGTTTAAAACTGTTATCAGAAGAACGCATGTTTAAAACTGTTATCAGAAGAACGCATGTTTAAAACTGTTATCAGAAGAACGCATGTTTAAAACTGTTATCAGAAGAACGCAGGTTTAAAACTGTTATCAGAAGAACGCATGTTTAAAACTGTTATCAGAAGAACGCATGTTTAAAACTGTTATCAGAAGAACGCTTGTACCTGACCCAGGTTCCTATAGCCATATTTAGCGGCGATGAGTTCCGCCTGCTCAGATCCTCCGGGTATCCGGACAGCCCAGTGGTTCGTGTAAATCCGAGCTTTGCACAAACAAGAAACCAAACCCAGGAGAGCCAGAACACACTGACGGCTGTTTAAAGCCATGATGGTCCCTCTCTCCAGAAGACCTGGACTAAGAAAACAAGCAAAGTTCGTTTCGTTCAGCGGGGATTCTCATGAAGTCAAACAGAGGATTTAAACTGAGAGAGAGAGAGAGAGAGAGAGAGAGAGAGAGAGAGAGAGAGGGAGAGAGAGAGAGAGAGAGAGAGAGAGAGAGACCAGAGAGAGAGAGAGAGACCAGAGAGAGAGAGAGAGAGAGAGAGAGAGACCAGAGAGAGACCAGAGGGAGAGAGAGAGATAGGGGAGAGAGAGGGAGATAGGGGAGAGAGAGAGAGAGACCAGAGAGAGAGGGAGAGAGAGAGAGAGACCAGAGAGAGAGAGAGATAGGGGATAGAGAGGGAGATAGGGAGAGAGAGAGAGAGAGACCAGAGAGAGAGGGAGAGAGAGACCAGAGGGAGAGAGAGAGATAGGGGAGAGAGAGGGAGATAGGGGAGAGAGAGAGAGAGAGAGAGAGAGACCAGAGAGAGAGAGATAGGGGAGAGAGAGAGAGAGAGAGAGAGAGAGAGAGATAGACTGTTTGCACCGCTTCGGATCGATTTGTCCGGTCCAGGCAGTGCCGTTACTTCTGCTGTTTTTTTGTAAAGTGGAGATTTGTCTCTAGCGCCTCCCTCAAATAACTACAGAGAGAGAGAGAGAGAGAGATACCAGAGAGAGAGAGAGAGAGAGATACCAGAGAGAGACCAGAGAGGGAGAGAGAGAGAGAGAGAGAGAGATACCAGAGAGAGAGAGAGAGAGAGAGAGAGAGAGATACCAGAGAGAGACCAGAGAGAGAGAGAGTCGTGTGGTGTTACCCGAGCTCCACTGGGTCTTAAAGAGACACCGGGTTTCACAGTCAGAGATTCTCACACATTAATAATAATTTATTTTCTGAAGGATAGGATGTCAATAATAAACTATAAAGTATTGAATTTGGGTAATTGATAGTTTCTTTTCAGATATACTTACAAAAGGGTTTATTAATAAAAAATTAACTATTTTTAAAGAAATGCATTAGGGCTGTGTGTGTGTGTGTGTGTGTGTGTGTGTGTGTGTGTGTGTGTGTGTGTGTGTGTGTGTGTGTGTGTGTGTGTGTGTGTGTGTGTGTGTGTGTTGTGTGTGTGTGTGTGTGTGTGTGTGTGTGAGTGCGCGCGTGCATGGGTGTGTGTGTTTGCATATATTTGAATGTAATATTATTATGATTTAAAGGTCCCATTTAATGTGAATATTTTAAACTTTATTGTATAATGTTGTGTAGATAAATAATAATAGAGTATAAATAATATATATAATAATCTCTGTGTAACTCGGTAGCATTGTTGTAGCACTTGTTCACCTATTGTTGTATCGGCTATTTACCGCTTCATTGTCTCCTCGACTATTGTAAGTCGCTTTGGATAAAAGCGTCTGCTAAATGACTAAATGTAATGTAAATGTATAATATCTGTAAAAGTATAAAGCTCAACGTTCAATAGCAAGAGAAATATATTATTTAACAGAAATCGCCTACAAAATGTCCGGTTTGGACTACAACCCTCTAGTTCCTGCTTTAGTGACATCACTGTCTCAGTTAACCTCCGCCCACAGGAACACAAAAGGGGACGTGGGCTTGTTGGCTCCCGCAGAGAAGAGGAAGATTTGTGTTTGTTTGTTTGTTCGCCATGTCGTCGAAATTCTGTTTGTTTGGCTTTCCAATGGATGCTGTACTTAGGGATCAATGATTACAATTTAGGTTTTACTTGGTTCCTAAATATTATAATCCACACATAAAAGTATGTGCAGCACATTTTACTGAGGACAGCTTCCACAATCAGTTTAATGCTGGACTTTCACAAGGATTATTGTTGAAAGATGGAGGAGTTTCCTCTATTGTTTTGGAACCACAACCTGAATGTGTATTTATTATTTAATGTTGTGTGTTTAACACATACAAAATTTGTCCTTGCACAGGCTCTACTTGATCCTCTTCATCTTTGTTCTTCGGGTCTGATGCCGGATTAAACTAATAACATTGCATGTCTTTTAATATTATCAATTTGAGTGAGAATCAGATGCGGAATCACTTTATGATAACACTGAGCGGGTGTATCTCCATGTGTTTGTAAGCGGCGTCATCTTTCCCTGTCTACATGCGCTTACTTACTGTTGTTAAATCACTAGACAGCAACCGCTGACACAATCGGAAATCTTAATGTATTTCTGAAGTCGGGACAGGGGAATAAGCACTAGATAGAGAAGAAATTTATGTGAGAAATACGGGTTATTTTTCCAAGCTAAATATTAACATCTTATATTACACACTTTAAACACAATCAAAGCTTAAAAAACATGAAGAGAACAGGACCTTTAAATAGTCTATTCATCCATCCTATATATATATATATATAAACCTTGTCTTCTCTCCTAACAGGTATTACCTATCACTATCTATCCATCCATCCAACCATCTATCCACTTGTCTATTAATCTATCCATCTATCTATCTATCTATCTATCTATCTATCTATCTATCTATCTATCTATCTACCTACCTACCTACCTATCCATCCATCCATCCATCCATCCATCCATCCATCCATCCACCTACCTACCTACCTACCTACCTACCAATCTATCTATCTATCTATCTATCTATCTATCTATCTATCTATCTATCTATCTATCTATATATCTATCTATCTATCTATCTATCTATCTATCCATCTATATGTCCATATATTTATATATCCATCCATCCATCCATCTATCCACCTATCCATCCATCAACCTATTAATCTATCCATCCACCTATACATTCATATATCCCTCCATCCATCTATCTATCTATCTATCTATCTATCTATCTATCTATCTATCTATCTATCTATCTATCTATCTATCTATCTATCTATCTATCTATCCATCTATCCATCTATCCATCTATCCATCCATCTATCTATCTATCTATCTTATCTATCTATCTGTCTATTTATCCAGCCATCAACCTATTAATCTATTCATCTATCCATCCATCCACCTATCCATCCATCTATCTATCTATCTGTCTATTTATCCAGCCATCAACCTATTAATCCATCCATCCATCCATCCATCCATCCATCCATCCATCCATCCATCCATCCATCCATCCATCCATCCATCCATCTATCTATCTATCTATCTATCTATCTATCTATTTATTTATTTGTTTATCTATTTATCTATCTATACATTCATATATCCCTCCATCCATCTATCTATCTATCTATCTATCTATCTATCTATCTATCTATCTATCTATCTATCTATCTATCTATCTATCCACCTATCCAGCCATCAACCTATTAATCTATTAATCTATTCATCCATCCACCTATCCATCCATCCATCCATCCATCCATCCATCCATCCATCCATCCATCCATCCATCCATCCATCCATACATCCATCCATCCATCCATCCATCCATCCATCCATCCATCTATCCCTCCATCCATCCTTCCATCCATCCATCCATCCTTCTATCTATCTATCTATCTATCTATCTATCTATCCATCCATCCATCCATCCATCCATCCATCCATCCATCCATCCATCCATCCATCCATCCATCCGTCCATCTATCTATCTATCTATCTATCCATCTATATATCCATATATTTATCTATCCATCCATCCATCCATCCATCCATCCACCTATCCATCCATCAACCTATTAATCTATTCATCTATCCATCCACCTTTCCATCCATATATCCCTCCATCTATCCGTCCACCTGTTAATCTATGAATCTATTCATCTATCCCTCCATCCATCCCTCCATCCATCCATCTATCTATTCATCTATCCGTCCATCTATCTTTCCATCCATCCATCCATCCATCCATCCATCTATAGATAGAAAGACAGGCAGGCAGACAGACTGACAGACTGACTTTTCAATGGTAGTATGGATTTTTATATATATATATATATATATATATATATATATATATATATATATATATATATATATATATAATTCAAGTATGTGTTCATAAATAAGAAGTTAAAAATAAAGCACAGAACACAGGTTTACTTTATGCAGACACAAACTTTTTTTTTCGTGATGAATCGGTTTTGAGACCTCATATATTTTTACATGTTTATAAATGTGTTTCACACTGTGTTAGTGCAAAGGTGTTTGAATCCTCCACACGTGTCAATAAAAGGTTTCTCTATTGGTTAAATATTTTTCCTGACTAGATATAAAATATAATCACTGTTTGTTTCTCTCGTTGAGTCCATAAATCCCGACTTCATAGGTGACTTCTAAGAGTGACGTAACCAATCGATTATAATTATTTGTCATTCTCATCCGCTCGTGTTTTTGATGGCATCATTATGAGGTTATCGTCCCTCTCCGTTCTCCTTCCTGTCGTGATTGATTGATCTTTGTTTTGGTTGATCCCTCCGAGCTCGGTTCCGTCTGCAGCACAAGTGCAAATCAGCATAATTGCGCTAATTACGGCCAATCTGTCCCTGAATGAAGCCGCTGTCAAATCCGACAACAGGCGAATATCTCACGGTCCTTACGGCCGAGATGAAAGGGCACGTAAACATTTCATTCAGAGCAGGAGCTAGATGGTGATTTAAAGCGCAGAGAGAGGAGGACAAACAGGGAACATGTCGACATTTAAGAGAGGAATCGAGTACACAGCTCACGGAGGTGCCGGGCAAACCCCATTCAGGCCTTCTCTTCTCTACCGGGGGGCACAAATTCCCCTTGACAGGCATCACCCCCCCCTCAATCCGCTTTCTGTGAGAAGTGTCAGCATCCAGCTTGCATTCCTCCTCCTGTATTTAAACTTTTATTTATTACCTCTAAAGAGCTGAGCAAACAAACCTAATGTGGAGCATTATTATAGGACCCCAATACATCTCCCCTAACATGAGTTCTTCAACATTGTATCATTAAACACCCGAATTGTTGGATGTTCTCAATGTTGAAGGACACATCTCTGGCCTGGCCCATTGACCCGCATGTGTGAGAGGGGGACAGACAGCCGAAAACACACGCAGCACCCACACAAAAAGGCTTCTGTGGCCCTGATGGGTGTGTGGGAGCCCCTCTCTCCAGTCTCACTGGCTGGAGATGATTGTTATTCTCAGCAAATCAGAGAATGGATGACACACAACTTCATTCTTAGAAACATTTACCCTCTTTATGCCCACAGACTGCATTATTCCCACCCAACAGACTATTCAGCGGGCAGACACTCGTACTCTATGGGATCCTGCGGGGCATGAAGTAAATTCATGCAAACACTGCATTAATGAATGCAAAGCCTCACTGCATCCGAGCAATTAACACTGCAGGACCGACCTGTGGATGTTAAGTGCATGGAAATGAACAATGCCGCAAATCAGCATTAGAATAGTCTTCTCTGGGTCACGGAAGCCCTATGATGCATTTAAGGACAATGAGGTGCATTTATAACTCAAAAATGAGCACTAGAAGGTTTGATTTGTTCAACTTTAGTTAACCTGAACTAACTGTGATCTTGCATCTATAGATATTATTATAGGACTACATTTTTATTTCAATGTCTACCAATACATTTTAAAAAGATTTTTCTTTGTTAACATTAACAATAATTAAAGTAAAGCAATAATGCAATGGTAACCAAACATAACATATTCATAGGTTTCATGCATACATTTGCATAAATGTTGTGTTAAGTTGTTAAAATACATTTTGGTTGTTGAAGGAGAATCACCTTATATAATAAAAATCTAATAATGATAGGAAGATCATTAACACGTTCACTTTAAGTTATATCACTTTAAAAAAAATCATTATTTATTCACTCTCACGTGATATCAGTTTACTTCTGTGGAACACAAAAGATATTTTGAGAAATGTATGAGGTTTTGTGTTTACACAGCAGAAGTCATTGTGGGTAATATTGTGTGTTTACAAAAATCCTTGTAAATATCTTCATTTGTGTTCTGCAAAAGAAAGTCATTCAGGTTTAAACACATGTAAGAAAATTATAATTACTTTTTCTTGTGACTTATCCATTTAAGCTTGCATTTAATGTGTAATAATGGTAACAATAATACACACTGATACACTTACAGCTTAACATTTCCTTATTGTTCATACATCCTTTAAGAATAAAGGTGCCATAAGTTGCCATATAAGAAAGTTTTTGTCTAAATGATTCCGTAAAGAATCTTTTATATTCCAAGAACCCTGTTGTTTTACAAACAGAAAGATATGGTTCTTTAAAGAACCTTTGACTAAATGGTTCTTTGTGGAACCATAAATGTTGCTTCTATGTCATTGCCCTGAAGAACCTTTCAAGCGCCCTTATTTTAAGAACATCCTTCCATTGATGTTGGCGCACTCTAGTGTTCATAACAACATGATAAAACAGCTCAGGGCTAACATTTTCACAAAAATGCCCTCTTGATCTTTACACAGAAAATGTTTGGCCTGTATGTCACAATTGGGATCTTCAGAGTAATGTTTGTGGTGAGCTTACGAGAACCACAACACTGACCAAATGTGGTGCAATTGATCTAGCTTCAACATTTTCAAAATTTGGATACTCTCAATTTAAAAAAAGCCAGAAGAACAACCACCTTGTCTATTCCTAGCGGTCACACTGATCTTTAGGCAGAGTAAATCATAGCTTCCTGGAACATAAACTATTTTCCCCATCATCTGTGAATGATCCAAAGTGGTTTGTGGGAAAAATGATGGGTAGTGTATAATTGTCTCCATGAGCAACTATGAAATATAGCAACAAAATGTTTGTGGTAAGAGAGAAAACATGCTATTCCAGGCATTTTAAAATCCAGAACAGAAGCCACTTAGAGGAGATAAAGCTTAGTGACAAAATACAATTAAATACTTAAGCTAAATTAAGCGCTTTCATCTGTTTTAACTAAAACATTATGATGATTTGATTTAACCACTGAGGTTACTAAATTCAAATACTGAAATTAATCTCAGACTCTAAATCATCTTAGATGAAGTATATTTGGCGTGCTGTCCGAGGCACTAAATTATCATGCTTCTCCTTATTTACTAAATTACATTCATATTAACTTTATTAAATATCAATTGTATAGAGGTGTATCACATGTGAAACTAACACATTAAAACTAAATTTTAAGTCTTTGAAAGACAAAATAATAATAATAAATATGACTTTTCACAACTTGTCACATGATGAAGATGCGACAACTGAGACCATTGTTCTGAACCCCTCAGCCAAACATTAATTCAATGAACTCTACTAACAATACAGATTTAAACAGATTAATCTCAAAATGAAGAATCGGTCAAGAATCACTGAACCTTCAGTTATCCCAAACTTGTATACATTTATTTGTTCTATTGAACAAAGATATTTAAAAGAATGTAAGGAAAAGTTCTGGGGCACCATTGACGACTATAGTTTAGGAGCAAAAATGATAGTCAAAGTGTCCCTGAACAGTTTTCTATCTGAAATCCCCTAAAATATAATTTGCGTAAAACAGAACCAAAAACATTATTTTATTTTCTGGTAGACAATGGTTCCACCGTTGGTTGAGAGCATTCTTCTAAATATCTTTTTTTGAGATCAGCAGAACAAAGAAATGTGCACAGTTTTTGAACTTTGTGTGTAACTCATGATTGAATTTCTATTTATTGAGTGTCCGTTTAAGTTGCTCTTCAATACAGATGGTGATCTTTCAAGAGACGGAACAAAAAAAAAAGAGCTGTTAACAAACATGAAACAACTCTTCCATTACTCACTAAAAATTATAAACGGAAAGAGAAAACAACAACAGATATTTTGGGTTCATCAACTCAAATGAAAGACAGATACAAAGAAGCTGAATAGCTCAGAACCTTTATTCAGAGGGCAACAAGAGTAAAATATAAAATTTATAAGCTGGCTCCTCTCCGCCAGGTGACGGAAATTAATTTAAGAGCCATTGTACAATCCTCAAAGGGAATGGCTCGAGAGCAGAATGCTCTTTACATGTGTTTGAAACAGGTGAAACCTCCCCACACGATACCTCCACTGTCACTGCTCCAGCATTCATCACAATGTCTCTTAAGTTTTCCTCAAAATGCTTTTCCTTTGATTATTTTTCGCTACATCTCTGCAGTTTTTAAAAAATAAACAAAAACCAAGAAGTCCTTCAAAAAAATAAAATGTAGCTACCATATCTCATGTTCGGCTTTTTAACATTTACAGTATATATAAATACTTACACATAAATATCTTACATGAAAACCTAATTCGGTGAAGGAAAAAACAAAATGGAAAAAGTCAGAGAGAACGTTGGAGGAGGCGGTGGAGGACACACAGATTTGGGATTTCATATCGGTAACGGTATAAAGTAAATGTTCAGTTAGCCCAGTAGGGAGAGCTGCTGTAGTTGGACTTGCCCTGATTCTTCTGCATGCTGCTGGACTGACCGCGTTGGCCCTGAAATGATACACAAACTCTGAATAACAGCCAGATTCTACCACTGTATGACTTCTGAAAATACATGTTTTGGCTCATACCTGTGTGTCCTGAGCCATGTGGTGGTGCAGTAACTGTGAAGGGGGCTGCTGATGGGGTAAGATGTGTAAGAAGGGTGCTGGGGCATAACCGGGCCCACCGGTGGGATTAAGCGGGCCGCTTCCTCCTAGAGCTGAGGGCAGGCTGAAGGCAGGGGTTGCTGCTGTTGGAAAACCCTGCTTGTCAAATGTCTATGGAGAAGACAAGAAAAAATGTATTTGACATTTTTTTTATGTAAGAGATAATCACAAATCCGCATCACAAACATTTACAAAACAGAAATAAGTTGCAACAGTGGTTTCTACTTAATTATGTCCACCTCAAAATACAACAACCGTAAGGGAGAGTTCTGTCCCTTTATTGTCATGGGTATACATTTACCTGTTCTAATAATCACAAAGAAAAACATTTGGAAGAATGCTTGTCACCAAACAGTACTTGGACCCCACTGATCACTATTGTGGGAAAAAATTAGAACACAAAATTAGATTTGAAGAATGGAAGACAACAAAGTTCAGGGATAATTTTGACAACCGTTTCTATTTTTCCTACTATGGTGGTCAATGGGCTCCCAGAACTGTTTGGTCAAAAGCATTCAATTAAATATTTTTTTAAGTATCTTTCTATACAAAGAAATGTATACTGGTTTGGAAGAACAAGAGAGCGAGTTATTCGTGAAAAAATGTGTTTACATGTTTTTGTATTTGAAATACCCATTTAAGAAATCATTTCAACAAAATGATTTTAAACCAATTACAGAATTGTCAAACATGGTCTGTTGTTTCTTTAAGTAGGAGTAAGAAGCCTTACTTGAGTCTTGCTGTAGACTGTTCCAGTAAGCTCTGAGCTTGCCGATCCGGACAGTCCTGGTGTTTAAAACAAATATGAATAAATATAAACACATACATTTATAACTTTTCAGACGCTGTTCAAATGTAACTTTAAAAAGACATGTAAGATTTTTACTACACTAGCTAGAAGGTAAAGAAACATGGTCATAAACACACACATAATGATTTCTACACTTGAAAGAAATAATGTTAGTACCTTTTCCAGTGTTGTTACTCATGGCTTTGGCCTGGGACTGAGAGCTGCCTACATATCCTCCTTTTCCATACTCTCCTGCAGCATGAGCCTGGGACAGCTCATCGAAACCTTAGCAGAGCAATAAACGTCTGATATCAGCAATCTTTTCTTTAGCAAAACAAGCATGTACTAATGCTTATAAGGTTTATTACCTTAATCATGTATTCAACTTTTAAAAAATACATTTACATTAATGCACGGGCAGTTGCTTTGATCCAAAGCTATATACTATAGATTTTTGATTCTGAGTGTGCTTAATCCCCAGATACGAACCCATGACCTTAGCATTTTAATACCATGCTCTTACCAGTGAGTTACAAGAAGGCTTATTTTAAATTAAACTCCTCTAAAAGGTGTATTCTGAAAAAAGTTTTGGAATAGAATCTGTACCTGCTCCGTATGCGTGTTGACTGTATCCAGCCTGGTGCTGGTACTGGCTGGACGGGCCCATGGTGTGCTGTTTCGTGGATGCCTGGGGCATGAAGACAGTAGGACCATACTGGAAGGCACTGGGCACTCCCGGCACACCGGGGTAGTAGGGCAGGCTGGTGTAGCCATAACCTGGGGGCAGGGGAGGATTGAGGAAGGCCTGGGTCTGACCCTGTTGGGCTTGGCCAGGATTCTGTGGCCCTTGTGTTTGAGGAGGGACGGCGCTCTGAGTCTGTGAAGGGGGGACTGATGAGAGGCTAGTGGCGGGGGCTGGGGAGTTCGAGTCGCTGCGGCCAAATTTTGTTGGCTCACCTGGTTAAGACAAGATAGACAGTCTTGTAAAAACAACACTCCCAAGGATAAGCAGACTTTGGTCCTGAATTCAAGGACTTAGGGCTACATACTTAAATAGTTTGAAACAAGATCATATCCTTTCAAAACGGTCTCGGCTATGATTCATAACAAGATTGCATGTTTTTTAGGATTTAATGTTATTTACCAGAGTAAGGGTTGCTTGCTAATCCTCCATCTCTGCCGGCTAAGGCTGTACCAGGAAAGGTCATTCCATAATAATCCTGCAGACAAAACTCGAATTAAGAATGATTCAATATACGATGAGACTCAAAACAATTAAGTGCACTGAAACAAAATATTCCAAGAATGCTCCTGATTTTTCTTTTTATCAGAGATCACACCCTTGTAATGTTTACCATGGGCATGCGAGACTGCATCATCTGTAGGTCTTCATATCCATAGATCGGCTTAAGGAGTGGAAAAAACAACAAATGAGATTACACTGTAAATTGATAAAATCAGAGAACATCTCCATAAGATCAGAATAGCCACAAACTCACCGGGTAAGCAGGAAGAAGCCCACCAGGCCCCATGATGTACTGACTGGCCATCAGTGGCGGGACTCCTTGAGCTAGATTAGGAGGAGCTTTACCTGAAAATATAAACAAAGTTAAGATAAGTGAACTTTTGGGTAAAAAATATACTGATATATTTCTTAGTGATCATATTTATATTTACATGGACGAGGATCATAAAAACATTAAGTTCAAACAAGATAATGTGCTTTTGGCACATTAAACCATAAAATCTCTGTTTTACCGAACTCACCGGAGTTGGTGATGGTGTTCTGCAGTGGTGCAGATCGTCCAGCAGAGGAAGCGGATAAACCGTTAACATTGAGATTTTGGTTTCCAGTGCCCAGTCCGTTTGAGCTCATCGCTGTGTTGGAGACATTGGGGACAGAACTGGAGAACACGGGCAGGCCCGCGCTCACCTCACCACCCATATGAGACTAAAAGAACCATTTATATTCAATTAGAGAATTGGTCTAACCTAACTGGGTGTATGGCTAAATGTATCATTTAAACTTACACTCAGAGAAGAGCTGGCCGGCACAGAAGATCCAAGAGAACTACCGCTGCTCATATGACTAGTAAAAAACACAACAAACCGGTACGAGACCATAAAAATAAAGATAACATCTTCTGAAAGATTACTGCTTCTGCTCATGAGATAAGAGTAAGATGAAAACTAGAGTAGGGCAGTACCTGCTAAGAACTGTGTTGAGGGCCGGTGCTGCTGTTAATGAGGACGATGAAAGGGTCGAAGATGACAAACCGTTCTCACTGGTGAGAGTTGAAGACACAGGCTGCGGGGGGTTTGACGGGACAACTGCAAACACAAAATCGCATATTAATTCAGAAAGATTTACAAAACCTGTCATACTAGTCCCTACGGCTTTCTAGGCAACGGTAACAATAAGATACGTTCAACATGGAGAAGAGATTGTTGTGGCTAAAAATCCAACACATTACTTAATTTAAATGTTTTTTAAACTATATTTCACATACCGTCCTGTGTGCTGGACATCCTCATCTCGACGAATCCATTCTGTATCAAAGAGAAGAATGCATTTGTCAGTTACACTAACTTCAACTCATAAAATGAGGATAAAGGATTTTTTAGGCATACACTGAGAGGGGTGGTGGAGGATTCCAATCTGCTACCAGATGATGGAGCCAGGACAGATGGGGCAGTAGTGCTTTGTAAACTTTTGGAGGCTGATGGATAACTTGACTCGATCGCCACTGGAGGTAAACCACTGAGAGAGTCACTGCAACAATAAGGGAAAAACCTGGTTATGAATTATCTGTCATTTTAGCAAGTTTTCACATTCACTTGGATTTGTTTTGTGCCTACACACTAAAAGCAAATGGGTTTTGGTTAGGAACCAAAAATATCTCTGGTTCTGTTGAAGAAAGAAAGCCATACAGGTTTGATAAAGACAAAAGGGTGAATAAATAAAAATGTTGGGGTAAAGCATCCTTTTAATGTGCGTCCTCCTTAAGATGATTCGTTTACTCGCCACCATTCGAAATCGGGATGGCTTGTTTTCTGCCACAAAACTCAAAAGAGATTTTGAAGAATGTGGTTAACTGGCACCCATTCCTTATATTAGTGTTTGGGTTAAGTTACTGATTGTCACTTCTGTTAATTTACCAATTTTCTTCAAAATGTATTTTGTGTTCTATAGAAGAACGAAAATCATACAGGTTTGAAATGGCAGGAGGGCGAGTAAAAGATCATTTTCATTTGAGTGAACCAGGTTTAAATACCTCCACTGTATGTGTCTTACTATACCTTTATTATTCAAATTGTTCGTAAAAGAGCTCAATCCACATTAAAATACAAAAGTACACATCTTACTAGACGAATGAATCACGTATCTTAAAACCCATTCTGTTCAGGAACTTTAATAATTTAGACAAATTTACCTGATGGGGCTGGATTTGGAGTACAGGCTGCTCTTATTTTGAGGAGCAGCTGCAGGTTCCTGACAGCTGGTTTCTGATTGGTTAAGATTCTCAACGGTGGTCTCGGATCCAAAATCCAGTGCACCGAATTGGACATTCAGCCCAGACACATCAGCTGAACCCGGCATCTCTACTGCAGAAGAGGGGATCTGGCAACCAAAACACAACCAACTTCTGCATTACCATTACAGTCAGAGCAAGCTGCCAAGTACGTAAAAGGTAATACAAATTTCTCTGTGAAATGAAAAAAAAGACAAATGAAGCAACGAAGAAACGGGCAACTATTATTACCTTAGAAGGAGGGGGTACTCTCCGTTTTTGTTGTCTGATGTTTTTAGTCTGTGGGGGCTCGACCATGGTGACGACAGGCTCAGAGAAGGGTTTCAGCAATGCCGAAGGCCCGTCGTGTGGTGGGAGTGGGGCAGGGTTTCGGGCCTGAGCCGGCAGGTCCGACTGGAGTGCTGAATGCTGGGTCAGTTGACTGAGGATTGGGGACGGGTCAGGTTGGGCCTTTAGGTCCACTAAAAGAAGAGAGGATGCATATGATTAATGGATGTGTATGGTGCTTCTTCAAGTGCCGCAATAATGTGTATACCAAAGACCCCTTAATAAAAAAAGTCAATGCACATGACAGCAATATCTGCAACATCCCATTACCATTCACAACATTAGTAAAAATATGAGTCATCATGTTAGAATGGACCTAAACCTATAAATTAGTTTCTTTTTAGGTCAACTATAACTTTAAGTCTGTAAAATACTCACGCTGAGCTACTGTGACAGGAGTTTCCTTTGGTTCAATCAAAGTCATAGACGTGGGTTCTGGAGGAACCGGATCAGTGGATTCTGCAGATGCAGATCCATTACTCAGACCCCCGTAGACCTGACTGGACACAAGGGTGGCTTGGGGTGTGCTGATTGGTTCTGCTTTCTGTACATCACTGTGTGGAAGTCTGGGTCCCAGCATGCACTAGAAAAAGCAAAGCATTACGTTAAATTGAAAAATAGCACAGTCACATCCAAAAGCGTTCTGCCCAAGAGGTTTGTTCTCACCGATGCAGCATGTGCATAAGTGCCGGCAGCAGCCGAAGCATAGCTGTGCGTATGTGTTCTGCTGCCATGCTGCTGGGAGTTGGTGAACACCAGGCTCTGGGTGAGAGTTTCAGGGGATGTCAGCTCTAAACCTGCCAGATCAGAGTCGCCCTCTCCCTCTTTAGGCAACACAGAGCCAAATTCCATTCTGGAGAGATAAGACAACATACGTATTTTAAATATGAATTCCATTATATCTCAGACATCACCTCAGCCAGCTGAAACGTATCAAGGACGCACCCCTGCCCAGGCTGCACGTGGTTCTTGGAGCCAAGAGCACAGGAGGCAGTAAACACTTTGGTCTCAGACAGCTGTGTGGAGAAGAAGTGTGCGTTACAGATCAGGTTTACTTGGACCAGTTGTTTTATTTTAAAGTAAAACTTCCCAAGATCACTCACATCCTCATTCCAGTCTTCTGCAGCCCAATCTTCCAGATTGTCCATCCAGGCTCCTGAAGGAATAATTGCAAGTTGCATTTATAATCCAAAACATGACAAATGCATTAGCTCTGAGTGAAGATTTTCAATTTAGAAAAAGCTTGCAGTGTAAAATCAATACCACACATAAAAAAATCTGTTGGGATCTGTACAACCGAAAAAAGCTTTGGATACCATTATGTGAAAAGCCCTAAAGAAACATTGTTCAGGTTCTAAATCAATAAAGAGCACTCACCTGCTCCTTCAGTAGTCTCAGTTCCAGCTTCTGCTTCAGACGCACCGCTGAAGTCAACAGGGTTAAACGTCCTACAGGTCAATAAGAAAAAGGTGTATTTAGATTATTGATACAGGAACAAACACACTCTTTGATCTCCACCTTGTTACATACAAGGTTACAAGTGTGTTACATTTGGAAACTACACATGTTTTTACCCAAGTGAAGATTTATAACTGTTCAGTATGGTTGTGGATAGAAACTGTGGAAAAAAAGGCTAAAAGCTCACCCTATTCCTTGAGAGAACCTGCCCATTCCAGCTCCTCGTCCTCTACCTCGACCTCCAGCACCTGTGACAAAACAAAAACATACATGAAAATTCAACCTTATGTCAAACTGTACTGACAAACCATTTGTTCCCACACTTTACTTAAGGCAAACTCCAAATATAAACATCAGGTAAATGTGGGCATAATGCTTTCCCCCCAAAAGAAAAAAATTAAAGAGGGCACTTGATGAAAATCTAGCAAATCATATTATTGGACAATTTTTTTTATTGTATATTGCAACCAAAGTCACTTTGGATAAAACCTTCTGCCAATTGAAATGTAAATGTACATTAGATTGTACATTAATACAGATTCCGGGAAAAATTAGTGTACAATTAACAATTGTGTAAAAACTGAATTTAATACAAAAAACCTTTCCAGTGCATTTTCCATTTTTCTTTATTTGTAAAAGTACTTTAGTAAACTGTAGAGAATATACTGATGCAATTACTAAAAAAACTGAAGTGCAAACTTCTGTATCATAATGTAAATCAGACTTTTATTTTGACGGGCTGTCACAAACAACTTCCATTGTGTTTGACGAGTTCAAATGAATCAGTAAAACCCCTGAAGTTAACTCCCTGAGCAGCTCTGGAGATTTCTACATCCTCATAAAAGTGGAGAAGCAGACCAAAGACAGATAACTAAATGATGAATCTCTCGCACAACAGATTTTTAAACGTGTCAGCTATATTGAAGCTGTCCACTGACATCACTGCTAATCTGCCACAACACTACAGTTCGACTTACTCTAAAATCACAACAATTTGAGTTGATCTTTTGTCGCAAAGTGTTAGTTTAACGATAATAAACTGTGTTCAAAACAGCAAAGGTTTCTTAAATTTATAGTTGCAGTCCAAACAAGCAAGCTTGTATGCCAGTGTTAATGGAAAGTCTTGAAACGGTTGCCAGATCTGCGAAACAAAATCAATCGTTACTAACCTAATGTACTTTGTCCAAAAATAGAAACTTTACTTTCATAAATAGGATTGACAGGTAAATAACAAAAGTTTGAAGTAATATGCACAGTTACATAATGAGAGTCCATTAAGTGTATTTATCCCTAAGAATATATAGAAAATGTGATACTGATATAGTGTACAACCCTTTAAAACAAATCTTATAGAAGCCAGCTTCATCTCGAGTTGCAGCTGCTTTGACCAAAACATCCTTCACATGTACACATGTAGTGCACCACTAATGTTGCTCTTAGTGTGACACAAATAGTAACAGAAACAGGCTCCATCCGGCCCACTTTGAGATAACACCTAATAGGCCACATCAACCACTCTTTGATGATACAGTAGAGACAAGGTCTACTCTAATATCCTAAATATTATTTGAAACGTTCAAATATGAATACTGCAACAATGTGCAATAATTAAAGTGCATTGCTTCATGCAAATGTAAGGCCCTGTGTGTGCATGAGAACAAAAAAGTTGTGCATTTTGATCATAAAAAAAAAACTTTTAGATGATTCTAAAAACTTGTATGATGATACATGTCGTTATACTTACTATTGCGCAGGTTTCAGCACAAAAGTTAAATGAACCTGAATTTTTCGACCGCATTGCATTTAACATCATGCTTTTTTAATGAAGTACTGGAGACTAGCCAGTCTCTAGACCTAAATCCAATGAAAATCTTTAGAAGGAGCTGAAACTTTCCCTGAAACCTGACAGATCTAGAGAAGGTATGTGTGGAAGAGCGGGCCAAAATCCCTTCAACAATGTCCGCAAACCTGGTAAAGAACTACAGGAACCATTTGACTTCTGGTATTGTTAATAAAGGCTTATGTACCAAATATTATTTTTTTTTACTCCGGTGAATAAATACTTACTTGACAGTAATTTACAAATAAATAAAAAAAAAAAACATACAATGTTATTTCCGGATTTTTCTTTTTAGAGTCTGTCTCTGACAGTGAAATTTCCGGATTTTTCTTTTTAGAGTCTGTCTCTGACAGTGAAAACGCAACTCTGCTGAAAATTCTGGACACTTTTCTGTACACCTCTAGAATTTGTAGAACTTGCAAAATCACAGGGTGATCAAAATTATTGACCCCTTATTGACCTCACTGTATATTTCCATCCAAACTTCCGTATTAAACATATGCGCACAACTGGAATACTGTATTGAACATAAAACAGAGTTTTATTCCAGTAAGCGGAAGGGATAAAAAACATAAATTCCTAATTTTTTTATTTTTAAATTGATGCCCACTTTTGCTTTTTTATACGCCAAAATATCATACCTTTGAGAAATATGGACACATGTGCCAGAGAATTGGTTGCATTCTAGAGTACAGTGATACAATAATATTTTATATAAAGTAATGGTATAGCTTTATGTTTCACAAACAATCTGTCTTGAGAACACCTTAAGCAAATACAAGATCATTTTTATTTTAGGTGAATTATCCCTTTAAGAACCATCTTTAAAATAAAGAAACAAAAGACATGTCTGCCATGACATCATACTTATTAATAACTCTTCTCTGGTACAGACTGGCAGAAGCAGTATATCTGGTATGGTGTAGTGTGCTAGTGCGCAAGAGGCCTCAATTAGAGGATGATATGGGAGTGGATTTCAAGGTTTAAAAAATAATCCCATTCCGCTCGTGTTTAAAATGACTTCAGCTTCTGAATATTTTGCAATTTTCACTTGATGACCCGAGAAACACTTGGCAAATTTTTTCTGACATTTGTCATGCAAGTGTGCCTCTTCAGACCGCTCGACGCTTTTTTCATTGCGGTACATTATAGGCATATTAAAAGGAAACTACAAAATGGCGGTGCATTTCTTTTTGTCACCCTTCCTATTGGTTGATTCCCGCTCCTGTCTGCTTCTGTTAACTATTTCATCCTGTAACGTCCCAATCCCGTGATTAATAGCAAAGATGACTCCCATCCTGTGGGAATCCTGTGCCCGAGGGGTTCCAAAAAAAATGTCTGCCTCTAGTCTCTTAAGTGGATAAATGTACAGACCTCTCCCTCTTCCTCTGCGGCCTCGGTCTCGGTCTCCTCCTCTCTCTCCTGGAGCCGAATCAAACCCGTTCTCTTCTGATCGCCCTTAAAACAGAAGTAGACGCTAAGAAAAAAATCTATTGTACTGCATGAACACAACATTTTGCATTTCACAAATAGCCTGAAGGAAAAACAGGTTCAGTCATGCAGATATAAAACCCAATAGGACACACCTTCCTGGTTGCGGATGGCCCCTCGACCCCGTCTATTGGGACCCCCGCGGCCCCTGCCTTCCCCTCTTTTCTCTCTGTTCTCTGCTGGGGTCCCTTCTTTTCCAACACTTTTCTTCTTGCCAACCGTTTCCCATGAGTCCTGTGCAAACACAGTGACATATAGCATTACATACATTTTTTCGAAACTAGAAGCAAACCTGAATATCCTCCTGTAGCTTGATGCCTTTGTATAACAGTTGTAAAATAAAAAAACATGAATAAGCAATCAGTCTGGATTTTCTTGGTGTAGTTAATCAAGTTACAAAAGAAACGATGCTGTGACTGAATCACAAACAAGTTAAACAGGATAAACACAGGCACGCGAGCACCTTGTTAGTGACCTCCTCCAGCAGGAAGTTGATAGCTCTGTTGACATCTCCATTGCAGTCGTGAAGAGCTACCATACACTCATCCTGAGTTTTTCCTGTAACCTCCATGAGCTGTGACACAATGAAAACAAACTTTACAAGATTCAATCAATAACATTTTTATGTATCTAAAACATTATGGTACAAAAGGGTGTTTAATGATCGTGGTACTACTATGCTATTTATTTGATACTCTTTTTCAGATCCTTGTAGCATTACTGTGAGGGCAATTAATAAAATGCTTTTCCAAACTTTTACGATAAAGCATATTTCCCTCTCTGTTTTGGCCTGGCGTCCAAATTGTGATGGCATTTTGTCAACAAAACCAAAGCTGTTCTTATTAAAAAAACAACAACAGTGTACCACTTTAAAGCTTTGTTTGGTATTAAAAGTGTGAGTCAATATTTTAGTACTGCATATTATATTGTTCACATTTAATTTCAAAACTCATTTTTTTCTCTCCGCTTCTACCGACACAAAAAAGTGATTTTTGAAAAATCAAAAATGTATTAAAGTGAAGTATGAAAACAAAGTGTTTAAATGTCTCAGTTTGGATGGACAGGACTTGAAAAACAAAGGTGTGGACGAAGCATGCTGTTAAACCTAAACTTTTCGAATGGAACTTTAATCAAACTGAAAACTGTATAACTTCGTAGCCTCTTGCACTTTATAAGACAAAACATATATTTAAAGAATGTTATGAACTGTTTGTGAATGGGTACCGCTGTTAATTAATTCCCACCAATTTTCAAATATATACATATTTGTGTGGTCTGTGGAAGTCATAGAAATTTGAAGATGAATAAATGACACAGTTTTATTAATAAAAGTCACTCTCTCATAATAAAAATTAACATAATAACATGTTGCATGATGGTTTGCTTACCTGTTGGACTTTGCCCTCAAAATCTGCATCATTTTTGTCGTAAATCATCTGGGCAAGTCGGATCTGTTCCGCTGTGGCCTATAGAAGGATGATGCAGTTAAACATCACAGGATTTAATAAGAACATAAGTCAGTTTAAGTCCCAACGGCATCTCCATGTGGATTCTAGAAGACATTTGGGTGAATAAGCACTGAAAGCATATGCTCACCTGTATCTGTTTCTGTGGCTGTGAGGTGTGTGTGGTCTGTGGTAGGGCTCTCTCCCGATTGCCCCGGGCAGCATCAGAGACCACTGAAGTCATCATAAACAGTATCTACAAAATAATGTATGTACAAAATAGAAAAGTCTGAAAGAGAAAGGGAAACAGAATTCGTTAGAACATTGCACACGCACGTCACAAAAGAAATATTCAAGATGTTTGTGTAACAGGGAGTTTGTGACAGGTGCGACGGGCCTACCACTACTGTTACTCCACAGTGTACTTCCAATGTAAGACTATCATCTGCTCAACACTTAAATATAGCCGAGCAAACACGGTCCGGACCGGTGTCCATTTACACCACCCCTCACCCTGCTTCCTTACTCACTATCACGCCCATACAAACCCCTCTGCCAAAAAAATAAACCAGACATCACAACAACAGCCTATCTAGATGCCACGCACGCTTTAAACCACAAGGTTAATAATGTTCTTTTAGGGATGCGCGGATATGGAAATTTTACATGATAATGGATTTCTTTTATATCCGGAGGCCGATCGTTGAAATGTGTTTTTTTGTAAGCATGAAACTAAAGGCAAACACAACAAACTACTGATTTTATGTTAAAAGTTCAGAAAAGTTTGAACTGATCTCTGAACTTTTTTATGCATAAAATCGAATGACAAATAATAAAATAGTGACGATTTAATCCCTATTGTCCAGTAGTAAGCATGAGAAGTCCTTCAGCCAGCAGAAATAACTGATTTATCGACCTAAAGATATCCAATTAATTTAATTATTGAACCAATATTTCTAATAATAGCCTTTATTGGCCGATATCGATAAGGCCGCCGACATATCGCACATCAATAGAGATGTTTCACAGCAAGTATATTATACATTTAACACACACTTTTATCTAAAGTATCTTACAGTATTATACAGCTGTCAATCATCACTGTAGAGTAAACAGAGGTAAGATGTCTTCAAGAACACTTCAGTTATTATCTGCTGACACTGAGATTCAAACCAACGACCTTCTGATCACAAGATCAATAATCATCAGAACACATCTGACCTTATATGAACATTATACATCAGATGAGTCTGATGTGATCAATCAGGGCGAATAATACAAAATAAAAGTCCGATGTGATCAGAAGGTTGTGGGTTCGAATCCCAGTGTCAACAGATAATAACTGAAGTGTTCTTGAAGACATCTTACACCTGTTTACTCTACAGTGATGATGTACACTGTATAATACTGTAAGATACTTTGGTAAATAAAAGCGTCTGCTCAATGAATAAATGTCAATGTTAAAAAAGCGTCTGATCAATGAATAAATGTCAATGTTAAAAAAGCGTCTGCTCAATGAATAAATGTCAATGTTAAAAAAGCGTCTGATCAATGAATAAATGTCAATGTTAAAAAAGCGTCTGATCAATGAATAAATGTCAATGTTATAAAAGCGTCTGATCAATGAATAAATGTCAATGTTATAAAAGCGTCTGATCAATGAATAAATGTCAATGTTAAAAAAGCGTCTGCTCAATGAACAAATGTCAATGTTAAAAAAGCGTCTGATCAATGAATAAATGTCAATGTTATAAAAGCGTCTGATTAATGAATAAATGTCAATGTTAAAAAAGCGTCTGATCAATGAATAAATGTCAATGTTATAAAAGCGTCTGATCAATGAATAAATGTCAATGTTATAAAAGCGTCTGCTCAATGAACAAATGTCAATGTTATAAAAGCGTCTGATCAATGAATAAATGTCAATGTTATAAAAGCGTCTGCTCAATGAACAAATGTCAATGTTATAAAAGCGTCCGCTCAATGAATAAATGTCAATGTTATAAAAGCGTCTGCTCAATGAATAAATGTCAATGTAAATAGCATTAAAAGAGAACAAAGACTCTGATGGGACGCGTTTGAACTCTAATGAGTAATCTAACTAAACATCTTTAAACTTTACACTAAGGTAATTTAATAAAATAAGACATTTAATGTTTGTGATGAAATAAACATGTTTGATAATAAAGACGTCACGCTTTCAGAGACTCACACAAACGAGCCAATCATGAAGCTGTGCACACATAAGTGAACATTAAACAGAGATTTAAAGTTTAAAGTCGATGTAAAGAACACAACAGAGTCGGGGTGAACACATAGCACCGATGCTAACATGCTAACGTGTTCTTCAGCACGCCGCGCGCACGCTAACGCTACGAACGAGAGCTTAGCATCACAAACACGTCATCGGTGAGTCATCTTCAGATTTAAATATAACGTTTTTATTCTTTTATCCGACCTGTGAGTGTGTAAAGTGTTCGTGAACACAAACATACCCTCTCCGCTCCCTCAACGGTGTGTGTGTGCGTGTGTGTGTGTGAGCGCGCGCGTGTGTTTCCCTGCACACGAGTTTCCCTCAGACACGAGTGTGAAGTCACCTATCATACGTCATCACACATTACAATATAAAAGCCCTCAGTCTCCTCTGCAGATAAAAGTCCCTCACTACACGAGCATTCCGTTTTTAAAGGTGGGATTATTTAAATAATTTATATTTTTTAATCATTTTTCTTTACATTTTTAATAATTATTTAGATTTTTGATAGAAAGTTTCTAAATGGAGGAGTTTTCTAAATTGAGAAATAATCATTATAAATGTAGTGATATTATAATTGGGATTTAATTATTCATATATGGATATTTATGATCTTTATTTTTTGTTTAACTAGCTTTTAAAAATAGTTAAATTACATAATTAAAAATTAAACAGCTTTATTAATTTCATGAATTAAATAAAGGTTATTTTTGAGGTTTACTTGATTGATATCATGTCCAGAATGATGTTATAGAATTATTCATATATGGATATTTAAGATCTTTATTTTTTTGTTTAACTAGCTTTAAAAAATAGTTACATTACATAATTAAAAATTAAACAGCTTTATTAATTTAATGAATTAAATAAAGGTTATTTTTGAGGTTTACTTGATTGATATCATGTCCAGAATGATGTTATAGAATTATTCATATATGGATATTTATGATCTTTATTTTTTTGTTAAACTAGCTTTTAAAAATAGTTATATTACATAATTAAAAATTAAACAGCTTTATTAATTTCATGAATTAAATATGGGTTATTTCTGAGGTTTACTTGATTGATATCATGTCCAGAATGATGTTATAGAATTATTCATATATGGATATTTAAGATCTTTATTTTCTTTGTTTAACTAGCTTTAAAAAATAGTTACATTACATAATTAAAAATTAAACAGCTTTATTAATTTAATGAATTAAATAAAGGTTATTTTTGAGGTTTACTTGATTGATATCATGTCCAGAATGATGTTATAGAATTATTCATATATGGATATTTATGATCTTTATTTTTTTGTTAAACTAGCTTTTAAAAATAGTTATATTACATAATTAAAAATTAAACAGCTTTATTAATTTCATGAATTAAATATGGGTTATTTCTGAGGTTTACTTGATTGATATCATGTCCAGAATGATGTTATAGAATTATTCATATATGGATATTTAAGATCTTTATTTTCTTTGTTAAACTAGCTTTTAAAAATAGTTAAATTACATAATTAAAAAACAAACAGCTTTATTAATCTTTCTGAGGTTTACTTGATTGAAATCATGTCCATTATGAGGTTATGCTATTTATTTGTTAGTAGTGATGTCACAAATCAATAAAATGAACATTGATAAAGGAACTAACCACACAGTTACCTTGTACACACAGTCTGTTATTTATCAACTGAGTTTCTGTGAGGTTTGACCATGTGTGCTGATCAATAACTTTTCTTGTTTGATCTTTCTAAACCCAGAGCCATTGGCCTACAAACAGGGCAAAAAATCAAAGGTTTGTCAGAGGAAGATTTGTGGTGGTATAGCACGATTACATTTATTCCTGACCTTCTTTTCAATCGTCTTGTGTTTAAACATGGGAACTCTTGTATGGATCTTTTTAGTTTCAGGCCTGTTGGGAACTAAAGCTCTTATTTCTCCAACTTTGCAAAAGGTATGAGCTTATATGTTTAGATCATATCCTTTCATTACATTCATTTTTATGTTTAAAATGTAACTTTTTATGTAATAACATTAATTTTCTGATATTACTTCATTATGTTTTTGAACAGCTTTATAATGTACAGTAAATCTTAAAATGATTTAAAATGGCCACATGTAAACTTTACCCGACATTTTCTTTGGGCAGTATCTATGTTTTGTATATTAAAATGTTTTATTCTGATATGAGAGCTAACTGTGTTTTGTTTTGCTTTTTAGGATTTTTTACAGTCACTGAAACCTCAAGATTTATTTTATTATTTTAATATTATTTCTTCTAAATCTGGTAAGTTTGATTCACAGAGATTGAGTTAGAAATAAAGAGTCACTTGGTTCATACATAAGTTCAAACACAGATTAGATCATGATGGTATTGAGAGTCTGTTCTGTCCAGTGCCTCATTTTGAGCTGGTGTGGGTGAATTGCTGGAGGAATGAGTCCATTAATTGGTTGTGGAGGTGCTCCTTCAAAGCCCATGAAGACAGCTTTGAGCTGGGTCAACACAGAGGCGAACCACCGGTGTCCTGTCCCTCGAGTCTGGAGATGGTCATCAACTCCTCGGTCAGCGTGGTGAAGAAGATGGAAGATATGTGCTGTGAGCAGCTGAAGTCACTGAGACCAGCAAACACAAGAACTCTGCTCCCCGTCTGCCAGGGGAAACTGGTAACACCTGCATGTTAATCTGCCATCCTAACATTTATTTGTAGAAAGCAATGTGTATATTTTCAATAGCAGACAGTGGAGTCCTATGGTATAAACATTAGAAAGCTTAATCTGTGGAACACAAAGAAGATATTTTGAGAAATGTCCAAAAAGAGAACTTTGTGTTGCAATGTGGTGCAATTTTGTGGTGGCTAAAGCTCTGTTTGAGCTATATTTTGCATTGACATCAATATTAATACAGTTAGAAGGGGGTTAAAACAACCTCTTTAGTCTTCCAGAGTCATGGATGGAACCTGAACATGGGGGGGTCTTCATTACATTGGCACAATACTGTACTTTAGATACATACAAATAACAAATGCTGTTGTTTTTATTATAAAGAATTGATTGGTACTGGTGGGGTGTGATCATACACTTTATTTTCCTAGCAAGGTCTGATACAGTCAGGAGAGAAAAGGCTATATATTCGCCCGATGCTGCAAAAACACATAGACAGCTTGAAGGACTTTACTAAGGATTTACCCTCTGGTGTTCCTCATCTGTTACTGGCCCATACTGTACCTGTGAGGCCATGTCTTACACAGCCCAAGAGTAAGTGACCTGTGTATTAGTTTTATAAATACTGTAGATGTACACAAAATTAAAACAGTTTATTTGCTTTTAAATGTAATGTTTTTGTGTCAACATTACACAATCTAACATTTGTATACAAGCAGAGATAATGTACTGTATACTTTACAGCAGTTATGTGCATGAGCTTTGTTGGATAAATATGATCTGCATGCACATAATTCATCATTAAATATATAACTGTATCAACCATACATGCTCAAACATGCTGTAGAACTAGTCAAATGATATATAGAATTACACTTTTTTTATTCTTTATAGATTATATAATAAATGGTTTTGTGAGAATAGTCGTAATATTTACGTTCTCCAGATAAATATTATCATGCCGTCATTAATTCCACAGTTTTTTTGTTTTAGGTCAGTTCAGATTGCGGAGGGCAGCTCAGGGGTCAGAGGTCACACATCTGGAACTGGCAGTGGTGGTGGGTCCAGATGTCTATAATGTACATAAGCAAGATACTGAGAGATACGTCCTTACCAACCTTAACATTGTAGGTATATTTGAACAAACATTTGCATTTACGTACAAGATATTCTGCAGTGTATGTAATTCTGTTATTTGTAGTTTGTTTGGAATACCTAACAAAACATATGTGCTCATTGTATCAAACCACTTGCAGGCCTCGGAGCTCCTGAGAGATGTCACCCTGGGTGCCAATATAAGAATTCATCTGGTCCGTATGGTTATTCTTACCGAACCAGAGGTAACAAAGCTCAGTTTAAAGGGATAGTTCAACCAAAACTAAAAAAACCTGTAATGAATTGCTCAACCTCAAATTGTTCCAAAGCTTTTTTAATTTCTTTGTTTTGGTGAATATATAGAAAGATGTTTGGAAGAATGTTGGCAAGTGACATTTCTGCCACTCTGGCACCATTGACTACCGTAATAGAAAAATTAAACTGCTAGTCAAAGGCGGTCCTGAACTCATAGATTCTCCAAAGTATCTTCTTAAATGTTCAACAGGACAAAAGTATACATGGGTTAAGTGCCCCAAATACTTTTTGTTATAACTTTCTTTCAAATATCTTCTTAGTGTTCAACTGAACAAAGACATAAATAGAGATTTGAAACAATTTGAGGGTGAGTAATATATGCTTGTTATAAAAATGCTCATGCTCAGACACATGGGCATTTCTTAGTCTCAGACCTGTTTAAATCCACAGCCAGAGATCCAGATGTCTGAAAACATCACCTCTTCTCTGAGAAGTGTGTGCCAGTGGGGTCACAAGGTCAACCCTGATGCTGACACTGATCCTTTACATGCAGATCTGCTGTTGTACATTACCAGGTATGGCCTGAAAGCGTACAGAAAGTACAATGAATATTTTTAAATTGTGTTATTGTTATTTTACATCACTTTCCACAAATGGGTAACAAATCAACTTCACCTTTTTAAAAGTTATTGGGACTTTTAAAGTATAAGTTTTTCCAAGGAAAGTGTAACTTGCAAGCGGTTGGATATCATTTAAATGCTTTTAAAGGGCTTATTATGAAATTACATCAATGGAATAAACTGAATGTATTTTATATACACAAGAAATTATTGCAAAATAAATAGAGTTGTGCAATGAAAAATAAAGGAAAAAAAATACAGAAAAGAAGTTTCTTCCTTGTAGAAAAGCCATGAAATGTATAGATATTATAATTATTCATATTAATTGAATTCATTTGTTTTGTTCTATATCTTGCGACTCTTTGAAACTTTACTATGCTTACGAAAGAGTTTTTGCTCAATACATTACAATTTTACACTTTATTGTTTGGATTCTATATCAAATCTGCCTTCTAAATGAATTTAAGTGTTAATAAAAGCTTTTTAACAGTAACTGTTTTGACATCATCAAGGTTTGATCTTGTGTTACCAAATGGGAATAAACTCGTACGAGGTGTTACTCAATTGGGTGGAGTGTGTTCTGCCCAATGGAATTGTGTGATAACAGAAGACACGGGCTTCGATCTGGGCATCACCATTGCACATGAGATTGGCCACAGGTAAGTTTGAAGACGTGTAAAACATAGAAACACGATTAACAAACTAAACCTGACCTTACTTTTTTCTAGTTTTGGCATAAATCACGATGGACTGGATAACACATGCAGCTCTAGTGGGTTTATGATGGCATCTGATGGTGGTTATAACAGTGTGGATCTCACCTGGTCTCAGTGCAGCAGAACTCAGCTTCACAGTTTCTTCAGGTGCTAAACCACACATACAAATCTTGTCTATAATAGATAGAATATTATAACCTGTGTGTGTGAATGCTTTGTGTAGTGCAGGTAAAGCAGAATGTGTGAAAGATGTTCCAGTGTTGGGTGGCTCTGTGCAGGAATGGAGACCTGGTCTCTTCTACGGAGTGGATGATCAATGTCGTATTGCGTTTGGGAGTTCTGCCACTGCCTGCTCTTTCACTCATGATGATATGGTGTGTAAAATGAGCTTTTATTTTAAAAATTGATTCAGATGTTGAACATGTGATGTTTTATGTGGTCAAGGCAACTTGCCGTGTCCTGTCCTGTCACATCAACCCCCTTGAACGCAGTTCTTGTACCCGCCTGCTTGTTCCTCTTTTGGATGGAACAGAATGTGGCATCAATAAGGTGATAAACTCCTATGAACAGAGTATAATGTATATTGAATTATTGTTAATGTTATTCAGAATGTTAAAAGAAAGTCTTTTTAAAGTCCATATTGAGTCTATATTATATTTATATGTAAATCTGTATAATTTAATATTAATTTGTTTTTTATGTTTAAATAAACCTTTTAACTGACATAACGAAATAATTTTTTTACCATGTTGATCTAGTGGTGTTTAAAGGGTCGATGTGTGTCTCCTTCTACTTTGGGCTCCTCCATGGTGGTTCATGGTTCCTGGTCTTCCTGGACTGATTTCTCTCCGTGTTCACGAACATGCGGAGGAGGCATCACCCAACGCAAGAGACAGTGTAACAACCCCAGGTGCATAAGATAAAGAGCATCCTCTTGACATTTTAGAACTGTATGAGCTTCTTTTTTTCCATGGAACACAAAAGAAGAAATTTTGAAGAATAGTGGTATAGGCACAGATTCACTTTCATTGGTTTTGTGTCCATACAATATAAGTGAATGTTTGCCACTCATGAGCGGTGGTGAGCATTCTTCAAAATATCTCCTTTTGTGTTCTGCCGAATTATGTAAAACAGTTTGAAAGGGTGAGTTAATCATGACAGAATTGTCATTATGGGTGAACTATTACATTAAGATGCTGTATTTGTTACCTGGTGTTTGTGTTGAGCTATATTTAGAGGGATGTTTATGGATTTCAGGCCAGCATTTGGTGGATCAGTCTGTAAGGGTCCTGACACTGAAGCTGCACTTTGCAATAGACAGGTACTCAGAACACTATATATCATTGTATTGTTTTAGTTACTGTATCTCTTTGTTATTCTTAATTGATGCTTTGCTACTAAATTGACAGAAGCATGAACATTTTACTTGCAATACAACTATTGCGCTTTGAAACATGATACAGAATAGTTAATATATCTCAAAACAGTCCGCACATAGAATGTGATATTAGGCATTATAAGCAAAATGGCTTTTTATCTTCTCCACAATACAGAAGAGGATATTTCAAAGAATGTAAGCTAAAAAAACATTAGTCCCCATTTACTTGCATTAGCTGTGTGCATACATTAGAGTGAATGGGGACCAACGGTACAAGATCGTGAGTTATTGATATCATTGTTTGGGGGGAGGAAGTTTCTTGTGACTTGTATAATTATGTAAGAACCGATCTTTAGGAAAACCAAATGAAGTTACGTAAGTTTATTGTTTGTTTCAGTCATGTGAGACGACACAGCTGGAGTTCATGGCTCAGCAGTGCTCTGCTACAGACCAGCATCCTCTCTCAGTGTCTGTGGACTCCACCTCAGGCTACACCTGGATCCCTGCTGTCAGCTACAGCTCAGGTGAACATTACCACAAGCATTTATTTCATTTATTCATGTGAAAGTATCCCATCAAACGTATCATTTATTCACCCTCTCAGAATACTAAAGAAGATATTTTGAAGAATGTTGGTAACTGAACAGCAGTGTCACTTGAACTATATGGACGTAAAACCAATACCAAAAGTCCAAAAATGCCAACAATCTTCAAAATACCTTCTTTTTTGTGTGCGGATAAAACAAATGTCAAGAGGGTGAGTGAATGATCACAGAAGTTTCATTTTAAGGTCCATGGTTATGGTGTAATGAGTAATATCTTTGCATTTTAGCGATCATCATATGTAATGAAATTTTAATTTGTCAACTTTTTCTTCCCTGGTAAAGTGAATTTGTCTGACAGCTCTTATTCTCGTACCGTGTCTCTGTTTCAGGTGACTCTCAGTGTAAACTGATGTGTCGCTCACGGGAGCAGGACTTTATGGTGAGTCGTGGATCTCAGTTCATCGATGGGACCAGATGTGAAGCTGATATATCTGTACCACCCGGTGCCATCTCTGCCTGTCTAAGTGGAAAGTGCCAGGTAACACACTATTTCATCTTTCAGTTTAAACAGAGTATATGAAAAGCAGATTTGGTTCTTTGTCAGTTTAAAGAGGGGATTTGAACCTAAAATCAAATAAAATGTTTTGTTTTAACAGTATTTCAAATAATAGTTTACGCCAAAATAATTTTTTTTCACTACTTGTCTTTTAAAGCCTGTGACACTTAGATTTTTTTTCTGTATGCAAAAGAAGATATTTGGGAATATATTGCTAACCAAACAGTACTGATATCCATTCACTTCTTTTGACACATATCCATTTCAAGCGAATTACCATCATTCTTCAAAATACCTCCTTTTACGTTCTGCAATCCATAATTTTGCTAATCTATTGTAATTTATTTCTCATGCTGTTTGTTTGCAATGCTCCACTAGCTGTTTGGCTGTGATGGAGTAATGGATTCTGGGAAGCTGGAGGATGAGTGCGGGGTCTGTGGAGGCAATGGCTCCACGTGCCAACTCATCTCAGGGACTTATGCAGGTGGAGAGGCCAGAGGTAATGAATCCCGCCGCTGCCTTGTAGTCCCACTCCGGTAACTTTCAGCTATGATATAAACATCGGTCTCTCCTTTTCCTTTTAAGAGTACACCACATTCCTCACTCTTCCTATGAACACTTCTCAAGTTCATGTGATGAACGACAATTCAGTTTTTACACATCTTGGTGAGTCTCTGTTTAAAGGGATAGTTCACCCAAATATTGTCTTTGTTCATTGTTCCAAATCTGTATATATTTCTTAGATTAACACAGAAAAATATATTTGGAAGAGAGTCTCAGTTACAATTCCTTGACCCCATTGACTAACATTACTTGAGATATTTTGAAGAATGCAGGACAACCAAATGTTCTGGGGTACATCTGACTACAGTCCAATAAGTGTTTGGGTACAAACATTCATCCAAATATCTTCTCTATATTTAACCTAACAAATGAATACAGGTTTGAAACAGCTGAAGAGAGATGACAGAAATAAAATTTTCCCTTTATATGATATATTAAATACATTTCTCTCTATTCTTTTCTTTCAGCCGTACTCTTAAATGATAAGTATGTGGTCGCGGGAGATGGAGATCCAGCGTTGAACATCACGTTCCCCTCACCTCTGGAGAAGACCCCTATACGTTACCACTTATACCTGACACCGGACCATCTACCTCATTCTGAAGAGCTGATCATCTCTGGACCAGTCACAGACAAAATCCACATACAGGTGCAGGACAGCTTTCTCTTTTGGACTCTTAAGAGACTTATTTTACCATTTAAAAACCATTGAGTGCTTACTTGTGTGCTTTCAGGTGTACTGTAAATATGGGAGAGAATATGGAGATCTCACCAGCCCGAACATCTCTTACCAGTATTACTCCTCTAAAAGTATTTCTGTGGTCTCTAAGGGAAGATGGTCCACGGTCATATCTCCCTGCTCAGTTACCTGTGGCACAGGTGATAAATGATCAATAACAAAACAATGTCATGGATCATTATTACTTAATGTAACTTGTTTATCTCAACTTCATGGAACAAGAAAGTTATGCTTGTCAAAGAATTTTCAGTAAAGAACACAAAAATCAGAACACACACAAAACATTTAAAAAAGCATTTACAAAATGTTCAGTGCAAAAGATTTTATCATCTTATCAATGTTAACAAAAGGCACAGTGTTCATTCTTTTTCAAAATAACTATATGAACGCATGCTCGAATAGGTTGGGTTGGAAGGTTAAGGTTCAAATGATACACATTAGTCATCATTGAATAGTATCATAATATCAATATTTAGAAATGACACTACTGTTATACGTCCCTATCCAGATGCTTTTGTTTTAATTGGTAATATTTAGTTTGTTCATATAGGTTTCCAGAAAATTCGTCGAATGTGTGTGGATGTGAGCACACATGAGCGTTTAGAAGATGACCTCTGCAGATCATCTTCTCCATCTCCAGATTCACTGCAGGCCTGCTTCATGCCAGACTGCCCACCCAGGTATATCACAGCAACCAAATAATCTGTGTAATTGATCATTCTAATAATTGTAACTGGATATAACAATCGGATTGGATTTTGAGCTGAAACATTCTGATAAATTAGGAAAAATTATGCATGTAAACACTTGAAAATGAATATTAATTAATATTAAAACATATTTATACTTTGGGATTTGTAAACACTATCAACAAGGGTTTGTATAATAAAAATGTTTGTTTTAGTTGACTGGTGTTATTTTGAAAGAGCATATTTTATGTCTCGTCTATAGCACAAAATGTCAGGCCCATAACGCTGGAATTGCTCTATTGCCAACCGCGAGCGTCATTTGTTGTTTGTTTATGACAGATGGGAGTTAGGGGAGTTTGGACCCTGCAGCGAACCCTGTGGTGTGGGACAGCGAGTGCGGTCTGTGACCTGTTTTCACAGGAAGGGTTCTGTGAATGTTCAGATGCTGGATTCAGAGTGCACACATGACCCCAAACCCCCAACTACTGACACCTGTAACGTCCACCTCTGTCCTGCCAGGTGAAGTCCATAACTTCATAATTTTCATTGTGTAGTCTTTCAGCATTCTTACTAACGCATGTGTATATTTTCCCTCATCTTCATGTGTGTTGTAGGTGGCAGGTGTCAGAGCCCGGTGAATGTTCAGCTGTGTGTGGACCTGGAGAGGCCAGGAGAATGGTGTTGTGTGTCCGCTCCCACGGCGGCGCTGAATCTGAGGTTAATCAAAGCTTGTGCCCTGAACCCAAACCTTCGGAACACGTTTCCTGTGTGGTAGACGTTTGTCCCGTCGGATGGGATGACGACAGAAAGGTAAGTCTAAATACATAAGTATTGGCACTCAGGAATACATGTGATCATGTTATGGCCTCTGTAGGTCCAGATGACCCGTATGGATCCCCTGGGAGTCATGCCTCGGTCCAAAATGGCTCCCGTTTATGTTTGGAGCCCTGTGATTGGCCAGTGCTCTAAAACTTGTGGGAATGGTAAATGTGCTTATACAGAAATGACAATAACAAATACGGCAACCCGTCACAATCTCTTGCAAAACCACACATTCGGCATCTGCGCAGGATCTCAGGAGGTTTGGTTTTCCTGCGTGGATCACCAGTCGCGTCTTAACGTCCCAGAATTCCTTTGTGATCGGAGCAACAAACCGGAACCTTTCAAGCATCCCTGCAGTCTATCACAGTGTCCTGCAACGTAAGAATAACTACATCTCCCTTTGTTATTTTAAATGTACACATAATGTAAATGTGCACATGGTGAGCACGTGTATATGTACAGTAGGTGGGGCTTCATACAGGGAGTATGCAGTGTGACGTGTGGCGGCGGTGTAGCAAAGAGAGTATTATACTGCTTCCAGGAGGGAGAAGGAAACCGGCACATGTTAGTTGGAAAATCTGCCTGTCAAGCTGTACCCAGACCATCAGAGATAGTGGAATGTAATACTGAAGCCTGTCCGGCTAGGTAAATCACTATACATACGCTCTTTATTAAACAGATGAATAGACCGCAGAGGCATTGAGTATATATTTTTGTCAATATGACTTGTAAGTGTGTAAGGGGCTTTTTCTGCGGAACACAAAAGAAGATATTTTGAAGAATGTTGGTAACCAGGCAATACTGGTCCCCAAGGACTTACTGTATGGTACCACATGGACATTTCTCTAAATATCTTCTTTTGAGAAGGGGAAAAAGTAATTTCCAGGTCACAAAGGACATGAGGGTGAATTAAGGCTGAACACACAAATGGAACTGGTTAAAGGTTGTACAAAATAATGTTAATTCTTGGCATTTCCCTTCAGGTGGCAGATTGGAGAACAGGGCGAGTGTTCGGTGTCTTGCGGGATGGGTGTGTCCGTGAGGAGTGTGCTTTGTGTTCAGCTTGTTGGAGGTGTGAAGAGGGTCATGGAGGAGAACCGGTGCGAGTCTGCAAAAAAGCCTCCGGTCACTGCGCCATGTTACACACAAGCCTGCTCCTTCCATTGGGACTTTAATGAATGGAGTGAGGTACAGTAATGTGCCAAAACAAGCCAAACTTTAATTATTAAAATGACACATTTTTACATATAGTTCAGTTCATGACATCATTAGCTAGTTTCAGGGTCAATATTTGCTTTCTGTCATTTATTCATCCTCATAAATTCAAAACCTATAAGACTTTCTTCTGTGGTACATAGAAGTTATTTTGAGAAATGTCTCTGTGGTTTTGTGTCCATACAGTGAACGTCATTTGGGCCCAGTGTTGTTTGTTTACTGACGTTCCTCAAAATATCTTCTTTTGTGTTGTGCAGAAGATAGAAAATCATAAATGTTGGAAAGTACAAGTGTATAAATAAAAGATTTTTTTTGTTGAAACTACTCCTTCAAGAGGTATCATGACAGGAAAATGTGGTTTAATTTATGAAGGCCAAGTGATTTATATAAATAAAAAACTTGCTAAAATCATTGTTTACCAAAAACGTACAATTGTATCACCATATACTAACTTTCTTGTCAATTCAAACCCTTTATGACTTTCTTTATTCTGCAGAACACAAATGAAGATAATTTGAAGAAAGTTGGTAACCAAACAGAAGTTGCCCCCCTTTACTTCTTTTATAAGAATCAGAATCAGAATTAGCTTTATTGCCAGGTTTGCTTACAAACACAAGCAATTTGTCTTGGTTACAGAAGCTTCGGGTACAATGTAAAGTGACAAGTGAAATATTTTTTTATGGCAAAATAAAAAATAAAAATGAATATGTAAGTTAAAAATACAATCATAGAAATGCAATGTGACACAAAACCTCCAGTTGGAATACAGTATAAACAGATGTTGTAAAAATATAAATTTATAAGCTCCTTTATGTGAAATGTCTAAAGGAAAGTATTGCACAGATTTGTTGCACAGTATAATATGTACATACAGATGCTACGGATAAGACGTCTTCAGGTATTTAAAATATAAAAATTTTTAGGTGCTATATAATTAAAGTTTGACGGAAACATTAAATGTGAACATTTAAATGTTCATGAGGTAGATGGCCTGAGGAAAGAAGCTTTTTCTATGTCTGGATGTTTTTGTGGTTGGTGATCAGAAAGTGAGCGGGGTGTGAGGGATCCAGAAAAAGTACCAGTGATTTGCACAGCAGACCGGCCTTTTTTCACAATCTTAACTCCACTTAAGAACCTGAGAGATGGCGCCCAGGAACTTGGTAAACCATTGACAGACAGAGCTAGGGACAAACAGCTGGATCAGTTTGATCTGGAGCAATGATGGGATGATGGGGTTGAAGGCAGAGCTGGAATCCACGAACAAAAACCTTGCATAAGTCCCTGGTTTGTCCAGATGTTGTAGGGTATAATGCAGTCCAATGTGGACTGTTTGCTCTGTAGGTAGACTGCATGGGGTCAAGCAAGTGGTCAGTGATGTCCTTCAAATATGCCAACCATAATTTTAAATGACTTCATGGCTACAGATGTTAAAGCCACAGGTCTGTAGTCATTGAATGTTGTGATCTTTGGTTTCTTTGGCACTGGGATGATGGTGGACATTTAAAGCACAATATTACTTTGCATAGCTCCAATGATCTGAGTGCAGGTTTTAAGAGCTGCTGGTGAAACACCGACAAGGCCTGGTGCTTTTCTCTTTTGTTTTCTTAAAGTTCTGACACAAACGCTCCTCATTGATCTGAAGTGCACAGAAACTGATGTATGATGTTACAGTTTCTGTGAGCTCGTCTAGATCAGTGACAGAGGCTTCAAAAACACTCCAATCAGTGCATTCAATACAGGCTTCTAAGATCTGCTCTTTGTCGTTGGTACATCTCTTTACAATCCTTATATCTGGCCTAGCAGTTTTAGTTGTCTGTAAGATGGCTAAAGATTAACCAAGCATTGATCAAAGAGTCCAGGAGCTGCTCGGCCGATGGAGCGATATGCATCATTTATTGTAGAGAAGCAATAATCTAAAATATAATTGTCTCTGGTGGGGCATGTGATGTGCTGTTTGAATTGAATTGAGTTTTGCGTGATTTAAATCTCAGAGAAAAGAATTAAAACAGATTCCTGGTGCTGTTGTTCTGTGACTATGATCACATCAGCAAGCTGTTGTAGTGAATGTGTCACCTGTTCTTGTGGTGGAATATAAATAATCCTGAGAATGAATGAGGAAAACTCCCGCAGCGACGGGTAACAGGTATGGAAAAGCACCTTCACATCAGGAAAGCACGACTTCTTTAACACAGTAACATACACAGCTTTATGGACAAAAAACCAATGCAAGTCAATGGGTACCAGTTATCAAGATCCTTCAAAATATTTTCTTGTGTTCTGCAAAGTAAATAAAGTCATAGAGATCTGAAATTACAAGAGGGTAAATAAATCACACAATGTTCATTTTTTGAATAACGCTAATTCTTAGGAAAGTTATGTCTTTATAGGTAGTAATAATGTATCATTCATCCCTTAAAACAGTGTTCAGTGTCATGTGGTCATGGAATTCAATTTCGCACAGTGTCCTGCATGAGCCCATTCAGCCCACTTCCTGTCAGTCCCTTCCTATGCCTCCACTTGCCGAAACCCATAACCATCCAGGCCTGTTACAGCACCGACTGTTCCTCAGCCCAAAGCTCCACACCACAGCCCAAAATAATCTACAGTGAGCTTTCAAAGACTCGGGGAGGTGAGAGGGCACGCAATGTCCCTGGTGTGCCAATGCAAACAACACCTGCTTCTTTCCAACTATCCAAGGAAAAAAGAGTTCTACCTACAGTGCCAGCGATGACGTTGAGAAGCACCATGACCGTCCCAACTGAACCACGACAGACCAGTTAGGTGTCATGTTTTGTCATGTTTTAAAGGGTCATATTGGATTGTTTTGTGTCTTTCCCCAATCACAACAGTTACACACAACCAATAACATCAAAATTATTTGATGTTAATATGATACTGTAGTTCAACGTGATGCACAAAACCAATGCAAATGGGTGCCAGTTTCCAACATTCTTCAAAATATATTCTTTTTTTTTGAAGAAGAAGAAACGCATACAGGTTTGAAATGACCAGATTATGAGTAAATTTCAACAGATTTTTATTTATTTGGTAAACTATCTCTTTAAATTTAAAAATTTGAAAAGATTAATTGAAAAAAATCTTCAAATGTACAATTCATGTGCATTATTAAACCCGCAAACGTCCCAAATGTTCTTGATCAGGCTTCTGTGGACGTCTCCTCCTCCAAGACTCAGGAACCATTGACCTGCGCAATGTCACTCAGAGGAGATGCATATTTGCTATCGGTCGACCTCTTGATGAGGTTATTCAAGTCAAAATTGTATCCAGCTCTCTTAACTGCCAGCACAGTAAGTACAAACCTCAATTCCTCTCCAGACGTGAGGATTTTATACTGATGTGTTTTGCACGTGCATTAATTTTTAGAGGAGAATATCGCCCTGTATGACCGCCTTGTATTGATGCGTCTCTGTGAGAGGACACATGGTAAAACTGTGAGGTCACGATCCAACGTCCTACTGGTGCGTCAAAGCCGTCTGACCCATGGCAATGGAGTGGTACTCTTTTATCAGAGTGTAAAGAACAAAAAAAGCCAACATGGAGGTATTTGTTTTTTAAGAGACTAGATTCAATTTAATGGTGTAACTTATTTGCAACAAATTTTTTAAGGTGTTGGCTTCTTTCAAAATTACTGTTAGAAAGAAAACGTATGACAAACATTTGAAAGCATAAAGATTTGAATGTCACCAAGCAGAGTGTGATGTTCAGCTGTTCTCTCCGTCGGGATTCATGGAGAACCCCATCAAGAGTTCAGTCCCCTCCATCTCGAACACTCAGAGCTGTCGTGTGTTTATTGATGCTCCTCCTGCTATGAAGATCCAAATCAGAGCGCTTTCTGTGTTCAACAGGACAGACACAAACTCCACATATATACTGGTAGGCCCTAAATGCACAGATTTCTGTTTCAGATCAGAAACTGTAGTGTAAGAATCCATCCATTTCTCACATATGGTAAAGAAAACAATTATTATATGTGTTCATTTCTTATACAGTATCTCGTCTGTTTAACCCTAGTCATTGATGAAATTTTGTGTTTTATTGTTTTGTCTATTTTAATCTGTTTTAAGAAATTCTCTCTTTGCTTTCTTTTTTAAGTTTAATTTCAGTTCATTTTGCAGTTGCAAATCTATCATTGTTTTATTAAATAACAAACAGTGTGTAGACCATTTATTAATACTTGATGAAGTAATGATTAACTTTCTTTCTTCTGCAGAACACAAAAAAGGATGTTTTGTAGAATGTGGGGCAATAGAAGTAAATGGTCTTATTGTGCAGACATAATAGAAGTGACTGGGTGGCACTACTGTTTCGTCACCACCTTTTTCAAATTATCTTCTGTGTTCTTTTTTGTGTTCTTCAGATGAATAAAGTCATTCAGGTTAGATTTAGAAAGGGATGTTTTGGGGGTTAAATATAACTTTAAGCAAGCACTTTTAATTTTAATCAAAAATATGTATCAGTTCTATAATGGACCTTGTGTTCACGATAATGGACCTGTTTTCATTTGCCTTTCCAGATTCGGGATGTGGATGCCTTAAAGACGACGGTTTTCAGAGGGACTCAACTCTTCCTCTGGAGCTCCTCGGGAAGCCGGGCTGAAGTGGAATTTTACGGGGAATATCAGCAAACCAAGGGAACGTTCAGGGCAGAGTATTCGCATGTTAGCACATCTGAAGAAGAACTAGTGTAACTTTGCTTTTCATTTTTAAATTCTATGAAAGAAGTTTGAGGAGTTGTAATTTCACCAATAGAAGAATGGTTCCATTTAATATGGTTTATTAACTACATCAGAGGTTTATAATCTGAAGTATTCTGTTTTGTCATATTATTTACAGATAACTTTCTGTTTATAAATGCTTGTATATATTTATTATACTTATACATGATATGTAATCTCACGGATAATCTTAAAGCAGAAATAAATAACTTTAATTAGACATCTTAAAACATTTTTTTATGGGTTTTGCACAATAAGAGTGATAATTCAACCCAAAATGTAAATCCTGTCACCCAAGCCTGTGTAATTTCTTTGCGATATATTAAAAGATGTAAGCAACTAAGATTTCCGGAGCACCACTGACTCCAATGGTAAGAATATTTATAGGTTTGCTCTTTTGAACACAAACAATATATTTTGAAGAATTTAGGAAAGCAAATCGTTTTTACTATGGTTGTCAATGATGTAGATATTTTATATTCTTCCAAATATATAATTTTACGTTCAACAGAACAAAGAAATGTATTGAAATGTTTGGAACAACTTGATGTTGTTTTTTTATTTCTGGATAAAGTGTGTTTCAAACCACCTAAAGCGTACCCAATCTGGTACCAGATCAAATCAAAACCATCTCAATATAGTTTTAGCCTGGAAAAAATACAGTTTCAAATTTTCAAATTTTTTTCCCACAATGTTTGTGGTTGAAACGTAGCCTATAAAAAAAAGAAAGCCTAGAAAGTAATTTATGTATCAATAGCAAAAACAAATTTCACTGCAAAACACTCTCGCTGTCTTCCTTTGGCACACAAACGAATGCCTTTCGTTGGTCTGATGCTCAAACAAACACAGCAATGTTTTCATAGCACCACAGAGATTCTGGGAGAATCTTTATAGTTGTCTTTATCTACTAATGCTGTGATAAAATCAATTATTTGGTGACACTTTACAATAAGGCGCAATATAAATAATTGTATTAAGTAACATTAGCCAAAAACCAATTTTAATCTTAGCTTTTAATGTTAGATCACATCAGTGAAGTTATTCATGTTAGTTCCTTGTGCATCAATGTTAATATAGATACAACCTTTAATTTTATTTATGCATTTAGTAAATGCTGAAATTAACATAAACTAACACTAATGCAGCATTATTAGTCAATTTAAGCTAATGCATTGAGTGAATGTTAACTAATAGCACCTTATTGTAAAGTGTTACCAATTATTTGACCAATTACACACATCACCCTTAAACATTGTAACAATATGATTTTGAATGTCAGGTTGATGACACTGAAATGGCTTTATAGTCACACTTAAAGTATTTTTTTAGTCTTATAAGTTGTTTCTTTTTCAAGCAGTGAAGTGTTATTCACTGGCCCTAGACACCTGCTCCATCAAAGTCTTCATGTCCAGAAGGGCATCCTCAAGAAAAGAGGACAGTTTAGTGGCATTGGTTTCCTCACAACTGTTGAAGGCCGTCACAGCAAAGTTAATATGATCGTCCATGGGGTTGTAGCAGACGCCATAACCATCAGGAACCATGGGTCCAAAACACATAACACAGTCAGTCTTTGATCCAACCTGAAAACCGAAAAACAGAATAGGCATAAAAGCTCAACCCATGAGAATGTGTAACCACACAAGCTTCGTCCTGTGTAAGCAACCAAAGAGTTTTGAAACAGAGGGGTGAGAGGTGGAGTTAGCCATTGGTTGTAATTTATATCCACATCACTAGATAGCAGTGTTTTTATAAAAGGCTATTAAGGAAATTTCTCAAAAACGTCACCATGATTGTTTGAGTGATACAAACCTGGCTGGTGTATAGGTTAAAATGTGAAGCCACAGCAAAGGACGTGTCCATGAAAATGTCTGGCAGTGATGTCAGGTCCTCAATTGCCACCATTTTTAGGCCCAGCAGATGCCTGTCAATCGCCTGCCCGTGGATCGCCTGGCAAAAGAAGTCAAGATTGTAAGGTGGTTAAAAGAAACAATGTTATAGCATCACTACAATACAATATTATGGGGAAAGCAGAGTGTTTAATGTTTATTATTTTTCAATAAAATCTTTATATGTGATCTTTTAAAAGAAGCTAACCGTGGATAAATAATGCACATATTGACAAATCAGAATCAATGATAAGAATGATCTGTCTTATAAAATAAAACAAGGCATTACAGTTGGATCATGTGTATACTGCGTATTTAGAGACTCACCATGTGTGTGTGCTCTCGGTGGACTTTGATTGCCTTTTCAAGCAACATTGCTCTCTCACTATTCTGTAAACAAGATTGGGAATGACATTTATCATATAAATGTCTCTTTCAAACACTCAAGTGTGAAGGCTGATAAGACTCTCACAGGTTTTGATGGGTCGTCCATGGCTTGTGTGAACTGCAGAGACTCTGTGGTGGTGGATCGGACGGCTTCTGTCCTGCCCAGTTTAAACATGCGCAAGGAGGCGCTCTCATAGGTCGGACAGCACGTCTGATACATCCTAACACAAGGACCACATGAATCATCAAGTATGATGTTTAACAGATTAGACAGGAAAGAGGTGAAAATGCCTTTTAGATAGAGATAAATATTTTAATAACTGTATTCTTTGAGTCATTAACTATACATAAATGCCAATAAATCTACAAAGAACGCATTACAAGTTTTTTTTATAAATCTTTTCCTCATGTCTGAAAAAACGCCCTTATTTAGTTACTTATTTAGTCTCTTCAAGCTCATCCTCTGATTGGTCGAACGGTCTATTGTACTGTTATTGGTTAACTCAGCTGTCAGTAACTGCATCAGCACCAGTGATGAGACGACATCATGTGAATCACATTTACTTCTGTAACGGCTCTCTAAGATTATCATCTTTAACAGAAGTCAGATGTCTTGGACTACATCAAAGAACTGTGGGATTTGTTACTTCATAGACCGTTTTTGCATGCAAATGTCATTGAATGATCATTTATGATAGTGTGAGGGATATAACTAGAATGTCAAACTTACCTGTAGTAGGCCAACTGCAGAGCCATCTGAATGAATGCGTCTGGACTCAGTTTATGAGACTTGGGGAATTTTCTTCCATAGTGTGTAAAATTGAGCACTCGAACGTCTAACTCATGCACCATTCTGTTCAGAGAGTCGAGGGAGAAGGATACAACTGATGTAAGTTTACTATAACAACACAATATCAAATATTCATTGATAAAAAAGTTAATATATGTTTGTATGTTCCCTGGGATCAAACCCATAATCTAGAGCGATGTTGGAGCAGATGATGTGAGAAGCTGTACCGTGTGCATGTTTATCTGAGAATGATTGAAAATGTCCTCACATATTCATGTTCTGTTTGGCTTTCTCGATGTCCTTTTTAATTTCAGGTGTGATGTTGAATCTGAGCTTAAGTGGCATTGGCAGTGGAATCATGGGAGTACGGACCATCTCTGCCTTCTTCCTGTAACACAACACATTATCGACACATTTATGACCGAGTACAAATCAGCCTTTACAATTCCATTACCCTATTTCATGCCTCAGTGAAAGAAAAGTTCACTCTAACTTAACAAATGTAGTCATTTTTTCCTTATTTACCAAGATACCTTTGCAAAAAATGTTTCCATGAAAATAAATGCTTGATTTGGACTGAAATAATGCTTTTTGTTTTCAAGTATTCAAGTAGTAAGTAAACTTCAGGTGCACTGAATAAAAACTAATGGAATTTTTTTTTAAATTTTCATAAAATTGCAAAATGAACACAATTTTATTAAAACACATGCTTATCTCATCAGATACCCGTGGCTTATTATTATATGAAGACTAAGACTTATAGTAATGTGCGTTATGTGTAGTTAGTACTCCAAATAAAGTTAAAATAAATGTATCTTTTGCTCATCCTCTTGTCATTTAAAAATTATATGACTTTTTTTTTTTAGAACATTAAAGAAGATATTTTGAAGAAAAGTTGTTAAATAAACAACAGCAGTACCCGTCTTTTGTATGAAAAGCAATGCAGGTAAAACAGTACCGCCATTGTTCAGTAACCAAAATTCTTTAAAATACCTTCCTTATTAAATCCTCAGTAAACATGACATTAGACATTAGACATATTTTTATGAAACACAGGCTTATATTTTAGGTTAAGACTAATGTTAAAATAATTTTAATTATAACAGGAATAGAAATTTCTGTCATCACTGTGATCAAAACTCCTGTCATTTCCAACCTGGATGACTTTTTTCTGCAGAACACAAAAGAAGATATTATGAAAAATGTTGGTTAACAAAAACTGTTGGTCCCATTGACTTCTTTTATATGTACACAAAACCAATACATGTCCTCATTTCTTCCTTTGTGTTCTGTAGTCAGTAAGTACATAGTATGATTTTTCTATTTGGGGTAAACTATTACTTTAACAGAAAAGTGTGCCAGATGTGAATGTATATGATATAAATATTATTTCCTTACATATAATCAACAACATGATCCACCAGAAATACAATAGGTGGCCCTTCAGCTGGAGCATGCTCATAGGTGACTCCACATGATCCGTCCTCCCCGACTATAAACTGTGAGAATCATAGAAATTAAAGAGCAGATGCAGATGTATAATGTTAAGCATGTACAACATTTATAATATTAATATCTAATATGTATCAATATCTTGTATTAGTGAACTCTAGGGTTTCACTGAAGCTAATCTGACCTGCAGCGTTTTATCGAACCATCGGTTCCCACTGTTCCAGCGACTGCCTCCGCCGTGAAGCATCTGAGCAGCCACCTTATTGTGGTACATCTCATCTGATACCCGTGGCTTTGGCGCATCGAGACACACCATGAAGATGCTCTTCTGGATAGCCCGCACTGACTCCTTGTTTGTCTTATCTAGAACAGTTTAAAAGCCCAAAGAGCAAAAGTAAATACAACAGGGTTAACAAGTCACTGGACTATGTTGAGTTTTTGTTTGTTTGTTTTAAAGCACAAGTATACATCCGAGCAGATTCTATCAAACATATGGGATGTTTTCATAAAACTCACCCTTGATAAGGTTATTGTAGGCTTTGCCCCAAGTGTTACGATGGTTGGAGGTCAGAATTCCAACTGGTTCTTTATTGGTTTGAAGGGAAGAGTTCCAGATCTTCTCCAGCTGAACATAGATCTGATCAACGGTCAGTGGTGTACCATCACTGTTGTACACATCCAGAATAAAGTACTGGAGAAAACAAAATATATAAAATAAAACGTGTGAGAAAAAGGTTTGGTGGAATTTCCAAATTAGCCAGAGGAAGTTGATATTTAGGCATTCTAGTTTGTTTAACAAGTTCAGGTTTAAAACTTCAAATAATACCAATATTGAATCATTCTATTAAATGTTCAAATATTAAATAATAAGGCCCAGACTGATTTCAATGATGTGAGAACAGATCTTTGATGTCTATAGTTAATAACAAGTATGTCTGTTAATATATGTTGGTGTAATAAAATGAATACTAACATTTTTAGCAAAGCATCCACTGTGTTGAGATTTTTTAACTGAATTCTTTGCAGGATAATGTACAACCCCCCAAAAAAAAACTCCAGAACAGAACTTTCCATTTAATAGGTACATATTTAAGTAAAACAATCATGTTTGTTTCTAGTGAAAATGATTGGGAATTGAACAAAGGTGGCAAATATTTACATTATATTTGTTTCAATACTATTGATAGGTACCACTATTTTTTCTTTCTTTCTGTATTTAAGAAACTCCTACGGGTTTAAAATAACAAGAGTGTGAGTAAACAATGACATAATTTCCTTTTTTTTAAACACAATTCTTATGTTTTTTTGTATTTTAGAAGCAGCATTGACTTAAGTGAGACATTTCCACAGACTTTTAACTGGAATGGTCACAATATATAAATGCAGAAGTTAAGACTGGAGTGGTTTCTATACTATTTCTTTGGCTGTAAAGAGGAAGTGTGGTGAAGCACCTGGAAGTTGTGGACCACTGTGATGTGTGTCGGTGAGGTCTTTCCAATAGCGTAATTCAACACACTGTCTCTCTTGGGTCCAGGGATCCGACAGGATGACAGGATTTGATAATACTGATCCATGCACAGAGGCATTCCACCCAGATATTCCACAGGTAATGTTTTACTGTGCCACAGATTACAACAGCATTTATCAAAACAAGCTAATGGTTTTATATACACAATGGCATAAAAAATGAATATTCAACTCACCTATCAACCATTCTTTTAAAATCCAAAACTCCAGCAATGAGTTTAGAAGCAAACCTGTAAAAAAACAGATTTATCAATAGGTCATTTTGTAACATTTGTTTAAACTAAATATCGTCATCCGTAAAACATGTAATCCCAGACTATAAATAACACAAGAGTGCACCACTGCGTCATGCAAATAAACAAACATGACTGTAAATCATGCATTCACTTTCTTACACAACAATATTTTAAAACAATAAAACCGGGCAAAAGGAGGTGATGAAAATAAAAATTTGTTAATTATTCACTTCCATTTATACTAGTATAAACCTAAAAACTATTCTTCATGATAGAAAAGAAGAAAATAAACCATGCTGACAATGCTTTCACGTGTTTTCCACAGAAAAAAGAAGGTTATGTGGGTTTGGAACAACATAAGGGTGAAGATAAAGATTTTTCATTGGTATAAAATTCTATAGTATAAACTGTATATTACATGTCACTTTACATTTACAGCACGGATATAAGAGTTATCTAAAAGAGATAAACAAGACTCAATCTAAAGGACACACAGAGCACATCCCTTTGGAAAAAACAAAGTGCAGGACCATAAGCAACGCATGTGACAAAAATAGCCAAGCAAAGAGAGAACTCTGAGTAAAGGTCAACATGAAACTTAAACCCCTAGATTTAACCTTGCCAAAATTTAAAGGTGCCAAAAAATGTCAAACCCATAGGTTTTTACATATTTAAATGACTGAATGGTTGCAGGGTCCAATTTAAAATGCATTGAGTAAGTAATGAACTATAATACTAATAATTATAATAACAATCATTTATTTTTTAAATACGTACACCCTTCTATCATTTTAGACCTATATGACAATCTTGCTTCTTTAGAACACAAAAGAAGATACTTTGAAGAATGTTGGGATAGACACAAACCCATTTGTCATTGGTTTTGTCCAAACAAACTGAAGTGCCTCTTGGTTTATCTTTCTTCAAAATATCTTCTTTTGTGTTCTAAGGAAGAAAGAAACTCCCAAGTGACCAGATGATGATCCTCATTCATTTTTAATTCACACGGCTCTATAGGGATTGTTTTAAAGTCAGCGCAACATTGCAATGCCTACCTCATCTGCCCCTGCCGATCTTGAAAGTGCATTCTGGGTAAGACCACCCCAGGGCTAGTGTACATCGCCACTGGCATTCGGGAGTCCAGGTAGGCCGACTGCGTCCACCAATCAGAGAGCTGGATCACACAATGACAGAAGGCATATTTGGGAGGAACACTGGAGACAAGAACCTTGTCACTAAAGTTGTAGTCGTTCTAATGATAAGTGATATCCATGTAAAACAGAATGAATGCCTTTATTTAAACAGTGTGTGGGCTTACTTCTCCATTAACATGTGATGTAAAAATAAAAACATGTGTTGTGATTATAGCACAACGTTGCGTGCATTACACACCCAGTTTTCAGTTTTGCGTGCTCTTCGCTCCAGGCTGTTCTGCAGTCTCTCCCCGACACCTCCCGGGCGCTCGAACTCTTCCACGAGCTGGCGGGTGTGCGTCATCTCCTCCGGGCTGATCAGCGGCTCGAGTGAAGCCAGATAGCGTGCGCATGTCTGCTTCAGCGGCGGCACCGGAAGCTTTGGCAGACTCTCCTGATGGACCAGCGACCGGTCACAAATTTGGACAACCGACACCGGACTCAGCAGAAGGCAGGGCTTCACCAGACTCGTCCTTGACTGTGAACACAGTTGACAATGGACATTGATTATTATAGAACATGTAACACAACACCCAACCCTCGAGCAGTGACATTTCACAAACTACTTCCTTACGCCCTCGACATATTTGTGCAGACAATGTTTCTTATTTATTTATGATAACTATGCATGGAGGTTTTTTAACATGTGGGGGGTTTGAGAGTTGTCATCAGAAGGTTGCTGGTTTGAATCTCAATGTCAACATCTCATGTGTCCTTGAAGACATCTCACCCCTGACTGCATAATACTGTATATCACTTTGGATAAAAGCGTCTGCAAATGAATAAACG
>CM065656.1:20777239-20864739 GCA_033220385.1 Triplophysa yarkandensis
CATGGAGGAGTATGCTCGCGAGCCCTGGTAAACAATACTCTTTAACACTCACATATACTTCTGTTCATGTTAGTAAACCGCTTTATATTCTCTTGTTTGTGTCTGGAAATAAACAACTAGATCTCATCTAGCACAAGGACCATAAACACTTTTAATAACTCTTATGATATAGTTTAGATATAATACTGTTTATGAGCAATGTTATACTAACTGCAACATTACTCTGTACTGTAGCATTTAAACTATATTAATATATAACAGTTTATAAAAGGTTTAGTCTCTGGCTTCACGCTTGTCAGACTCGGTCTCTATCTTCAAAAAACTCCTAAAAACTCATCTTTTCCGGCTACATCTAACTCACTAACTCACTACTTTTCTAACTACTCACTCTATCAAAAAAAAAAAAAAATTATATATATACTTTTTGTAACTTCTCTCTCTGTGTAACTTGGTAACATTGTTGTAGCACTTGTTCACCTATTGTTGTATCGGCTATTTACCGCTTCATTGTCTCCTCGACTATTGTAAGTCGCTTTGGATAAAAGCGTCTGCTAAATGACTAAATGTAAATGTAAATGTAGTTCCATTCCTCTATTGTGATTGGTCAGCAGCTGGGTTTTATTCATAATGTCACTGCTATGACTAAATGTTTCTGTGTATCATTGAGCCCCCTTAGCAACCACCCTTAACAACCACCCTTAGTAACCACTCTTAGCAACCCCCCTTAACAACCACCCTTAGTAACCACTCTTAGCAACCACCCTTAACAACCACCCTTAACAACCACCCTTAGCAACCACCCTTAACAACCACTCTTAGCAACCACCCTTAATAACCACCCTTAACAACCACCCTTAACAACCACTCTTAGTAACCACTCTTAACAACCACTCTTAGCAACCACTCTTAGCAACCACCCTTAACAACCACCCTTAACAACCACCCTTAGCAACCACCCTTAGCAACCACCCTTAGCAACAACCCTTAACAACCACCCTTAGCAACCACCCTTAGCAACCACCCTTAACAACCACCCTTAACAACCACCCTTAGTAACCACCCTTAGCAACCACCCTTAGCAACCACCCTTAGCAACCACCCTTAGCAACCACCTTTAACAACCACCCTTAGCATCCCCACTTAGCAACCACCCTTAGCAACAAACCTTAGCAACCACCCTTAACAACCACCCTTAACAACCACCCTTAACAACCACCCTTAGCAACCACCCTTAGCAACCACCTTTAACGACCACCCTTAGCAACCACCCTTAGCATCCCCCCTTAGCAACCACCCTTAACAACCACCCTTAGCAACAACCCTTAGCAACCACCCTTAGCAACCACCCTTAACAACCACCCTTAACAACCACTCTTAGCAACCACCCTTAACAACCACCCTTAGCAACCACCCTTAGCAACCACCCTTAGCAACCACCCTTAACAACCACCCTTAGCAACCACCCTTAGCAACCACCTACATGGCACTACTTTTTACAGCGGAAGCCAGTTGATGATTTTACTTGATGAAAACTTAAATCATACTTTAAATATTTTGATTATGTGGCAAACGTTTTATAAAAGCAATAAGGTACTTGAGGCCGGGCTGTATCATGAATAAATCACGTCTGAAGGGGTTGCAGGAACTCGACTTTAGCCGTGATTCATGAAGTGAAGAAGAAGTAATGTGACATACGGTCACGTAGGTGAGTGGGGGGGACTCACCTCAGTCGTGGAGTTCCCACTGGTTCCGAGTCTCGAACCATCAACAAGTCCAAGACTCGAATCACCAGGCCACGACTGCCCCCTTTTCTCTGCATCTAACCCCATCCAGACACATCTGGAGCAGTGGGCAGTAATGTTACGGTGCCCGGGAGCAGTTGGGGGTTCGATGCCTTGCTCAAGTGTCACCTCAGTCGTGTTACTGAATGTGGAAGAGCGCTTGTAGTTCAGTCTCTCACCACCAATCCCGCTGGTGCTGGGAATCGAACCGATCCCGAGTCCGACACTGTTACCACCGGGCCACGATTGCCCTTAGTGTTAAGTATAGTGACCCATACTCAGAATTTGAGCTCCGTATTTAACCCATCCCAAGTGCACACACACACAGAAGTTAACACACACAACAACCATGAACACACATACACACAGTAGTGATCACACACACGGAGCAGTGAACACACACACCAACCATGAACACACACACAGCAGTGAACACACACACACACACACACACACACACACACACACAGCAGTAAAAACACACACCAACCATGAACACACCAACCGTAAACACACACACACACACACACACACACACACACACACACACACACACACACACACACACACACACACACACACACACACACACACACACACACGTCTTTTGACATACTGGGCTTTGTCTAATATGTTTTGTTGATTTCTACTGGCATAAAATACAACGTTCTCTCTTTTTTCAAGTCCATGGAGGATAGTTGATGACTGTGGAGGTGCCTTTACCATGGGGGCAATTGGAGGGGGGTTGTTCCAGACTGTTAAAGGATTTCGGAATGCTCCTGTGGTAAGCTTTACTGATATCAGTATGTTACGATATATTCACTTATATATATATGTATGTATATATATATTCATACAGTGCATATGGTCTGTCCTTTAGGGTGTTCGGCACAGGCTCAAAGGGAGTGCAAATGCAGTGAGAGTAAGAGCACCACAAATTGGAGGTATATGTTTTATTATTTATCATTTTGATATTTGTGTGTGACATTGGTAAATTTGCAACAAAATTAACACAGTATATACAATTATACATACTCTAAGGGAACACAAATTTAATAATTTAAAAATGATGGACTGTGCAGAGATATTGCTGTGGTTAGTAGTATTTGTAGATGAGCAGACTATATCTTTCTAACTCTTTTAGGTAGTTTTGCAGTGTGGGGTGGATTATTTTCCACTATAGATTGTGGTCTGGTGCGTTTGCGGGGTAAAGAAGACCCTTGGAACTCCATCACCAGTGGAGCTATGACTGGAGCCATACTAGCGGCACGCAGTAAGGATAGAAAGTCATTTCACTTCGTCACTTCATGTCACTTCACTTCGAAGTGTTCTGAAGTGTTCAGGATGCCTCTTAATTAAAATCATGCGGATGTGAGTATGTTTGTCTTTTAGGCGGTCCATTGGCTATGGTGGGCTCTGCAATGATGGGGGGAATTCTTCTTGCTCTTATTGAGGGCTTCGGGATACTCCTTACCAGATACACAGCACAGCAGTTTCAGAACCGTGAGTCACACTGTAAACAATACATCTGTTTTGTGTTGTCGATTCTAAGAACTGAATATAATCCTCCTAACACATTTATATTTCCATCATCTACAGAGGGACCCTTTGTGGAGGACCCGAGTCAGCTTCCCCCGAAAGAAGGAGGTCGAGATCCTCGTGGTTTTGGACAGTATCAGTAGAACAATTTTGCAGTGAACATAGGCTGGAAAAAATTAGGTTTATTTAGAAGTTTAGCAGCATTTGCACATTTTACCCTCCAAAGATGAGGAATACTGACCTGTCTTCCTGTGTAAGATAGAACTCAGGGGCAAATAGAATAGAAGGTAATTTGAAGATTTATAAATTATTGTGTATTTAGTTTTTTCTCATATTGAATGTGGAAGGTGAGGTGCATACAGTTATTTTGTTTGTTTATTTCTACAGTATTTCAACATTGTTATTGAAAGGAAGAAAGTATTTCTACAAATATAAAATAATCATTTTTTAGCAATGCATGGCTGTGCTAAATTCTATAATGTATAACTGTTTACTAAATTTATATGAAATTCCTCAATTTATTCATATGGTCGTATTCAATTTAAAATCAATTTAATTATGTAATATATTGAAGTATCACAGAATTTACAAATATTTATTTTTTGGTTATATCCCTTTATTGATGGTATAAAATAAAAAGAGAAACTTTTGAAATGTATATAAAATAATGTTATGTACCAAATTCCGAGGCTGTCGTCTTCTTTATTTTATTATTGTCTATTATTATTATTATTATTATTATTATATATACTGTATTATTGATACAAATCAGATATTGTGTTTATAACACATTCCATACAAACAATTATTTGTACTATACAGAAAAAAAGGATTAATTTTGTTTTTAATATTAAAGTTTGTGTAGTAATAATACTGTACATTTTTATTAAGTTAATTTTAAGCTCTATGAAATATATTGGTAAAAAATCAAAATTGACAAATATAATTCTGCCTATTATTGTGTTACGTCATCACAGCGCAGTGCATGCTGGGTAATGTAGTCACCAGCAGGGTTAAACATGGCGGACGTTCAACCTCCTCCTTTCAGAACCTTCGAGGATTTTCTTTTGGGTTCGGCCCGGTTTTCCCTTCCGGATGTTCAGAACTTAGAGCGGTGGAATAACCGGATCATAAACAACTTGCTGTATTATCAGTCGAATTATTTCACTTCCGGTGTGGCTTTCCTTCTCATAGTCGGGTCAGTAAACACCAGTGACGTCATTCATTCACTTGAGCCATTTGTTATCATTTGGATTTTAATGCAATAAATAAAAACCCTGTACATAAAACTGATTTAGTTTACTGCTTTATTTAGAATGTAAACAATGAAGTTTATTATTGTGTCATTTAAATGTTTATGATGCTTGGGTTACACATCTCAATGTAAATATGAGGGTTGCCAAATATATCAGTTTCAATCTTTTCTCATGTATGACATCAGATCTTTATAACATGATGGTCTGTTGTGTTGCCATAGGTATTTCCAGCCATTCCAGTTGGTTCTGGGAGCAGCAGTTCTGGTTCTGGTCTTCTGTGGATTTGTCTGGTCTGCTGAACACAAGTCTGTGGTCCGGAGGTTACGGAGGAATCATCCGTCTCTCTGTGTGACCGCCATCCTGAGCTCCAGTTATCTTCTTCTGTCTGTTTTAGGAAGCGGGGCTGGATTTCTCTCCGGCATCGCCTTTCCCATGTTCAGTTAGTATTGCGTGTTATCAGCTTTAGAAGTTGAAATGCGAGTTTTAATGTTATGAAATAGAAATACTGCCCTTATGTTTGTATTATTGTGCTGTTAACGGTCTGATCCTTGTGTTTCCCCATCAGTGATTCTCATTCATGCTTCAGTTAGGCTCAGAAGTCTTAAGAATAAACTGGAGAACAAGCTGGAGAGTATTGGACTGAAGCGGACTCCCATGGGTCTGTTACTGGAAGCGCTGGGACAGGAACAGGAAGCTGGATCATAGCCCTCCTAACCTTTGTTGAGACCATTCTAGTATATCTTAAAAACATTTCCACAAAATCTGATATCGTAGGATTCAAATCGTTCCGATATGCAATGCGATATGCAAAGGAATTGGTTTGGATGCAGTGTAAAAACTTCGCCGTACTTTAAAGCAAAGTGTTAGGGAAGAAATGGTTTAAAATGACTTCTAAGTTAAACGTGAATCAAAGTTTCGGTCATTAATTCTGCACGCTCTACTTGTTCGGTGTATATGTATTGGTTTAGATGAACACAGAATGAGATATTTCGAAGAATGTTTGTAACCAAACAGTACTAGCCAGGAAATAGAAATGATAGTCAAAATAACCCCTGAAATCTATGTTGTCTAACATTCTTCAAAATATCTTTAAATTATAAAACAATAGTTTCTACTTTGGAAGTCAAGGGGGTCCAAGAACTGTGTGGTCATACTCAAATATCTTTCTCTGTGTTCATCTGAACAAATAAATGTATACAGATTAGAAACAACTCAAAGGTGAGTAAATGAGGAACGATATTTCAGACGCAAACTCTCCCTTTGAAGTATAAGGTGTCTTAAGATATAGTAAATAATGCCTTGTAAGTATGTTTTGGATCGTCGTATTTAAAAATACAAGTCAATTTTGTCTTATTCCAATTGCAAAATTGAAGTAACGTTGTCCCTTATTGCCTTTTCTAATGCAGCACTTGATATTTCGTACTCTCTGTAAAGGAAATATATATGAAGAAAAGATCAGGATCTGCAGCAAACTGTGCTGGAAATGTTTACATTAATGGTTATTGATTTCTACAATTAATGATTTTGTCGCACATATCATGACCAAATAGAATCGTATTATTTGTTTATTGTTTTATAAAGTGATGTCACGTGTGGTTGCTCTCACATTTCTGTTACAGCAATCCATACCAGTAAAGATATTTCATTTTTTCTTCATGTTTTTATAAATGTCATTCATCTGGTTTCTCAGACAGGAAAGATGCAATTTATAATCAAAACTAACATGATGAAATCTCTGAATTTCATGTTTTAGAGATTATAGATCTGTATTCACATTCCTTTACAGTCAAAAAAACAATTTATACCTTAAATATCTCCAAAAATGATTTTTGTCTTATTTTAAAGCTCATATTTATGTGCCATATTTAATGTTTGAAGTGCTTTATATTCTCATGTGACGTCATGATGATAATAAACTCAGAGTGCGCTTCTGTCCTCTGCCGCAGGGGGGCGCTGGGGTCCTCAAATCAATTTAAAATCGATTATGTCATAATTATGAATATTTTAATAAAACTTTATTCATGAAGAATATTTAATGTTTTCTAGAGTTTATAACAGCTCATCAAGTGCTAATAAAAATAACGAAAGCATCTGTATTTATTGGTTAAACAATCTGACCACACATGTTTATTCTCTCTGTATATTGTATGGATATAATATGAATTTATAAACACAGTAATAATAAAATGACACACTTGAAGTGTCCTGATGTCTCCTCAGAAGCACTTCCGTTAAACGGCTCAAATCACTTAATCCTGAACTCCCGGATTACTACACACGGCCAGACGAGGACAGCTTTATTCTGCACATTATTACACATTTAACTCTTTAAATGTGATTTATTCGTGTAAATGTGATTTATTCGTGTAATTGTAATTTATTCGTGTAAATGTGAACATGCGCGGGTTTTTATTTCTGACTTTTATTTTGTTTTCTAGTTTGTGCTCAATGTCTCGCGCTTGATCTCTTCCTGTTGCGCGTGACCCAGTTCATCATCCTGACCGGTGATAATTAGAAATAAAATGAATTAGTTTATAAAAACATTTTTCATTATTATTTCTTGACACAGAGAAGACTGAGGTGTAGAAATGGATGTCACAATAAAAGGTGAGTTAATTCTATACAAACATCACAAGTGCTATCTCTTATTTATTTTTCTTTCTTATATTTAACTACAAAATATTACAAATATTTTTAACTTGTATATTTAAAATCAAGATGTGAGTTTTTTCTCTTTTGATGTGCTGTTGTATTGTTTGCTGACAGAAACTAGAGTCGTTCAGATCTCTTATTGTAAAGACTTTTATCTTGTAAAGCTGTGAAATCCAATAATTATTGATCAGAACCTTTCATTGTGTTCTGATGAGGACAAATCCATCCAATAATAGTTCCTAATTATAACATATACATTAAACACATATAACATATACTTTAAACACATATAACATATACATTAAACATATATAACATATTCATTAAACACATATAACATATACATTAAACATATATAACATATACATTAAACACATATAACATATACATTAAACATATATAACTTATACATTAAACACATATAACATATACTTTAAACACATATAACATATACATTAAACATATATAACATATTCATTAAACACATATAACATATACATTAAAAACATATAACATATACATTAAACATATATAACATATACATTAAACACATATAACATATACATTAAACATATATAACTTATACATTAAACACATATAACATATACTATAAACACACATAACATATACATTAAACACATATAACATATACATTAAAAACATATAACATATACATTAAACACATATAACATATACATTAAACACATAAAACATATACATTAAACACATATAACATATATACATTAAACACACATAACATATATATATACATACCATACATTTTTTACTTAAAAGGGGAAGTCATGTCCTAGTGGTGAGAGAGTTTGACTCCTAGGGTTGTGGGTTCAAGATGCTCTTGATCAAGACACCAAACCCTGTGTGTTTGTGTGTGTGTGTGTGTGTGTGTGTGTGTGTGTGTGTGTGTGTGTGTGTGTGTGTGTGTGTGTGTGTGTGTGTGTGTGTGTGTGTGTGTGTGTGTGTGTGTGTGTTCACTGTTGTGTGTGTGTGTGTGTGTGTGTGTGTTCACTCCTCTGTGCATGTCTATATTCACTGTTTGTGTGTGTGTGTGTGTGTGTGTGTGTGTGTGTGTGTGTGTGTGTGTGTGTGTGTGTGTGTGTGTGTGTGTGTGTGTGTGTGTGTGTGTGTGTGTGCGTGTTCACTGCTGCGTGCGTGTGCGTGTGTTCACTGCTGTGTGTGTGTGTTTTCACTGTTGTGTGTATGTTCATGGTTGTGTGTGTGTTCACTTTTGTGTATGTGTTCACTGCTGTGTGTGTTCAATGCTGTGTGCGTGTGTGTTCACAGTTGTGTGTGTGTGTGTGTGTGTGTGTTTACTGTTGGTGTGTGTGTTCACTACTGTGTATGAACTTTGGATGGGTTAAATGCAGAGCATGAAATCTAAGTATGGGTCACCATACTTGTCTGTAAGTCACATTCACTTTTAATATAATTTCTGTTTTAGAGTATTGGTTAATGTAGAACATTTGACACAATGAAAGTAAAGCATTAATAACACAACATTTTGTGTTAGATGGAGGCTCGGACCCCAACAAGACAGACACGCTCAACTCGACGGGTTCCGCAGGGCAAAAAAGAGCCGGAGGAACCAAAAAACACACACAAGCCAATAAATCTGCCCTGCGTGCTCCCAGGGCCCTGTGCTGTCTCACACTCAGTAACCCCATACGCATGGCTGCACTGGCACTAGTGGAGTGGAAATATCCTTAATAAATCTCTCTGTGTTAGATCTGTCTTTGAATGAATTTTTGTAAAGAATTTATTCCTTGATTTAACACTTTTAAGCCCTTTGATATATTTATTTTGCTGGCCATCTTTGCAAACTGTGTCGCCCTCGGTGTGTCCAAACCATTTCCTGAAGATGATTCAAATGCCACTAACCACAATCTGGTGAGTTTATTTTTGCCTAAACTGATTTTCACACACAACAATGAATCAACATACTGTAACGTATTCATAGTTCTTCACCATCCAAATCTATTCATCAACAGTCACTTATGGACTATATTTAGTCACTATAGCTTCACAAATGCAGTTAATGAAAATATTTACCCTGGCAAATTGATTAATTACAAATAGATTAAAAAAATGTTCACTGTAATTATTTATTTTTACACTGTAATATGTGTGTTTGTGTTGTGAATATTTACAGCTGCTGAAAAAAGACCATTGCAGTTTAATACAATTTCAATTAAATTAAAATGAATTCAGAATTCTTAGATGTATTATGAATACAGCAATGTGAAAGACAGGATAACAAAACACATAAAAATGCAAAAAAATTAGGTTATCACAAAAAATACTACATGTTCAGATAATACTGTTATTTTGGGTAAGAGTAAATATGAATTTGTTTTTTTACTTGCAGTATTTAAGCTAAAAAAACAAACTATGTGTCTCCAGTTCACATTTACTGCAGATAAATATAAATAGACACAAAAATTGGATTTCAATTTGGTCAAAAGTTCACAGAATAACACTAAATAATAATTTGACCTGAATAGAAAAACTGAACATGGCCTTTGAATTGAAAACATACATATGAATACATTCACATTCATGTGTGTATGTATGTGTGTATGTGTGTATGTTTTGGTATTTAGTCCTCAAACTGGCAACCACTTCTTGTTGGAAAAGCTTTCAACTACTGCACGAACTGCAATCTTCTGAAATAACTGATTGTCACGCTTCAAAAAGTGTAGCTACTTGCTCCCCAAAACTGGAATTTATATAGCAATGACAAACAATGTACTATATGAGGCTTAAGGTTTATAAAGTGTTAAAAATGACTTTTAGTTAAAGATGAAATTTAGAGGACCTTGTGTTCAGTTCAATGCTTTAATTGCATTAGGATTCATGTTGGACTGACAGCTGTGGATGCCAAACAGGATAAGGTCTTGACCATCTGTGTAGTCATTCTTGAAACACGTGATAAACTCGCACATACATATGATTGGTTTAGAAATAGAGTCCCCCTTTTTTTCCGACCTTGTTTTTTATCTCTGTTAATCGAAATGATCTCTTTTGTTTAATTGTGAATCCACTTAAAAATGTTTAATTGTATATTCTGCAGAAACATACAAACATATTCTATATAATGTCCATTCCAAATTATGCATGGCTTTTGAGTCAGATGTTTCTGAACAGACCATTTGTGCGAGTAACCCAGAACACCTGCAAACTTTAGCTTCTTACTTAGTGTGTCAAGAGGGCAGAAAGGTAAGGAGCTTAGAATGTGTGTTACAGGTCAAAGCAGGTTAAAGAGAAAGTGAATGTGCATGTATAGAGAGCAAAATGCTTTCTCTTTTGGAGTTCAATTTGCCTAGATCTGCTTAATTGAGGAAGTTAAAAGTATTAATTGCCATGAAATTCATGAACTTGAACTTTTAGGCTTTTAAACGTGGACCAGAAGGCTAAGACTCTCTCTGAGAATGCCCCTTCTATGTTTGCAAAGACTCAGTATTCACCAAACTCGAAATCTAAAACTAAGAAATATTTGATTTTAATGCTCATCTAAATGCTCTTTTTTGTCCTTTTTAAAATCATTTTATCTTATTTTGACATCCCTTTGCTGAAATATTGCATAAAGGGGAAAGTGCAACTAAACATTTTTGTTCATGACATTCTAAACTTGTAAAAGACAAAAGAAGATATTTTGAGAAATGTCTCAAGTTTTTGTGCCCATATAATGAAAGTCAATGGGGCAATCTGCATTGTATGGTTACCTTGTTTTCTTCAAAATATCTTCAAGTCGTACAGATTTAGGGTTAGTTAGTATTGAAATAAATATAAATGCATGTGCTGTCCCTTTAAGGCTTTATGTAAATCAAAAGAAAAAAATAACAACTAATATATGTCACGAACTCACACTATATTTTTGTTTTCTTTTTACATTTACACGTCCCATCTAAATTATTTCTAGGAACAAGTGGAGTATGTGTTTCTGGTGATTTTCACCATTGAAACATTCACAAAGATTCTAGCGTACGGCTTGGTCATGCACCCCAGTGCATACATCCGCAGCGGGTGGAACTTGCTGGATTTTGTCATTGTCATTGTTGGGTACGAAATCTGATTCTTTCTTCTTACAGAAATGCTTAATACACAAGTTAAACATATTTTTAATAACAGGCTTACTTGTTTTGCTTGTGTACAGCTTATTCAGTGTTATAGCTGAAATGGGAGAACATAAACCAGGAGAGGCCCATCACGCTGCCGGTAAACCAGGTGGTCTGGATGTCAAAGCCCTGAGAGCTTTCAGAGTACTACGACCCCTACGCCTTGTATCTGGTGTGCCAAGTAAGCGTGCACTCCTAAATAAATATTTGTAGTGTTGATTGCAACTGCAAGTCTAATTCACATGTATAGTTGCTGAATATAGAGATTGTGATGGAGTCTGTGATATGTGCAGGTCTGCAGATTGTTCTGAACTCTATCATGAAGGCGATGGTTCCTCTGCTCCACATTGGACTTCTGGTCATGTTTGTCATTATCATCTATGCCATTATTGGATTGGAACTCTTTATTGGGAGGATGCACAAGTCCTGCTTTTATGTTGGGACAGGTACTAACAAACCCACATGAAAATCAAACATACCTGCATTATTTCCTTTTTGTCACTTCTCATTCGATCTGTGGTTGCTTTCCCTGCAAAGAACTAATGGTGGATGATGACCCAACACCATGTGCTTTTGCGGGTAACGGGCGATTCTGCGTGGGAAATAACACGGTTTGTCGGGGAGGATGGGAGGGGCCTAATGGAGGCATCACCAATTTTGACAACATCTTCTTCGCCATGCTCACTGTGTTCCAGTGCATTACTATGGAGGGCTGGACAGATGTGCTCTACTGGGTACAGACCTCTTCTCTCTTGTGTTTTTTTTCTTCTGTGATATTCTTCTAAAGTGATGAAAATTGTGTCATCATTTACTCATGCTCTTGTCATTTCAGCCTTGTTTGACTTTTTTTATTCTGCAGACCACAAAAGTAGATATTTTGAATAATGTTGGTCACAGGTGTCAATTCACTTGCATTGGATTGGTGTTCACACAATAAAAGTAAATGGGTGCTACTGCCTTTTTTGTATGAATATTCTGTCCTTTGTAAGAAAGAAAGACAAACTGTTTTAAAATGATAAGATTCATTTTCAGTTTTGTGTAAATTATCACTTTAAATGATCTTTTCATTTAGTGTTGATTATTTAATCAACTGTAATCAATGATGGTCCTATTTTTTTCGAGAGTCTAAGAACATCATGGTTCCATTAAAATCCAGTTAAAACTCTGAACCTTCTTAACCACATTTTTTACTCTTCTGATTTCTTTCAGATGAATGATGCTATCGGTTTTGAGCTTCCTTGGATTTACTTTGTGTCTCTGGTCATTTTTGGGTCCTTCTTTGTCCTCAATCTGGTGTTGGGTGTCTTAAGCGGGTAAGTGTATACTAATAAAAAATAATTAACTTTATTATATACACTAGGAAGGAGAGATTGTCAGGAAGAGCAATTAATTACAGTATATTGTTTAATATATTTAAAATATTTTTCCACAATCAGATTCTAGTACTCAATAAGAATTCGATGAAACTGATGTTGCTGTACAAGTTTTCAATATAATGTGTTTTTTACACCTCACAGAGAGTTTTCTAAAGAAAGAGAAAAGGCTGTGTGCCGTGGTGAGCTGCAAAAAGCTCAGGAGAAACAACAGATGGAGGAGGACATGATCGGTTACATGGACTGGCTCATTGAAGCAGAAGACATGGACGAGGATGGAAATAAACGTGATGCACTTTAATATACATACAACAGCGGCCAAGATTACCTTTAATGAATGGACTGAGAACATTCATTCATAATTTCTTTTGTGTGAATGGCAGGTGCTGTGGTGGCTAAAAAGAAGATGATGAAGAAATATGGCTGGTATAAGCACAGTGAAGACGGAGGTGCGGGAAAGTTTCAGCCAGATTTGGACTTGAATTATCTATTAAAGATTATGTAAATACACCTTTTTTAAAGTGCCCCCAATCTTAATGTAAAATTTGTTTTGTTTCTTACAGAATCAGATTCAGACTCAGAGTTTGAAGCATTTCTGGATGATGACAATGGCTGCTGTGCATCTATAATGCAAGTTGACCATTTGTATTGTTGTTTATAGGATCAATGTTATGAATGTGAACATGGAATAAATCCAAGCTATCTTTATCCTCTTAGGGCACGGCTGATGGCTATAAGTTTCTGGTAAGTGTTTATTTCCCCTGTTATATATTTCTTTACTCTTAATCTAAATTAGTCTAAAGACTGTTTTTAAAAGTCAAGTGACCTTTAAACTAGGGATCTGAAGTTGTTCCAAACCTAAAACACATTTCTTTGTTTTGATAAACAAAAAAGAAAGATATTTGAAAGAATGTTACCAACTGAGATTTCTGGGACCCAGTTGACTTGCATTGTAGATTTTTTTTATCATTTTGTTTTGTTTCTTTTGAACACAGAAGAATATTTTTGGAATTTTTTGTGAGGTAAATTATCCCCTGGGTACAACATTTCATCTTCATATCTATTAGTTGTGGAGAACAAATAAATATATATATCTGGTATTTCATTAAAATCTTAAAACTTAATCTCTTACCAGCCCCATCACATTTTCCATTTATGATATAAAATCATCATAAGTACTAAATTTGTTCTTCTTTCCTCAGCGAGCAGCTGTATCATTTAAATCTGGTCATCAGGAAGAACTGCCGTGTCGCAGTCAAATCCAGCAATTTTTATTGGCTGGTCCTGATCCTGGTGTTTCTCAACACTGCCGCCAGTGCCTCTGAACACTACGGTCAGCCTCAGTGGCTCACTGACATACAGGGTGAGTGTTTGCCAATGACTTACATTACCTTCATGAAATGACCCCCACTCAAACTGTCTTCTCAATGCCCCCAGAGCGAGCAAATAAGATCTTACTGGCTCTCTTCACACTGGAGATGCTGATGAAGATCTACAGCTTTGGCTTTCAGATCTACTTCATGGCGCTCTTTAACCGCTTCGACTGCTTCGTGGTGTGTGGTGGAATACTTGAGACGGTGTTGGTGGAGATGGATGTGATCCCGCCCATCGGGATCTCTGTGCTACGATGTGTTCGCCTGCTCCGTATCTTCAAAGTGACACGGTGATTCTGATTCTGAAACCTGCTTCACTATCATACAAATCATTCCCTCTAACTGAGCCTTGTATTACCACTGGTACATCAATTAAAAGGCGATTCAAAAAGTAAAATAAAATTAAGAATTGTAATAAAAAATATTTTCTCATTTTCTCCCTGGTTTAGATTCAATCATGGAGGACTATCTTGCATAACACAAAAGAACTTGAAAACAAAACAAAACTTTAGACCACTTTGACTTCCATTGTAGACACACTAACCACTGAGACATTTCTTAAAATATCTTCTTTTGTTGTTCTTTTGTGTAAATATATTTTCCCACAGAAGAATAAAATAATGAAATTAATACAGGTTTTAAAAATGAGGGTGAGAAAATATTTTAGTAGTGAGGAGGAAGATTTTAACTCTAAATCTAACAGTATATTAAAAGCATATGCTATGCATGAAGTAAATATGATATTAATACAGCAAATAGAAATGGAATATAATTGAAATAATGTAATAAGGTGTATTAAAGTTGCTGGTTTTGTCTCTGTCAGACACTGGGCTGCTCTCTCAGACTTGGTGGGCTCTTTGCTAAACTCTATGAAGGCTATTTGTTCCCTGTTGCTTCTGCTCTTTCTCTTCCTCATCATCTTCGCTCTGCTGGGCATGCAGCTGTTTGGTGGGAAGTTTAACTTTGACGAGACCCAAATGAAAAGAAGCACCTTTGACACGTTTCCCTCTGCACTACTAACCTGTTTCCAGGTAGCCAATTTAACACGCTTCAGACACTTGACATTGTTTATACAAATTATTAGTGACAATTGTAACAATCTTTCCATTTTACTTTCAGTAATATACTTTGAGAACAAAAGTTACCAATGAATGATAGAGATGGGCTTAAATGTGTATATACAGTGAGGTTAATAATTATTTGATCACCCTGTGATTTGGCAAGCTCTTACACTTAGAAATCATGGAGGGGTATTGAATTTCAGAATAGATGCATTTCCACTGTGAGAGCCAAAATCTAAAAATACTATTTTTTAACAACTTCTTTGTAAATTGCTATGTCAAGTAAGTATTTGATCACTTGCTAATCGGCCAGATTTTTGACCCCCAAAGTCCTCTTTTTTTGCTTTTAAATAGACTAGGTACACTCTGCTCATGATTCTAAATTAGTAGAACCTGTTTGAGGTCACTAACTGTCATAAAGCCTCCTGCTCACCCCACAACCTGTCAAAAGTATAAGTAGCAACATGGGCAAAACCAAAGAGCTTTCAAAAGACACAAGATAATTTTTTTTGACATTCACAATGCTGGAAAGGGCTACGGGGCAATTGCTTGGTGAAAAAAGAACAATCTTGGAGCTGTTTTTAAGCAACCTGAGTTAAATATTTACACTTTAATATGCATGAAGTAATAATGAAATTCATTTTTTTCAGATGTTATTCAATCTGAATCTTGTGTGCCATAGATTCTAACAGGAGAAGACTGGAACTCTGTCATGTATGATGGCATTATGGCATATGGAGGGCCTGTTTTCCCCAATATGATCGTCTGTATTTACTTTGTCATTCTTTTCGTCTGTGGTAACTGTATCCTTTTTTGTTATACAGTATGTATAAAATATCCACGTTATAAACTCATAACTAGGTAACATTAAAGTGATAGTTCACCCAAACATAACGTTCCGTAATTATTTATTCACCTTCATGTCATTTTGCTTTCCACACCAAACCAATGAGCCTTTTTCAAAATATCTTGACTTGTGCTCCACAGAATTTTTTTTTAACATTGTGAGGGTGATTACGTGAATAAACTTTAACAATCTTTATTGTGTCATTTGTAAAATGGCTTCTCTTGTATTTGAAGTCTCGTATCTGACACTTGACTTTGACATTCAGACATCTTGTTGAATGTCTTCTTGGCTATCGCTGTGGATAACTTAGCCGGAGATGGTGGCAAAAAGAAAAAAGAGTAGGTCTCATTCTCCTACACAGGTGTAAGAAACAGAAGCAGAAAGTGGACATCTGTGTTATTCTTGTGTAGATCTCATTCCTGATATTTTGCTTTGTAGAGAGAAAAAAGAAGAGGATGAGGAATGGGAAGATGATGAAGAACGAGAGGAGGATGAAGCTGGAGTAAGAACACTTACTGTTAATTGTCAGGTTGAATGTTTGTGGTAAATTAATAACCGTCTTGTATTTTCCTCGTTTGGTCAGAATGAAGGGGATGACTGGGAGGAGAACGAAGAGTTGAGAGCAATTGAAGGGCTTGAAGGTAAGTTCTGTCCCATTTTATTCAAATTGATGGTTCATGTATATGGGTTTATTTTGTTACTTTTGAACTTCTTTAAAGGTATAGGCACACCCCTGAAAGTTGAGAGTTTTCAACCCAAAGAGAAAATTGTTCCTATTCCTGACGGAAGTTCCTTTTTCATCCTTGGCAAGAAAAACTGGTACTATATATTAACATTTTATTAATCCATGAATTATTCAAACATGATTGTTGTTATTAATGCTCATTTTTATTTTTGAACTCTTCAATGTTAACTTAGTCTCAGAGTCGCCTGCCACAACCTTATTCATCATCACTACTTCACCAACATTATCCTCATCTTCATCATATTTAGTAGTTTTTCATTGGCTGCTGAAGATCCAATTAAAACTCATTCTGTCAGAAACATTGTGAGTTTTTGAACCTCTAGAGTAGTGGCCAGTATGTGTGTACAGTAGATCTTATAGCAGTTCCCTTTGTTGCACAAGAACGGCATCAGATTTTTCATAAAGCTCCAGGAGTAGCTACAGTTTTCATGTATTCATAGTGCGGGATTGTTTAGACTCCATTCTCACACTGTTCCCTGTAGAGATTGCATTTATCTTAGAGAATAGAAAGGAAAGTCCAATATGATGTAAACTTTTGTTTACTGTCATTTTCACCTGAAATTATAAGAAATTATATTTTGCAAAATTAGTTTTTTTCTATTTTTTTTTTGCCATTCTTGTACATTCTGTAGGACTATTATATTATTAGCATTTTCCATTTTTTAAATTAAAATACATTTTGACATTGCAACTGGGAATAGGGGTCAATGATTTATGCTAAATATACTTTCCCCTTTCTGTTTTCAGGTGAAAAATGAGCATATTTTATGATATTTATTTAGAGATCAGAGATATTTTATTCCTGTCTGTCTTGTGACAGATGCTGGGTTATGCTGATTATGTCTTCACCACTGTCTTCACTATTGAGATCATGTTAAAGGTAACCCATTGTTTATTCTGTTTATATTAACCATTATTAACCAAAATTGGTTTGCAATGGATTTTGTCCATACAATAGAAGTTCATGGGTTCCGCCGCTGTTGGCTTACAATCATTTTCAAAATATCTTTTCTGTAGAAGAAAGTCGTATATGTGTTAAATGACATGAGAGTGAATAAAACGGATTGACATTTTTAGGTGAATTACTATTAACAAAGTAGATGTAATGGATGGAACCTTTCTTGTGTGCAAAAATATTTTAATGGAAGTTTAATGTAAACCCATCTTATTGGCATTTTTAATTGTAGGGTTTTTAAATCAGGCAAGTGTTAAGTTTAGACTTGGTGTGATGTATTAAAACTGTATTATTTACTAGTGTATAAATGTGTTTCAGATGACAGTATATGGAGCTTTTCTTCATCAAGGTTCCTTCTGTAGGAATGCCTTTAACCTTCTGGACTTGCTGGTTGTCAGTGTGTCTCTTATTTCATTCTTCTTGCAGTGAGTATCCTTCACCCTGTTTATCCATCCATCCATCCATCCATCCATCCATCCCTCCATCATTTATTTATCCCTATTCGTCCTCACGTAGTTCAAGTGCCATTTCGGTGGTAAAGATTCTGAGGGTGTTGAGGGTACTCAGGCCTCTTCGAGCCATCAACAGGGCTAAAGGTCTCAAGGTACATCCCTGACTATCCCACAATGCAATTCTTTATCTATACCCTGACTTCAAAGTCATTCTCAAGTTTCTCAAGTCTCAAGAAAAAATTAATAGTTATTATAAAATAATTATTTCAATAATGTTTATCGAGTGCAAAAAGAGGATTTTAAACATTTTTCAAATAGTAAATATTTTTTCTAAAAATTCAAATATTTTAAACACATTTTCAGACCTTAATAATGACCAAAAGAGCATTTTCATATTTGGTTGAAATATTCTCTTTAGGCAGGAGTCTATGCAGCATCCCTTATCATTCATTATCTGTAGTTTGTTTCCAACATTTCAGCTATAAGTGTTGTTCAATTGTGTCATCAGAGCGTGATTCAGTGTGTGTTTGTGGCCATCCGTACTATCGGCAACATCCTCATCGTCACCACTCTCCTGCAGTTCATGTTCGCCTGCATCGGAGTGCAGCTGTTCAAGGTACTTATTTTTCCCTTTCATAGAACTGTATTCCTTTACATATATGAGTTATAACACTCACATCTTAGAATCTCAGTCATAATTCATGAATAAAAAGGAAACAGTCATGACTCCGTTGGTTCCTTTAGGGTCGGTTCTACAGATGCACAGATGAGGCGAAACACACACCTTATGAGTGCAAGTATGCCTTTTCACCTGCATCTCATGTGTTTATAATAACACCCTCTTGAAGTTATCTGTTCTGAGACCTGTGTGTGATTTTCAGGGGCACGTTTGTGGTGTTTAAAGATGGTGATATGAACCATCCGATGGTGAGGGAGAGAGTTTGGGAGAACAGTGAATTTAACTTTGACAATGTGCTGATGGGCATGCTTGCTCTCTTCACCGTCTCTACATTTGAAGGCTGGCCACAGTGAGTGGGAAATTGTTCTATATTTAATGAATAAAGATTTATACATGTTGGGATATAATATGCCTTTAGAGAGGAAAACAAGGTTAATGGTAACAGGGTTGACAGTAAAACAGTTTGTTGGTCATCATTGTTCTAAAGGTAGTGAAAATACATTGAGCTTCATACTGTAGCATACTAAGCATTTTTAAAACAAAAAATAACTACAGTGTTGACATTTTTCAGACCAACCCCTTCTGACAAAGAGAAAGTTGTTTTTATGAAACTACAGACGTTACTTAAAAATGTAAACATGGGAAAAATACTTTGACGACCGGGTTGACACGATTATTATTTTAGTTATTCGTTAATTGAACACTTAAAAGAAAAAGAAAACAAATCTTTATAACTGTACTTTGCATGATCATTTTATGTATTAAAATGATGTAAAATAGACAAATCTAACTTGTTATCAGGTCATTTATTTTGTTTGGTGTTTCACAGGCTTTTGTACAAAGCCATCGACGCTAATGCCATAAACAGAGGGCCCATCTACAACTACCGTGTGGAGATTTCCATCTTCTTTATCATCTACATCATCATCATAGCCTTCTTCATGATGAATATCTTTGTGGGTTTTGTCATCATCACATTTCGCGAACAAGGAGAGGCTGAGTTCAAAAACTGTGAACTAAACAAAAACCAGGTTAGTCTGAATCACATGCCTTCACATGCTGTGTGTTGTACATGATGATGATGCTAGATTCTGTTTGTGTATCTTTTGCTTACAGAGGCAGTGTGTGTATTATGCATTAAAAGCTCAACCAATAAAGATTTACATCCCCAAAAACCCCTCTCAGCTCAAATTCTGGAGAGTCATCAATTCATCTCAATTTGAGTACATCATGTTTGTGCTCATTCTGTTAAACACGCTCACACTGGCTGTGCAGGTACACATTCTACACAAATTAAAGGAGGGTCCTAAGCTCAAAGGGATATTCAAAATAATAAATTCAAAATTGTGAGATCTCAGTCCACAAATTGTACAGTGCATATTTACTTTTTTTATATTTATTCATTTGGCAGAAAATTTTATCAAAAGCAACTTACAAGTATTATACAGTGTACATATATCACTGCAGAGTAAACAGGGTTAAGATGTCTTCAGTCATTGTCTGCTGGCACTGGGATTCAAACCCACAACCTTCTACTTACAAGACCAACTCTCTAACCACTAGACCATGACTGACCCCACATACTGTACTTAATACTGTATTTGTCATGAGTTTAAATCCTGGGATTGCAGACACTCATAAACAGATGTATAGTATAATGCACTGTACGCATCTGCCAAATGCATAAATATAAATGCATTAATGTACGGATAAATTTATCTATGGAGAAAATTGGACAGGGACCAGTTAAGTGTCTACAGTTAAAAATAAAGAATGAATATGCAAGATCTGTATTGAGAAAAAGAATCCCTAATATTTTTTTAATATCATGTATTTACAAGTATATACAGAATTGGGAATATCAAAGTTACAGTAGGACTTGCAGCCATGTCTGTAAATCATTTTTTTGACCTGACAGCATTATGAGCAGTCAAAGCTCTTTAACTTTGTGATGGACATCCTTAATATGGTCTTCACCACACTCTTCACCATCGAGATGATCATCAAACTTCTCGCTTTGAGACCATATGTGAGACCTGACGCCCACATTCACTTCACCTTTCATTAGTTATAATATTGACAAATGCCTTTATATGCCTTTTAATGTCTCTCTCTCTCTTTCTTGCTTGATCTTTGCTCTGGCTTACACAGCACTACTTTATAGATGCCTGGAACTCTTTTGATGCATTGATAGTGGTGGGAAGTTTGGTGGACATCATGATCGCAGAGTTCAGTGTATGTGACTGTTTTAAAAACATCAGTTTTTACCTTTCGTTTCCTAAAACACATACATTGTGATCATCGATTAATAAATAACATCAATCTTTTTTCAACTCTGCATGTGATTTCTTCTCATTCCCTCATTTGATTTGATATATTGTGTCGCTCTCAGGGTGGAGGAGGACATGGTGAGGTAAGAATATAAATATTAGGTAAATTTATCATTTGTTGTTTGCTAACTCAAAATGAAAATTCTTTTGACATTGTAAACCTGTATGAGAACACAAAAATATATTTTGAAGAATGTTGGAAAAAGGAAAGCTTTGTTCCACTGACTTGCATTGTTTTCCATACAATAGCAGAGGTTTTTGGTGACCAACGTTCTTCAAAATATCTTTTTTTGACAGATGACTTTGAACATGAATAAATGTGAATTAATAAAATATGAATCTAGTTCTATATACAAATTCTGGTTTGTGTGTTTCTTCTCCACTTCGAAGGGGAAAGAAGGAGAGGGGGCCAAAGTGTCAATCACTTTCTTCCGTCTTTTCCGAGTGATGCGACTGGTGAAGCTCCTCAGTAAAGGTGAAGGGATTCGAACGCTCCTTTGGACATTCATCAAATCTCTTCAGGTAAGAAACAAAACCACCAAATCTCCAGAAAAACTTTAATTCATTCATTCATTTATTTACATCTTGCGGTCTCTCTGTGGCTTACCTCAGGCCTTGCCGTATGTCGGTCTGCTCATTGCCATGATCTTCTTCATCTACGGTGTCATTGGGATGCAGGTGAGTTCTGTTGTGTGTTCATTTTGTGCATAAAAAAGTAAAAAACAACACTAAAAGGTTTTTCTTTTGTTTCCAGACATTTGGGAAGATCGCTATAGATGACAACACTGAGCTTAATCGAAATAACAATTTCCAAACCTTTTTCATGGCTGTTCTGCTGCTCTTCAGGTAAGTGTTTTGCATTTACCTTTTGTATGATTTTGTCCACATATGGGTGTTACATTTTTCATTTAGCTTCTCTTTCCATTACGTTCATCAAACCCAGATGTGCAACAGGAGAGCAATGGCAGGAGATCATGTTGGCGGCACTGCCAGGCCGTATGTGCGACCAGGAGTCTGACTTTGAGCCGGGAGAAGAGTACAGCTGTGGGAGCAACCTGGCATACCTCTATTTCATCAGCTTCTTTGCACTTTGTGCCTTCTTGGTTAGAAATATAGCGTGTTTTTCCTATCTATCCACTAAAGCGATACACCAAACCAAAATGAGAATTCTATCATAATTAACTGAATTTCCTTGTTCAGTTAAATACAAAGAGAGATATTTAGAAGAATGTTAGCAACTGAGGATACTAGAAGACAATTGACCTCCATAATAGTTGTCAAAATAATGTCATTTTTGGAGTTCTGAGCATTTTTTAAAGAAATTTAGGCATACAAACAGTTCTGGGCCAAAATTTTCTACTATGGAGCTCCAAAAGTCTCTGTTGCTGACATTCTTCTACATAGCTCCTTTGTGTTCAACTATACAAATGAAATGTGTAATGTTGTGGAGCAACTTGAGGGTAAGGCTGAGAATTAATGGTTGAGTGACATTCAGAAAAGGAGAGAGAAGATGTAAGTTGATAATTCAGTGGGTTTTACTGTATGTGTGTCATAGATTATTAACTTGTTCATCGCCGTCATCATGGATAACTTTGAATATCTGACCAGAGACTGGACCGTGCTGGGCACACATCACCTGGATGAGTTTAAAAGAGTCTGGTCAGATTATGATCCAGAGGCCACGTAAGCAAACTTTTATATTTGGTTTACATGAACTTTTTATTTATAAAGTCTTTTCATTATTATATTAGTCTGTATTTAAACATGACACATTTTATTCCAGAGGAAGAATTAAACACTTAGATGTAGTAACCCTGTTGCGCAGAATTCAGCCGCCACTTGGATTTGGAAAACTGTGTCCCCATCGGGTTGCATGTAGGGTGAGTATTACTCATATCATTGCAATGATGAATAAATCTTCAACCTGAACAATTAAACTCTTTATCTCTTTTCTTTCTCTTTTCTCTTATCTGTCTGTCCCTGTTTGTAATCTACAGAGACTGGTCTCTATGAATGTGCCTCTTCATCCCGATGGCACCGTGACTTTTAACGCTACCTTGTTTGCTCTTGTCAGAACATCTCTCAAGATTAAAACTGACGGTTGAGTAACTGCACACATTATAAAATACACACCATTAAAAAACATACATAATAGATACATGTACTCATGTGCAGAGTGTTGGGCAAAAGAATAGTAAATTTTAAAGGCTGTTTAGGTTTTTTAACAAACATATTTATCATTCAAGTTCAAGTTTAAGTTCAAGTCTGCTTTATTGTCAATTCTTCCACATGTACAGTACATACATACAGAGAATCGAAATTGCGTTACTCTCAGACCCCCGGTGCATACAGATAACACTAACATTAAATAGATAAAAAGATAAAAAACTATACAACTATACAATAAGGGAATGTGAAGAAAGATATAATATCAATAAAATAAAAAAATAAGGTTAATAAGAACAGAAAAACAAAGCAACGCAAGGCACATGGTAGATAGAGTGCAAACCAGTGAACAAAAAGTGCAGATAAAAAAAAAAGATTTTTAGTGCAAATAAATAGCTTATAGCTTATACCAGACTGATTAAAGTGGCAAAGTGACAAGTGAAAGAGCAGTTATTTGTTAAACTGACTGATGAGGTAGTAGAATGGTGTCAGTTCCATGGTGAATGAGGTAGTGAGCAGACAACTGCTGCACAAAGTGACTGGTGCATGGCATCGTATGTTAGAGGGAGGGGGGGGTGGAAGGACCTGGGAATGTGGGACCTGGTGTGGGAGGTGGGGGGGGATGTTCACAGTTCAGTGGTGCCTGGGGCAGAAGAGAGACGAGGGGGCAAGATCGGGAGCGAGTTCAGCTTCCTGACAGCCTGATGGATGAAGCTGTCCTTCAGTCTGCTGGTCCTGGCCTGGAGACTTCGCAGTCTCCTCCCTGATGGCAGCAGACTGAAGAAGCTGTGTGATGGGTGAGTGGGATCACCTGAGATGCGGAGGGCTTTCCTCATGAGACGCGTTCCATAAATGTCCTGGAGGGAGGGGAGAGAGACCAATGATCTTCTCAGCTGCTCTTAATATGCGTTGCAGAGTCTTCCGGCAGGACACGTTGCAGGCGCCATACCACACAGTGATGCAGCTGGTCAGAATGCTCTCGATGGTGCCTCTGTAGAAGGTGTACATGATGGGGGGTGGGGCTCTGGCTCTCCTCAGTTTGCGGAGGAAGTAGAGAGGCTGCAGTGATTTCTTGGCCAGCGATGCGGTGTTGTCGGTCCAGGAGAGATCCTCGGTGATGTGCACACCCAGGAACTTGGTGCTGCTCACTCTCCCCACAGTCGCACCGTTGATGGTCAGAGGAACATGCTGAGTGAGCGCTCTCTTAAAGTCAACCACAATCTCCTTCGTCTATTCCACGTTCAGAGAGAGATTGTTGTCACTGCACCACCTGGCCAGGCAGCTCCCCTCGCTCCTGTAGTTTGTCTCATCTCTGTTGCTAATGAGACCCACCACAGTCGTGTCATCCACAAACTTAATGAAGTGGTTGGAATTGTGTGACGGTGTGCAGTCGTGGGTCAGCAGAGTGAAGAGTAGTGGGCTCAGTACACATCCTTGGTGGGCCCCAGTGTTCAGTGTGATGGTGCTGGATGTGTTTCTGCCGACACGTACTGCCTGAGGTCTTCCAGTTAGAAAGTCCAACAACCAGTTGCACAGTGAAGTGTTGAGCCCCAGCTCGACCAGTTTGTGAATGAGCTGTTGAGGGATGATTGTGTTGAATGCTGAGCTGAAGTCAATGAACAGCATTCTGAGGTATGAGTCTTTTTTCTCTAGATGTGTGAGTGCTGAGTGGAGGTTGGCATCATCGGTCGACCGGTTTCACCGATATGCAAACTGGAATGGGTCCAGGGAGGGGGGGAGGGCAGTCTTGATGTGGTGCATGACTAGCCGTTCGAAGCACTTCATGAGGATGGGAGTAAGTGCAACAGGACGGTAGTCATTGAAGCAGGATGGAGATGACTTCTTCGGGACTGGAATGATAGTGGTAGCTTTGAAGCATGTGTGAACAACAGCCTGACTAAGTGAGATGTGAAAATGTCTGTGAAGACATCAGTGAGTTCTGCTGCACAGTCTCTCAGTACACGCCCAGGAATGTTGTCAGGACCCGGAGCCTTGCGAGCATTGATCCTGCTGAAGGATCGTTCAGCAGAGAGATGTTGCTGATTCAATATTTATCATCATTTATCATCATTCATCAAGTTTCTTAAAGTGGTAGTTCACCCAAAAAAGAAAACTGTGTCATCATTTACTCACCCTCTTGTCATTGACAAAAGAAGATATTTTAATAAAACCCATGCACTTCTTTTGTAAGGACACAAAACCAATGTAAGTGATTAGGTGTGAGTCCCCAACATTCTTCAATATATCATCTTTTGTGTTCCGCAGTTGAAAGAAAGTCATCGTAATTAAAATTTGAAAAGTTTAAATATATTTTTATTTTAGGGTTATTATTTTAAATATTCAAGTTTTACTTTAACTGAACGTGTTTGTTTGCCACAGGACCTATTGACCAGCAGAATGAAGAGCTCAAAGTCATTATTAAGAAGATCTGGAAGCGAACTAAACCCAAACTACTAGATGAAGTTATACCTCCTCCTGCAGGTCAGAAAATACTTTAGTTAAAATATTTCACTATATTTGAAAAAAATACATAGAATTAAAATGTTTAAGAAATATTTCAGGATTAGATACATTTTCTATATGTATATTTCTGTATTTTCTATATTTAAACTGTGTTACATATGGCTGAAATATAATGCCATTAGATATCTTTAGTTAAATATTCAAAAGGGTTTTTTTGGATGTGTTTGGGCCACTCTGTGTTTCAGGAAATGAGGTGACCGCTGGAAAGTTCTACGCCAGTTTCCTGATTCAAGACTACTTTAAAAAGTTTCGTAAGCGGAAGGAAAAAGAGAGAAAGAAGAAAGGAAAGGATAAGTCTGCTTCTCTTCAGGTAAAGACATAACTCTGGCTGTCTGAAATATCCCCCTATACCCTAATATAGTGTATAATTTGAGAGGATGTATATTTTTATTGATGTTTGAATTCATAGTAGACATTATTGAGTTCACTTATTCAATCCCATGATCCATCATAATAACTAATGTACAATTGACATCTTACACCGACAGCGATTTCAGGTAGCTGAAAATAGGGACCGTTTTTGGAAAATCCTCTGTTTTTAGTGTGGTGATCCACAAACCTTTTGTTTGCTTCAGGCTGGGTTACGAACACTACAGGATCTGGCACCAGAAATGCGTCTGGCCATGGCAATGGAGGAAGAGGAGGGGCTTGACGGAGAGATGATGGAAGAAGAAGAGTTCTTCAGGGTGAGAACAAACAAATACATTTTACCATGTTTAAATCCAAACCCCACACTTAAAAAAAACTGAATCATGATATTATCTTCAGTTAATTCTATTTGCATTAACAAACACAGAGTGACAGCGTCTTCAGCGATGCTCCTCCCACACCGACTATGTCTACTCCCAGATGCACCCCTCTGCCCCCCCATCTGGATGAGAGCACAGTGAGCATTGACATTCATCCTAAAACCGCCGGCGGGGACTTTATGCTGGAGGAGGCGCTGGAGGACTCTCGTCCAGTCTCAGCGTTGTCACAGAATGAAGTGATAGTTGAACAGCCTCACAGGTTGTCTCCCCTGCCCAAAAGGTGGGCTTCCAGTCACAACAAACTTAACACATTGTGGATACTGAATACCAAACCAAGGCAAGAATTCGTAAAGGTTCGAAACCAAATGAGGCCGCTATTATTAGACGCTTGAATCAGCTAGCTTGAATCCTGCTCAGAAAATGTTTGAAGTCACTTTGACTTTGGATCTAAAATTTTCTTCTGCCTCAACAATTCAGATTTATGGGGAAATAAAATTAATATAAACATTTCTATTAAACATGATTAATCATAGTTATAGAAGGTGCTATGCTTGTCAGCCTGAAATTTGCGCCTTTAGATCTCCGACTCTCTTTTGTTTACTAATCCTCTGAATAATTCAGTTTTCAGATCAAGAATAAAAATCCAGTCTTTCTGTGCACATGGAACAAAAGCCCTTCCTTAGACAAATGAACAAACTGTAAAGTGCATTTTGATTTAAAGTTCATGTGAATTTGTTTAATAAGACATATTTTAACATTCATATTAAAATAGTTTGCTCACTGTAAGGTTCATATGGCTGCTGTCCTTCCGAAACCTTGTATCTCCATACTTAATTTCCTAAGAGGTCATTATGAGTCACTCTTTATGTTTTCCACCTGAGGTTTTGTAAGGATAATAACAAATGTTCTGACCTGCTGATGTCAATTGGTTGGTTTCTTAAGATGTTTTTTTCCTTCTCATTTTCACATTTATTTGTTACTGGAACCACTTAATAAGTCATTGTTGTGGAACACAAAGGAGAGATTTAGAAAAACGTCTCTATGGTTTTGTGTTCATACAATGGAAGTTAATGAGGGTCAGTGTTGTTTTGCTCCCAACATTCTTCAAAATATTTTTTCTTTTGTGTTCTACAAAAGAAAGAATATCATACAGATTTCAATGTGAGAGTACATGAAGTTGATCCCAAAATGAAATAAAACTTTTTCAATGTTAGAGGTGGTTGGGTTGTAGTTTGGATGATGGGAATTTTCATTTTACGTTCAGTTCTTGGATGAACTACAAGAGATCCCAAATTCCATTCGACTGGATGATTTAAGACTCATATAAAGATTTTGTTGGATGGTTCAGATGCACCTCTTTCAGTTTTATTAAAACTTCACAAAAGTTCAACAAAATACAACAACCAAAACACTTCCAACTCAACCAGAACGTTAAAGACAGGGTAACCGATTGCTGATACGATTGTTGTTATTTCAAATACACAACAAAACTTGCTTTGCTCTCTGTTTCGACATTCTTTCTAATTCTTACTGCTGGTTTCTTGCAAGACTTCACAGACTTCAGAAATCAGTTACCCTTCCTTTCAATAAACATCTTAAGATTAAATCCAGAAGTGCTTCTGGACCAGTGTCATGGTTTACGCAATGATCATTTGCTCTTGCTTACTCTTATTTTGTTTTTGCTCTTTAGGAATGAGACCCCTAATGCTAGCGTCTATACTCCACCTCCACCTCCTGATATAGGGAGGCAAAATGGAGTGGGAGAAGTTACAGGAGGAGGCGGACCCCCAGGAGAAGGAGAGTGTGTGGAGATAGGACATCCTGCAGAGCAAATAATAAAGCAGGCCATGCTGAGCACTGCGTCACATGACAGGTCCGGAGAGCTGTCAATCAATTGGCAGTGATTGACACATGATGTTGGCTTGTAAGCCATTTTTATCGTGCAACACTATTAATTAGTATTTGTGTTTAAACAGTCAGTGGCATCCTGAGGTTCTTTCAGCACATACTGCAGCTCTTAATGGGAGAAGTGAAAGTGTTTCCCCAGTACAGCAGAATAACATCAACACCAACGACTACCAAGACGCCGGTGGCTACAATGGAAATGGTTACTCTGGAAATGGCAATGGTGTAAATGGGACTTATCCTAGTAACCGTTACTCAAACGGCTACAACAGCAATGGATACAGTGCTAATGGATACAACAATGAATACAACACGAATGGTTTCGCTGCTCGGCGACGCATGCTTCCCCCAACTCCCTTAGGTAAGTCCATATGAGAATTATTACATATTCTCTATGCACAAATTCTACTTACATTCTTCAGTAAACTTTAGAAACTCCAAAGATTTGTCTCTCTCCACGAAGGTCGAAGGCCAAACTTTAACATACAGTGTTTAAGAAGGCAGGGCAGCAATGAGGATCTTCCCATTCCAGGCACCTACCACCAAAACTCTCCGCCCTGCAGAGGACGCACACAGGTAGCTCCAGTTCCTACATTGAGAGTTAAAGGAATGGATCAGTTTGGGTCATCATTGACTCTCATGGTAGGACAAGAGACTAATAAGGGAGTCAATGGTGACCCAAAGTTGTTTCCAGTAGTCATTGAAAGCAATTGAATTCGACTACTATTCAAATTCAATTTAGCAAAATATGTGACAGTACAAACCTTCTCTTAAAGACACACAGTAGTTATGACTCACGGCGAAGCAGCATCTCATCTGAAGTGTCTTCAGCCTCCTGGGCAAACAACCAGCCCAGACGCGGCCGTCTCTTGTATGCCCCGCTTATTCTCGTGGATGAGGCGGGGGGCACTCAGACCGTGTGGAGCGACACCAATGGAAGCGCCACTCTGCCGGCATTGACTCGTCCCGGGTGGCCTACGAGCGGACCAGACGGTGCTGTGGCTCAGCAGTCTCGGCCGTATACTACACTCAGAGTTCCTCCTCAACACAGCACCGGCTACATAGAGAGAGGAAGTGCAGACAGCCTCGTAGAGTCGGTAAAAACATCTTTATGTGCATCAAATACATGTATTTACACAATAATGATATTAATGTTTATTTTTTTATACTGTCAGCACCTTTAGTAATGTTGTTTTATCTCTTAGATCCTGATATCTGAGGGCTTGGGTCTCTATGCCAAAGACCCCAAATTTGTTGACTTTGCGAAGCGAGAAATTGCAGGTGCATGTCACATGACTGTTGATGAAATGGAAAGCGCTGCAGCTGACCTGCTGACTCGAGGAAAGACCGGACAGCCAATCAGACGCTTCGAGGAGGATCTATCTGATGAGATGAATTGTGTTATATCATACTAAGGACTATATTTTTCTAAAAAATTCTAAAAAATGTGGTTAGTTAAATTGTACAGACTGTATTTTAATGCATCACTACTTGAATTCATTTTCAGTGTTTTATGTAACGATATAATAGTATATTACTCATTCTTTTTTATTTTCCACTAAGCAAATTGGAAAAGTAAATTCATTCTATATATTCAGGAGCAGCAGTAGCATATAAAAATGGTAAAGTTTAAAATAATAGAAAAATGAAAGCCATACCAACAAATATTGTAGTTTAGTAAAATAGCTTAGTAGGCTGGTGTGTTTATTGAGGATCAGTGAATACAGACCCACTGACACTTTTTTTTAACATATTTTATAAAATAAACCAGTTATGAATTTATTGGACAGTTCAGATGCCAAACCCTGTAAACGTGTCAAACAACTTTTTAGAGGGTTTTGAATCTGGACTTTACAATTGCACAGTATTAGTATTTTTGTGAGATGTTTTTGGTCTTAAACTCTCTTAGAAGCAATATAAACACTAACTCTATTTATTAAACTATATTTTATGTCAGTCTATTTGTTTTCACCTTCAATATTTAATATATTGAAAAACAGCAGTCCTCAATTTTGGTGGGATGGAATCTTTGACCATGTGAAATATTTCTTATTGACGTATTCTGCTTTTTGGAGCTTCATATGTTGAGTCGTGTGAAAGGAAATAACTGGGAACAAGGCGACTAGATATTTTTATAAAAACTCATATAACTAAGATAGCATTAGGGCGAGTAAATTATGAATGTCCAGACTTGCAAGTCAATGGCGAAAAACAACAGTAGACGATGCAGGTACTGGAATCTACATAATGAGTGTTCTTCCACCAGGGTGGAGATGGATGTCATTCTATATTGCTATTCTCACTGAGTTCTTGTCTGCTTAGAGAAGACTTCACCTGTATAAATATATTTGTTCTGGAATTGTTATTTCTGAATTCTTCTAAATAACTTATGTCAAATTATAATGCCCATAAAACAATCGACAGTGTGAATATGTAAACAAGATTTTATTAACTGTTAAAGAAGTTTCCATTAGATCATTGAACCTTCTGGAGACGAATGTAGACCCTGTAGTCCTCAACAAACACTGCTTGCCTTTAATAAACATTTCTTGCTAATATGTGAAAAAGAAAGGTTATTACCATAGATTTTTTAACATGATTTCCATTTTCATTCTTTGGGTCATTAGTGAAATCTTCTTTAAGTTTTAGTAGTATAATATAGATGTGTAATGGACAGCAGACGCTTACTGCTTTAAAACTTTACAAGCTATTATATGCTGTTAATTTATAATGCTTTCAAAATATTGAGAATCACTATTTGAACATTCTGAATTGAAAAGCTTATATGTGTCATGTCAAAAGTGCTGGTTCCAGTAAGAGGTGAGTTTCCACAATTCTCTGGTTGTATAGCCACCGCTTTACACATCTTCACAGTCACTAAAACCTTTCAGATTTAAAGTTGGAGTAAAGGCATCTATGGCCTGGTCCAAAACAATCAATCGTTGGATCCAATCATCTGGTTTTAATAATCGTCTATCTTGTAATTGTAATCATATTCCAGTGCATCTGTCAAATCAATCTCTTCCGGCTGAGTTGTGTTCTCCTCAAGGATTTCCTCAAGAGCCCATGGATCATACCAGGGTGTGGTACCTTCTGTGGTTGTTGGAACTGTGGTCGTTGTCATTATGGTAGTGGGGGGTGGAGTCGTCTTGGCAGCCAGTAGCCTCTGTTGTCGTAGGCGACGGAGTCTGAGCAGTCTTAACCTCCGGAGACGTGCCCGGTTTGTCTCAACACCGTTGCCGGCTTGAATTCGGTTGCTGAGTTCAGAATTACCGCTGTATCTTCCTCCACCCCTGTTGCCGCTGTTCAGTAACCGGATTGGCCTGTTGCCATTGAGAGCCATGATCTGCTTGATGCGGTCCCAGTTTGACTTGCTGAGATCAAAGTTGCACAGAGTGGCACCTGGCTCGTACCCCACCACACACAGACGGGTAGAGGAAGAAAAGCCTTCGGCTCTGGCCGTCACACGATACTCGCCCGGGTTTAGAAGTCGCCAGTAGTCACCAGATTCACCTAAGAGTAAATACATGCAGTGGTTGATTTATTTACACTTTTTACTGCTTCTTTTTTCCTTTATGTGCACTGCGGTATTAGCTCTCATTTTACAAGTTTTCTAAGACATTCTATGAGACATTCTAAATAGAAAACTCCCTTGAAACAAGAAACACCTCACCTGTCCTAATGTCATGATTGACTTCCTCTACAGACACTGTGGCATTGACGATAGGATTCCCATCTTTATCCCTCACCACACCCTTAATTCCTCGGTGAACCTGAAAAATCATCAAAGGTAAACATTAAGCCCATGCATATACACTCAGGACCCAAAATAAAACATCCAAAATAGTACTTAAAAATATCTGTCAAAAGTTTGGGACACTTACTCACTTTTGAATTCATTTTTTTCAATATTTTCTAATAATAATAATAGGAATAAACTCATAAAAAATTATGAAATAAAACAATGAAAAAATTAAAACTAAATCAAAACTTTATATTTGATATTCTTCAGTGTATCCACCTTTAGACTTAATATTTCTTTGTGATTTAATATTCAGTAGAAGATTTTTTAAAACATTTTTAATGAAATAAAATTTAAATTTTGTCATGATAAAATATGTATGTTTGCTAAGTTTTATTTTTGTCTGATATAATTTAATACACCTTCAAATCAAAAGTTCCTTTAAAGTCATAAGAAATATTTCACCCAAATACAAACATATCAAATAAATATATACATTTATTTATTTATCTATAAATTTATAAGCAAACGTTTTTTGTTTTGTTTTGTTTTACCATAGTTATTTTTAAAGTGTAGCTGATAAAAATCAGAGAGGCAAGATTTCCGACTTCATTTTAGAGGTTTCAGAGTCATTGACATGCATGGGAAAGCTAACGAATATCTTCATTTAACAGTTTTAAAGACATCTTGTCTCAAAACTTTCATAAAGAAACTGTGGTGATTTACCAGCATATTTCTAACTAGTTTTAGTCATGTTTATATTGTAATTGAGAATCTCACCTGAACCATAAAGGTCAGCAATGCTTCTCTGTTATGCTCCCATTCTCTCAAAAGTTCGCTCTGATGTGGGAACTTATCACAGCCCAGAAAAACAGAGAGCTCGAAACTGTTAGTGTGAAGATAGCTGAAATCATTCATACCTATGGAAGAAGCAGAAATTAATGTTATAGCATAAAATATTTCCAATAATAAAACAGATTTAGAAATAATACACTCAGAAATAATTTTTTGAGAATTAGAGATTTATACTTAAAAAAAAGCCAATTTTAAAGCTTTGAAACGAAAGAATTACACTTTTTAAATTGTGTTAATATTTAGGTTAAAAAATTTAAATCTGATTCAATAAATATTTCATATACAATTTCCCAAAATATTGGGTGTCATTTACAAATATATAATTTTAATAAATTCTTTTTACTTACTACACAAACTTTTTGTTAATGTATTTATACATTTTAAAGAAATTAAATGTTTGATATTTAATAAATTAATGTTTTAATAAATATAATAATTTTCACTGACAAAAATCTATTTAAAGATTTTAAGAAAATATAGAGGTTTCATTTTGAGACATTTACAAAGACACATAAATCATTTTCGAAAGTGTACCCACTTCCAGGAATGGGCTTCCATTTGGCACGGTTGACAATACCAGTGCCACCTGTTGGGTCATCACTTTGGCAACCTCCTTGATGGGTGCGAGTCATGGTCCGGTGAGTGGAGGCATAAGATATTGCCAACCAGCGAAATAAAGACTGGTCTTCTGTGACCCTGATCTCATCCTCTGCTTCAGCCTCTCCATAACCTTCCCTGTAGCCTTCTGGATATCCTTCTTGATACCCCTCCTGATACCCTTCTGAATGGTACCCCCGATTCTCCTCATAATATCCTTGATTTTCCTCCGGGTAGCCTTGGTTTTCCTCACGATAGCCTTGATTGTCCTCACGGTAGCCTTGATTCTCCTCACGATAGCCATGATTTTCATGGTGGTAGCCATAATTTTCTTGATGGTACCCGTAGGACTCATGATGATAAGGGTTGCTTTCTTGACGGCTGCCGTAGCTCTCCTGATGGTAACCGATGTGAAGGTATGGGTTGGGTTCTTCTTCTTCCTCCTCCTCGTATTGTCTCTTGCGTCTGTTTGCTCTAGAGTTCAATCGTTTCTCTCTCTCCTCAGACTCTTTGGTTGGGCGGCGCATGTCAAAGGGGTACGTCACAAGTCTTTCGCCACCCTGAAGGTTGGCACCGAGCACGAACGGATGGGCCTTCATCCACGTGATGAGTGCAAGAGTTTCCATTGCAACCTAAATAAAACATGATCGAGTTAAACTGTGAGTTCTGCTCCTCAAATCTGATTGGTCAGAGCCTTGTTTGTACATACCGAGCCATTGCCTGACAGATAACCCTCAGGGATGGGCACATGGTGGTTAGGTGTCAGTTTTGGCACCATGCCGGAATCCTCAGCATCCCAGAGGATGTTATTTAAGTCTGGAAAATTTTGAAAGATGTCATGGCCGTCTTCGGTCCAGTGTCCTAATGTCCAACTGCCCAACTCGGAGCCCTGTGGGACAGAAGTATGTTTAGGTTTAAAATGAATATATTCTGCAGAAAAAATATTGTTTGTTTTTTAACTGTAGTAGAATGTGCTTTTGGCTCTTTGTTCAGTTTTAATGCATCCCCACCTTCTCAAAAGCCTTCTCGTGGCCGTCAGGGTTGACTGAAGGCACCAGATGAATTCTGGTCTCATCCACCAGGTGACGCACTCGAGGGTTGCCATCTTTATACTCCCGGCAGAGGTACTGCATGAGCATCAGGAGAAGCTCTCGTCCCAGAGCCTCATTCCCATGAAAACCTGCTGTGTACCTGAACTCTGGCTCTCCTGAGAGAAGATGGGTTTGTATTGAATATGAAATGAAATCTGAACCTATCACATATTTGTTTCCATTTTACAATAATTTGAAACTGCAATACTGCAATGATCAGAAGGTTGTTTTTAATGTAATAAAAATGTCTCATAACCCAGTTTTGTCCTTCTTCACCTGTTTCGTGTGACCCAGGATTATCAGTAATCTCCATAGCATAAATCTCTCGACCATTAAAGCTCTTGCCAAGACTGTAAAATCGGGTGATGTTGGGACACTCATCAGAGACAGATTTCATCAGCTGTAAAAACAAGAAAAAAAGAACACGTTTTACAATGTGCTACATTGTTTGAAACCCCAAGTATGGACTGGCAACCACCATAGCGGTTTGTAAATGGTTAAAACAGGTTTGAAAACCCGTCACAAATGTAAAAGGTTTTGTTTGGGCAAGCACAACACATATTTTCTAAATAATGTAAAATATACTCTTTACTTAAAGATTTTTTTTACCCTGATGTATAACAACTGGTTTCATTCAACGGATGGCATCTGTCCTTACCTTCTCCATATCAAGATAATTGTGATATTTATAGTCCAGGTCATCTCTGGGTGTCACCTCATTCTGACTCTGGTATTGGTTGAGAGAATCTGAGCGTAGAACAAATGAAGAGTATATAAATTGTTATACACTAACCAGTCTATTCAAAACTACAACAGTCTTTCCATCAAAAGAGTCTAACATCATCTAAAGACCCTTAACATCAAAATTAGCCAAGATTATTTGTTTTGACAAACGCAGAGAAAGATATTTGGAAGAATGCTTGTAACAGTAACAGTTTTTGGACCTCATTGTACTATCTTAGTAGGAAAAATCACAGAAAGTAAAAAGAACCTCATTTTTTATGTTCTGAAAAATATTCTATTTAGTGTTCAACAGAACAAAAAAATATAAAGCAATAAAAAAATACTCTGGCAGTCAATGGGGCCCAAAAACAATTCCAAGCAATTCTTCAAGAATTAATTTTTTCAAAACCAAGAGATGTATACAGATGTATACAGAACTCAAAGGTGAGTAAATGGTGACATAACTGTATTTTTTTGTGAACAATGCCTATAATATGTGAGCCATACAGAAGAAATGTTAGACTCAAGGAAATCTCTAAACCAGGGTACAATATTGCCAAAAAGGACATTAACAAGAAATCCGCACGTCCACAGAAACAGATGCAAGATTTTCAGTAAATTATTCTAGACGTCAGCTTTTCATCACATTCCTGGCTGGGAGAAAAACACATACCAAGATGTGTTATTCCCCAATAACAACCATTAAAACTAATAACACATGCCTGGCATTACTTGTGTGTTTAACATCACATATCCACCCTCTGCTGTCATCCTGTAAATCACACATTTTGATTTTCGTGAGAGATTTGAAATTTAAAACTAGAATTTGACTGACTAGAATTTCCATGTAACAAATAGAGTTATGTACAGGCATACATCTGTTATTGCAGAATGAACCTGGTCAGTGTGACCCTTAACTTTGCGTTGTGTTCTGATCTCCCTGTCTTGGCTTATTTTGTGATAACAACCTGCTGCCTGTACACAACCCCTTACTTGAGTGTTATTTCCAGTTCTGTGTCTTTCACCTGGTACAGGGCATCCCAAAATCTCCAATCTCATACACATAGTGCCGTTCCAGCTCTGGGGCAAAACGCGGATGTAGCGAGCCACTACAGGCTCCATAAACTGAGACAACACTGGGGTGCTTTTATCCGTGTTACCAAAGAACAACTAAACACACAGGCAAGAGAAACAGAGATATTATTGTCCGAAAAATGGCTTCTGAAAATATAGAAACCATATATTATCTTGAAACAAACCCATTCAGCATATCCATCATGAAGAACAGTCCACTCTCTGCTGTCATTGCTGAAGGCCACATGATATGAAGACACATAGTCACTCCTGAAAGTGGAAAAAAACTGTTAACAATAGTCTACTAGTTCCTCCAGTAAGATATACCCGGTCCCAATGTTTTTGATGCTACAATTTGCACCTTCATGCCACTTGTAAATCTACCTCATCAGGCCAGTTGTATAACTTCTGATGCCTCTTTGACTGTCTTGCACTATAATGCCACAACTGCACAAAACTCAATGCCTATTTATCTTTGCCTATGTACAGTGACATGTCCACCAACATGTTTAGCTATGTCTAGTTTTTTTTAATTTTTTAATAATTTTACTTCCTATATAGCTCTATTGATATGTTATATGTTTAGTCTTCAATTCTTGTGTAGTTTTTAACCAAATGTCTTGTCTTCACCGTGGGATAGAGGGTAAAGTAATTTCGATTGCTTTGTATGTCTGGAGTATGTGAAGAAAATCGACAATAAAAACCATCTGACTCTGATGTAATGTAAACTAGATACCAATACAAGAAGATTTTTTAAAGAAAGTTGATAACTGATATGCAGTCCTATAAATGGCATTTTCCAAAATTTCGTTTTCTGTTTTCTGCTGAATAAAATGTCAATAGAGTAAATAAATCATGACAGAATTATTATTTTTTGACTAATCACTTTAATAATCTTGCATAGCTTGACTCGACCACTGTTCTTACTCGATAGGGTCGTCTCGTCCCTGTGTTATGACCCCAGTGAACTCTGTCAGTGTGCGAGCATCCATTTCAATCCAGTGGAGCTTCTCTTCAGGATTACCACACCATGCCCCACCATTCAAATCATCTTCATCCCCAGACGTCTGTTAGAATAACAGGACAGGTCTTTTGTACTTTCACTTTTATTTATTTTCAGCAACTACAGCATCATTCACGGATGTACCTGAGTGTTTAGACGAGCTCTGTTCGGCCCATAGCGAAGATGATAAACAGAGGAAGTCAACAGCTGATCATTGTCTATACGATGAGACTCCATCCCCAGAGGAGGACATACTAAAAAGGCATAAAAACAACAGAGGTTACAAGGAGATGAATGAGACTCAAAATCCCCAGCACAAGGACAACATAACTGTCTTTGTTTGGTTCAGAGTAATGTGCATGTTCATGCATCTGTTTTTAAGAAGGCCAAGTGTCCTCTGAAAAGAACCAGCTGTGGAACTGGAGCATGGATTTGATCAGATTCAGTACCTTTATTATTTAAAAACAGCTAAATTCTTATGCATTTAGGTGTCCTTTGATTTAACTTAAACTAAGAATGTGAAACAAGATATTCTTAAGTGTGTAAACAAAAACTCAAAGTTTGACTTGAGGAACATATTTGAGTTGATGAGCAGCCAGAACTAAATGACGATTAAAGTTTTGATATTCTGTTACACAAGTACTGTTATATAAGAGTGTTATGACTAAGTTGTATGGAAGTAGTTATTAACAGTGTATATAAAAAGCACATTGTTTCTGACCAAAGTGCTTAAAAAAATCAACCAGTAAAGAGAGGCTAAAATTGGTGTAACATGATCGAATTCTTTGTCCTAGTCAACACCCTTGAAGCTGCAATTTGAACGAACTGTAAGCGTGCAATAAAAGAGAAAGAGAGGGGGAGGAGGGGATGGCAAGTCGCTCACCAAGTGACCTGGTTTGAAAAAGAACACAACTTCTGCAATTGATTTTGTTGCTTATAAAAGTTGTTAATAATGTACTTGTTATTTTCGTTATTGTTTCAGTACTAGTGTTTGGCATTAAGGTTCTTGACAGTACAGGCACAATCAAACATTTTGATGAAGCTGTCTGAGCCTTGCATCATAAATCTTGCCTTGCATCTCATGAAAAGAAAAAAATTATTTCAATCCGTAACCAATAAAAACTATTATTAACAACTGAAATTATTTGCTTGGTCAAGCAGATTCGTAATCCACAATAACACCATAATTCCTAACCTAGATGGAGAGGTTGTTTGTGAAGCTTGTTTATAAGATCACTTCTCAACTTTGGAGGTCCGAAAACAACGATTCTGTTTTATCTTCATTAAGTCAAAGACAAACATCGGATAACCACCTCTTAATATCCACAAGTCCGGCCAATAAGGGCTAAACAATATCACCAGTTTTCAAAAGTCTGACCAGGTTTCATATGCATATAAAAATGAATTAGAGGTTTTGCCACCAAATAATTTCTCCCAATGGTCACATGTTAAGATTAAAAAAGGAGTGGACCTAAATAGGACCCTTGTGGTACTCCTCAAATATAGGAGCAAAAGATAAAGGTAACCTACCATTAAGAAAAAGTCCTTTTTCTAATATATGTAGTAAACCATTGCAAACTAATACCTCTTCTCAAACAAATCCTTTAACCGCCAAAGAAAAGTACATTATATATACTCTTTATTCTGTATTATAATTATCATAAGATATTGTAATACCACTCACTCTTTGGCTCTTTGTACACACGTGGTGGAGGTCTCTTTCTCCTGATTTCTTCTTCCTCTTCTTCCTCATGCCACTTTGGTTTTCTTTCTGAGAAGGAAAGGTATCGGAAATTTAATACACTTGAACTTCAGAGTTTATATTAAATATTTATATCCTGTCTGTTCTTTGTTATTCTAGCCTGAAGAAATGACAATAAGAAAGTTTGACTGAAACTTGCACCCCACACCAGACATCTACAACCTGAATTCTTGCTAAGGGTCCAACAAACGTCATAAATGTTTCACCGTGGAATGCTAGAGAATGATTTTATCTTAATAACCCAGAGGAGGGAAATTATGTTTAGTATTAAAAGACAACAGCTGGCCATATGTTTGGAAGGTCATGTCCTAGCTTCAGTTTCTGTATAGTTATTTGAATGTAATACTTAGGTTTCAGCTTCTTCATCACCACGAGTGACGGGTTGGACATTATGCAAATGTGTAACATGTCATCTCCGCTCACTGGGGAAGTAAATGTATGTCTACAATCCGATAGTATCAAAACAGATTTTTTAACATGTACTAACACACACGCTAAGGACCATAGGGGCTCTTTATATTTTGTTGATTCCAAATCATTCTTTTATTCTCATCCTCCCCCTGCTTTTTTGGTGTCCTGTGTCCTGTTACCAAAATCCTGTTTATTGAAACAGTTCTTGTTCTCTTTCCTGATTAGATAAGTAAAATGGATTTTGTTCAAGACATTCCTGAAGAAATCTGTTTGCTGTGGTTTACAGGAATGAGGTTTTTAATAAATGATTGTCAAACACAATTTTTCAAAACTGTAGATAAAAATGAAGGAGAATAAAGGCCAGCTGGATATATTATATCTGTGATATTGAACATTTTCACTACAGATGTTAAGAAATGTAACGTAGAAGTGTAATAGAATTTGTAGAACTACAAAATCATACAATGCGCGCACGCACGCACGCACGCACGCACACACACACACACACACACACACACACACAAAACGAATGCACACACGCACTATGTTTGGCAGATGTACCTCTCTCTTCTTTGTCTATTCTCTCTCTTTCTCTTTCCTCTTTTTCTATTCTCTCTTTCTCCTCTTCCCGCTTCTTTTCTGTTGGCAAAAGTTGAACCAAAGAATGTCAAAATATTAGCTGACAGATATTCTTATATGTTGATGTTTGTAATGAAAATAGAAAAATAAAAAATTTGGCAGTCCCACTGCCATATTAAACCAGCAAATAAGTGACATGCTTTCTAAACATATGTGTGAAGGTTTTCTATGTTAATATTGAAGGAGTAATGAAAAGTATACAGTACTATACCATGTCCATAGTCATATTCTTCATACCAGTTGTTTTCAAATGGAAGAATGGTGGGCTCCTCTGGGATAAACAACAACAAATAATGAATAACTGTTATAGTCTTATAAGATAACATAGTTGTGACATATACTTCATTTAAAAAGAAAGAACATTCATTTAAAGATTTACATAAGGGCCAATTCTTTGTTACTTTTTCTTTGTTAGCTTTTGTGAAAGAAAGTTTGTTGGATATTTAGAAGTTCTTTATTGATCATTTGTGGAGTCTTGTGAAGCATCTTCATTTTGAAGAGTAGCTTCATGCTTAGCCAATCTTCTTTCTTTTATCCAGTTATTTTACAGTTAATACACGTGATAGATTTAAAAATAAAGACTGAAATCAAATATGCAGTACATTATAGAAATGTTCCTCTGTTTTGGAGAAGCTTGGTTTGGAACATTTTTTGTGTACCATTTGCTTTAAGGCCATTGGCTTGTGTACTTTGGTAGAGACTTTTTTGGATGTATCAGTTGAAAAACTTATAAAGTGTTTCCAACTTGTCTGTCTCTGTTGGGCTGATGTGTTTTAAAACAACCACACCAGACATTTGGGGTTTTTATGTAGTTTTTATGTATTCAAACAAAATCTTTGATGAGTAGGGTGAATTTTGTGATAAAATGTTTTATTTGATTTGGTTAACACCCATTTACAGGGCGGTATAGTTAACTACAAACACATTTATAAAACAAGTTTGAGATGTGAAGCAACTCATAAAACCAGAACTGTGCACTGTAATTTACTTATGTTTTAATATGTGCTTGGACAATATTAAAAATGACAAATACCAGTAAAATCTGTCCACTCTGGTGGTAAAACAACAGAGAAATAACAGAAGATTTTCCATACGTAAATGACTTATTTTAGTATTTCTGTTAGATTTTCACAATGAATGAATGTCTCACCTGTGGCACTGTAATTCCAGTTTTCATCCGTAGAGCTGATCTCTTGACCATCAGGGAAAGGCAGGTTTTCTTCTACCTCATCTGTTGCCAAAAATACAAGGTTGTATAATAAATAATAAAACAATAATATAAAGTAAAATAGGTATTAAAATGTAATTTTACACACAAATAACTATTTTCCAGCAGAAGCCCACATTTTAAAAGTACTTCATTAAGAGTCATTCAAGTTTAATAATTCTTCTATCAACAATGTGAGAGTTACATTTGGCATCCCAGTAATCGCTTTCTTCAATGCGACCAGCAGTCGAAGGAGTTGTAGGTACAGGTTCATCCACCTTCCAATAGTCATCGTCTTCTAATAAGGAAATTAAGTGTTAGTATTTTTAAAAAACTAATACAATTTTATTAATGAATAATAATTACATGAATGTTATCAAATACACATAAACTCTTCACCTAAGTCAGGATAAGGTTGGAGGTAATCATCTGTGTCAGGAGGCAAATCTGTTGGGAATTCCGTGGATTTCTCTGTCGGGGGCTGTGTGGTTTTTAGAGTTGTTGTCTCAGTATATACTGATGAGATCAAGGAGGGATAATGAGTGAAAAGTCATCTCAACACTAAAACATTTTATCTCATTTATTTATTGCTTTTGTAAATGTTTGTCAAAAAAGATCTAACATGTTTTTTATACTAACATTACTTATTTCGTGGTCTCTTTTTAACTTTTTCCTTCAAGTCACCTCAGAGCTGCTTGGTTACATCTAAATCATCATAACAAAGGGTTTTCTAACCTTCATCCCAGTATTGGTCAGGTTCAGGATCATAAAAGTCATCATAGTCGATGGGCGGTTGAGTGGTTGTGGGTATAGCAGTGGTGGTGGTGGTGCTGATGGTGGTGGTGATGATCTCCTGTTTCTTGCCTTTCTTCTTTCCACCCTTTTCTGCTTTGGACTTCTTCTCACCCTTGGGCTTCTTGGAGGGTTTGGGAGCTTTGGGTTTCTTGGTGGGCTTTGGCTCTTTCTGTCTTTTCCCTCTGCCCTGCCTCTCAGAGTCTCTACGAATTCTCTTTACTTTAGGGACAGACGAAGAGGAAGAAATCATACATTCCAGAGTACAGTAAGAGAGATGACTGTTATGAAGTTAATGCCATGATCAGAGACTATAACCATACATCAGGTTATGTAGGGGAATGTTATACTGTCATTAGTTTAAACCTCAAATCTTCAATCTAAAGACCACCCATGGACCACTCACAGATACTCTTACGTAAAGTCCACAAAAAACTGCTTCAAAGAAAGTATTTTAAGACCAAGTTTGATAGGATTTTTAATGTTTTGCTAAGGTTATTGTCAAAAATGGCATCAAAAATTCACGCCCTAGTCATTTAAAACCTGTATGACTTTCTTCTACAGAACAAAAAATAAGATATTTTGAAGAATGTTGGAAACCAAACAACAGCTGTTATCATTCATTTCTATTTTATGACACAAAACCAATGCAACGGAATGGCTATCGCTATTCTCTTACCAATACTCTTCAAATTATCTTCTAACTAGTTTAATAGTAATACCTGAAAACCTACAGGTTTAAAATATCACACTACTGTAGACTGCTTTATTGTTTCATTCACCATAAAAGCCAAGTGACTTTCACTGATCCACAACCCGGTTTTACAGCATATGAACATTGTTAGTTCATTTACAGCATAAATAAGTCTGATCAGCAGTAAAAACGTTCACTAAATATATTGCAGGATTATATGTGAGCATTTTTCACCAGATTAAGAAAACACGGTTGAAACTATAAGCAGTTTTTATATGCAGTTCATTCTAAGTTTAACATGATTTAGAAGAGCAGGGAGTACAGTTTGACTGTTTCTGAGTCCAGGGACTTGTACCTGAAAGCTTTAAGGCCATGCAGCCGAAGTCTTAAACACCATGAAATGAGGTCATGTACCCTCATAACTGTATTTCACAGCTAAAACACTTACACATACTAACAAGATTGGGATCACATTGCCACAAAAACATCAAATGTTTAAAAGTTATCACATTAAATTGAGAATGAAGAAAACAGAGAATGTCTTTCCAAACATTCTGTAACCTTTTATGGATTAGAGCCGCTTAACTGATAAAGGGCAAAAACAGCTTTAGAAAAACAGCCACATCAATTCTCATGAATCCACCATCTCTGGGTTTCTTAAGTCTGGTTTGTCCCAATGCAAAACTGACATAAATGTCTAAGCTTGTTGGAATACGTCTATGAGGATGTCGAGAATGTGTCAAGAACCCCAACGTTTTTAGATTTGACCTATATAAATAATTTGAGTTAAAATATGTTACAACATTGTGGAAAATATGAACTGAAATATGTTTGAATTATGAATTTTTTAAACAGTGAGTCACATAGACCTGCAATAATGCTGAAAGTCTAGGGTGCGGTTTCCCAGACTGGGATTATTTTAAAGCAACAGTTAATCCAAAAAGGAAAATTGTATCCTCATGTACTCACCAACTGTCTTTCTTTTCCAGAAAGTCTTACAGGTTTAATAGACTGTAAGCAGTCTTCAGTAAGGAAACCTCTGAAATTTATTTTAGATTGGAACTAGTCTGAACCCTGTACGGAAAACCATCCCTAATTCAGTAATTCAGTTTTCTAGAATAAATCACTTAGCTTATATCCTGTAAAACTTTACATTACCGGCTAGACCTCAGGGTCTGTCATAATATTTGAGATTTTACTTGAATAATGTGATAGACTGTTAATTGTGATGTAAATACTTACAAAGAACTTCAAGCTTGGCTGTGGCTTGTGATTCTGTGTTTCTGTTTCTTGCCACGCATTTGTACATCCCAGCAGTCTTCAAATCGGCTTTAAGAACGATGACACTGGATCGTGATCTTCCGTGCTTTAGCATCCTGAGGTTTTTATGGCTTCCTAGTATCTTCTCTCCATTAGGAAAGAACCACTCAATCTCTTCTGCATCTCCAACAACTGAAACAGGAAGATATAAATATATTTTAATTAAAAGGTAAATAAAAAGCAGAGCTTTTGTATACTGTCTGTTAAAAGCTATGTTTTTTATGACCTGATTCATTAAAGGGACAGTTTACCAACAAGATAAAATAAGCAACCAATCTGTTATCTCACCTCTGCACAACAATGCTTTACGCTGACCAACGTCCAACTCTGCATAGGCTGGAATGATCTCTACTTGCAGCTGGCCTAGAGAAACATAGAAAATGTTTTTTTTTTTAATGTTTACCAATATTTAATAATACTACTGAATACTCTTTCACAATATTTGTAACACACACACACACACACACACACACACACACACACACACACACACACACACACACACACACACACACACACACACACACACACACACACGCACACACACACAAATAGATGGTCCTTCTATGTTGACACAGACGTTCTGGCACTTAAAGCTCATCCTCTCCAGTCTCAAAAGGGCAGTTTGATCACTGCTATAAACATTTTTGCAACATTCTTCCAACATTCTTCCCTGTTGCTGTTAAATCATTACCCAAACAGAGCTACAGCACAACGCCAATCCTCAGGATACCAAGTGATATCTGCCAAACGTTTACTTTTTACAGTTTACCTCAGCTTTAGTATTCAATCATTGTTGACTGGAAATGTCTTTAAGGCAATTTAGACACAGAAAGACTTTTCTAACTTTTTGACACAGAACAATGAAAACAAGAAATGACATAAATACATCTGGCTCGTTTTAACCTGGCACTCGGACCGAGATTACTAACTCATATGATCTAACAGTCTCGCCTAGAGAAAATACTCTCTTGAATATTACTCGAAAAATTTAATCTAGCAGAGCATTGTGTCTTCATCCTGGTATAAAAATAGCAAAGGGTTCAACCAAAATGACTAAATTTATCATAAGTTTTTCACCCCATGTTGCTCAAAATTTGTATATGATGATTTTATTTGTGTAACACAAAAGAAGATTTTTAATAAATGTTTCAATGGTTTTGTGTTCACATGATGAAACAGAAAGTCATACAGGTTTGAAATTAAAGAAGATTGAATAGATGATCTTCAGATTTTGGTTCACCATCGCTTTACTTGTTCTTACCTACACTACATTGACAAGTTTATTTACAATCAATTTCTTCATGTTTTAAATTTAAATGTAACCATGAACATGTCATTTCCGGAGACTAAATATCTACACATTTGTGAGGGTAAACCGCAAAATAGCCTGGATCCCTACGTAGGGTGTAGCCAAAATATGTAAATTCAGTCTCCTGCGTAGTTAAACCATGTTAACCAAATTCTCTGTTTTTCTCATTACTTCTGAACCTCTGCATCTGTGGCATTTTTGGGAAACTCTGTGTTATTAAATATAAAACCCTGCAATTAAAAATGTCTTCCAAACCCTGGAAATACCATAGTAACACTACAGGGATCAGATTTTAAAGTGATAGTTTACCAAAAATGTACCTTTAATGAACCTGTATGGCCTTTCTTCTGAAGAACACAAAAGAAAATAATATGATAAAAGTTGGTAACTGAAGAGCAGTGGCACCCATTCACTTCTGTGGTATAAACACAAAACCCACTGCAAGGGAATAGGTGGCAGTAATGAACATTCTTCAAAATATCTTTTGTGCTCTTAGGGGAATAAACGTCAAACTGTTTTGAGGAGAAAAAAAATTCTTGGTGAACTAGCACTTTGAGTCCTCCAAGCCATTAACTTTCCATTTCTAAACGTTCAGAGTGATATAAACTACTTCTTGATTTGAATAATCAATCTCTGACGTGTCCACAAGCACAGGTGTGAGTACTGAGTGTGCTGCTTTCCCTGGAGCTGTCATTGACTTCGAGAACTATGCACATGTAACTGCAAGAACTCTGGCATCATTCGAAAGGGCTTTGAATTACAATAAATCAAATAATGTGTCATGCATCTGCACAAAAATATAATCTAACACAGGAGTAAGCTCAACAGTAAATGCCTTTTCTATTCCTACCTGCTTTTTTTTCGTTGTCCTCCAAATTGGTTCTAAACTCAGATTGACCGTCTGCTTTATCCAGGTCTGTCAGTCCATTTACAGACACTCCAAAAACATGCATCCAGCAGTGAGCCAGCAAGGACAGGCAGAGAACTGACAGTGCTGTCTGGTTCCTCATGATGCCTTATTGACAGTATCCCACAGGAGGTCCAGAGTTCCTCACACTGGGTGTCTGGAAGCACAGAGAACAGACAGACGGGGGAGAGAGTGTGTGTGTCTGTAGGAAAAAGAAGGGTTGTGAGGAGAAGAGGAGGGAGGGAGACACACATTAAAGAAGCTATGGAGGAGTGTATTAAAGTAGGCAACTTTTATTGTGAGTATCACTCCAGATATTTAAAGCTGAAAGAGTTATTGTGCAACTTTATGTTCACAGAATCAAACAGACAACTAAAGAACATGTGATGGTGCCCATGTCTTACAGAAACAAGGTATATTAAACCATATAAAGACAAAAACACTAGGGTAAAACATCTGAGAGATTACCATTAATTAATGATAAATACACTCAAAAGCAGTTTAGAGTATTAAAGTATTTTGCACAGTCTCCTTTAAGCCTGAAGCTTAAAATCTAATCGCACTAATAAAAGAGAGGTGGAGGAAATGAGAGTTCTTGCCGGCAGACTGTGGGAGGAGACACGATGATGAAGATTACAGAATGAAAGAGGATTCGAGAAGAGTCACAACAAGTCAAGCTGAAATAAAAATGAAGTGGAAAACACAGAAACAAAAAGTGTATCGCTGGTTTTATATATTTGTTATTTTTTATTAATATAGGTAAATGTTGGAATAAGACAGGAACATGAGGATAAGAGTCAGGGTTCAGGATCAGGACATGACCCCTCTGAAACCCACGTCCCCATAAACCAATAGCTCATGTTTATGTCTAAAACTCTGACCACAGCTCTGACACAGGTTTACGATTTCTGTGATATTTCATTGCAAGGTAAAAAAAAAGTAGAGAGTGAAAATTTCATTCAATCGTCATTTCTAGATATACTGTGTTCATTCCAGTTCAGTAGACGTAACATAAACTTTTATTCTGGATGTGATTTGTTACGATTACTTGTTTGACAGATGAAATTAATTTATTTCAGTGTATCTTTCCAGGTTTAAAAATTCCTTCTACCTTTCCGAATGGAATTACTGCTGGCTTCCAGTGTCACACACTGATGGAATTTCCCTGTGGTGGCAAGAAAGTCTGAGCAATGGAAAAGACACCACATACAATATCTCAATAACCCCCAACACATATGCTCTTCCTGAATCTGCTCTCTTCCAATAAAATCAAATTAAATTCATTAAGACAACAAATACAGACATATGTATAAGCTCAGGGTTTATAGAGTTGTATAAAAAAACACAAGATTTGTAGATTTGTATACCATCTCACTAATGGTAAATTATGGGGAGGGGACGAAATATAAAGTTTTGGGGGAGAATAAGGCGAGGAGGGAGAAAGTGTTATAAAAAAGCCCAGACAGCAGGAAGAGAGAGGAATAAAGCGAAGAGGGGGAGGGAAAGAAGCTGAACTTCAGTCCAGAGAGCAGAGCAGGATGCAGAGCAAGAGAGAAAGAAAACTTATGAAACATAAGGAGAAGAGGGAGGGCCGTATTAACCAGAAGGCTCCCAAGATTCAGACGGGGACCAGATTGAAATGCTGTTGAGTGTTGTTAGGAATGTTGTAATGGGATTAATAATGTTGGCATATTCCTGACAAAAATAAAGCCACGACCCTTCTATCCACCCATTATGATATTCTTATATCTATGGCTCTTTCCCATAGTAGTGATAGTGCTGCTTATCCTACGTAGAGAAGATTAAAGAACCCCCCTCCAAAAAAACTGGAAGGACAGGAAACTTATCTAGAAGCTTACCAGTGATGGAAATACCATTGATTTCTGACTCAGATGTTCAACACAACAGCAGAGCCAATGTTGAAGGAATCAGGATTTACACAAAAGTGGCATATGTAGAAACTCTGATGTAGCCATTTCTTGACCTGTTCCTGGAAACCTGTAAAAAACGAAAGCTTACTCTTTTGTGAGATTGTGCGATCTCTCTCTGCTGGTTGTCTGTGTCATTTCTTAAGATGGAAAACAGTTAGAGGTAATGTTTGACCAGAAAACACAAAATGACATTATTTTCTTCAAAGTACTAAAATTCTCCCATCATTACTCACCTCCATGTTTCAAACCTGTATGTAAAGTTGTGTCCTAAATTAAAAATATCAAAAAACGAAAAACACATGCATTTGTCAATTTACTCATGATAGGATGAAATAAGATGCTCTGTAATCTGTTTGAATTTGATAGTTTTATACCCAAATCAAGACGGGCAATGTTGTTCTTTCCATTGCTTCATTTCATTTAATATGAAATTTGAACTATCCTTCTGTGATTTTCCTTGGGCCGGGTTGTTAAAATGCAACGACTGCTGTAAACATTTAATAAGCGAAAGCTATACGTTTAAGTTGTGAATGGTTTAGCAAAAGTAACAGTAAAGAACAATTCAACAAAAATCTAACTATACTGTTGTCTTACTCTAAAAGGATAAACTGAGGTCTTGAGCATTACGTGTCTTTCATCCAGACAGAATGTCATCTGGCACAGGCATTTGCAACAGAGGAGAGCTCTTCGGTCTAGCCAGAACCATCAGCCAGCACTATTCTGGAACCAAAACACAACTAAAGTCCAGTTCAGAAAAAGTTTATATTAAAAAAAATTCTAATTGAAAAGCTGCTGTTATTAAACAATAATAACACTGATAAAAAAAGATCAATAGATTTAACAGTTTGACAAGATAAAACCACTTAAGATAGATCCTGAATTAGGTAAAGCATTGAAACTTAGAAAATGTTCTTGCTTTTTATGTAGTGATCGTCTTCCGTTTCTCTGTTTCTCTTTACAAACTGGACCAGATGTTTGTCCTCACTGATTCAGACATTCCTGGAAGAGTCAGCAACCTTTCTCTAAATGAAGTCCTGAGAGATCTGGATGTGTAACCCTGACTCAGTAGTAGGGGGACAACATCAAACACACTGCAAGTGTGTGCGAGTGAGGATGCCAAAGCAGCAGGTTTACATTTGATGCTGTTATGTGTCAGCCAGGCCAGGGCAGGCCAAACCACCAAAAGATCCTCAGAGGACCTGCGTATAGTTGATTATATACAGAGGAGAAAAACATCAGATTTAATCAAGTAGGTGACAAAAAGTTTATCAGGCTCTTATGACTTACCGGGAAACAAAATAGATTGAAGTAATTGGAAACTAATAGGAAAATATATAATCATTTAATCATTTACTGAGGTGAAACTTTACTTAACCAAAATTCAATAGCAAAGGAATTTTGGGAATAATAGAACGCCTACATGAACACGTGCATTTGATACCATGATGATTCACATAGTGCTTTTTAACTGATATCCAGACTTTTAAAGATGTCTAGTGGCTGAAAAGAGAACCAAAACCACTAAAGATCCTTTTTATGATGAAAACACAGTTGCTACTCATTAACCAGCCCCAAAACACATTCAATGTTGAAACACATATGCAAGTAGAGTCTTCGTCAGTGGAGAATACAGACCTCTGGTGGCAATTCCTCATTATTACAACGTTAAAATGATCCATCATTAGTTTAAATGACAACAGCAACATTGTAGTTTGGTGAAAATATGTTATAATAATAAGATAAACATTTTTAATTGTTTTAAAGTTGCATTTATTTATTACTCTTCATACGATACATCACTGTACCACCGCATATATTCTCAAATATATTTTCATTATAAAATAGGGATTCTACAATCAAGGTTCAGCTATAATAAAATGCTCTGAAGAATCATGAAGACAATATCAACAAATCTTTCAAATGAAGCGCAGGACGTTTTGGATTTTGACTCGGTGAATCAAAACAGAGATCTGTGGATCCTCAGAAATAGAAACTGTGGCTGTTTTTAATCTGTGTGGGTCAGATAAATGAAGTAGTGTTGAATGCATTCTCCTGACACACATGGGAGTAAATGAAAGCGTTGCAACATCTATGACTGTAAGATCCCCCTATTATAAGACCTCAATCTCTAATACCTGTTTACTGTAGGTCAAAGCCAGTCGGAAATGTTCCTTTTGGTCCAAACAAAGATAGTAACATTGTGCCATAGGAAAGTGAATAGTTTTTGACATATTGGGACACCGCAAAAAACCATTCACAAAAGCACAGCGAATACCAAAGGCCACAAAATCGCCTGATTTGTTTCGACATCAAACCGCTAAGATTGTTAAAAACATCCCCCAGCGAAGGTTAGGTTGCGTTTCAGCGTGTAAGACTATAGTTTTCACAAACATGGGCTATAGAAATATATACTGTAGAAGTCAATATTTCGTAGTGCTGCATTAGTGTACATACATATACATACAGTACATTCCCAAGCTAGGTAGATTACTGCAAGAGACACCACACCATTTTGTGCTACGACATGGGATAATGGCTGTCCTTAATAAAACGTCTGCCCAGAAGAGATTTGTCTGAAGCCTGAGGTATGCATAATATGCCCAGATAACAATCATACTGTTACAATCAGATTTTCATTCTATATACACATCTATAATCATCTTACGTACAGACCATCCTCTCCTTTGGAAACAAAAAAGCAAAACAAGCACTAAATGTGCACACACGTACAAGTAAAGGTGCCTGACTCATGATAACGTATGGATAGTTAGAGGTTGGATTGTTCAAAATAGAAACTTTGAGCTGGTAAGCTGCACAGCAACACACAAGTCAAAATATGTAAAACAAGACCGTCCTGAATATAACCCTCTCCTTTCACACTTTTCATTGGCACTTAAATCCACAAACTTTGCTTCTGTTTTCAGTGTGCAAAACCAACCGATGAGAGACAAAATACAACTTCTCACCTCGACTGATACAAACAAAGCAAACAGAACTTGTGAATAACCAAGGAAAGGATGATTTGTCTTTTTGTATAAACATTCTTTATCATCATGCTCTTAGTCAAGTTTATAAAATACTACTCTTCTTTATATAAAAAATTAAATTGACAGCTAAAGTGACAGGACTCCTAATATACATCCACTGAGTATTTATATTCATGTGTTGGAGGAGGGGGAAAAGCAAATCTACAAAAGAAAGAGATTGAAAATAAAATGTACAGAACGCACAGTACCCATACCGTACAGCAACACTTTGGACTAGGTAACTTAGACGAACATATGCAACCATACCAAGTTAGATTAACAAGCTTTTTTGACAAGGAATTTTTAAATTGATTCCTGAATGCTACATCTCTAGCGCTACCTGACATGCTAACAAGACGAGAGAGTTCAGAATTAGGGTTGCAAAGGGAGGGAAGAACATTTCCCATCAAGTTTTTTTCCGAAATGTACAGTACATCACTGTCAATGACTGACGCAACCCATTAAACCTGGATCTGGGAGAACAATACGAAAATGACAAACGAAACAAAATAAATTCTTTATAACTATTTCAATGCTATTCTCTTCTCGCAACGAGTTTAAACAATGTGTCTTTTGGATGCTCGTGAAGGAAAATCCAGTACACTTCCAATAAACATGAGGATGTTCAGAAAGATGATCTCATCGCCATCCAACATGTGTTTTGATTGGAAATATATAATTTTTAACTAGCTTGAGTATTCTGCACAAGAAATGTCAAAATCAACCAATCATTTTCTGTTAAAGAGTATATTTGCACAATCCTGAGCATCCTCACTCTCGTCAACTGCATGTCTACACAAACATAGTTGCATCATGACTGCTTAAAAGTGGAATGAAACTACTACTAATATTGAGGAAACATGTAGGCTTTTGCTTCATGCATACAAGCATTACAACACTTCCAAAAATTACCTTTTCACTGTGATGGCTACCACAGTTTATTCCTAAGCTTACACGTTTATTTATTACAACATAAAGTTAGCTGTTGATGTAGACGCCATTAATAGAGATCAATCTGCAGGAGTCAACGTTGGACTTATAGCTGAACCGCTTAACATTTCAGAGCATTTTGTTTTACGGGTCACTTTCCCATCATTGTGATGCCCTAACTTGATTTTTAGGCTCATGTCGAAGAGTCCCTGCCAACAGAAACAGAGCGTCTCCAAATCTTACTGTGACATTTATTTCCCTAAAGGGACAAGAGAAAAAAGCTTTGGCCTATTGACGCAGTTTCATTCCATTTTTTGATACTTAACTCAATTTTTCAACAGTGCAGGAAAGAGGCAACATCAACAAACTTTCTGACTTAGTCACAGTGAACACGTTCAAACTATCTAGAGATACATAAGGCTTTAGGCTGAACTTCAATCAGCCTATCTAAATCTCAATCAAATCTAACAAATGCCTGTACAGTCACGCCATCATAAATACAAAATCTTTTCATTCAATAAAACAGTCTGAGACTGTACATCTATGAGGCCTGTGAGTCAAGACAGCCTGCTGCCACTGAGGTGCTAAATCAAGCTCAATATCTGAGAATATCATTTGAAACGCTGATATTTGGAAACTAAAATCGATTGGTCTTTTAAAGCATTACTATGCCAATATATACTTAAAAACAAAGAGCATCATTCAATGATTTTCAGCAACAACAGTACAACTCGAAGTGTGCATACTTCCCCCCAAAATCAAAACCATGTCATCAATCTTATTCTTTGTTTCAAACATATCATTTGGCTTCTTTTAGCCTTGATGGGGAATTTAGTTTATGTTTCATAACAAGTATATGATGACAGAATTTTAATTTTGGGGTAAACTGCCCCCTGAAAGGACAAAATGAAATAAAGAATAAAAAAGATAAAGCATGAACGAATGCTCATTCAAACACATTTCATTAATTGTCGTTTCGCTCTCATCCTTGTCAGATGAGTCTGGCCTCTCCTTCCATCTCTGGTGGCAGCTCACACACACCAGTAAAGTTCAGATCCTTTCCTCCCTGACTCCCCGCTTGAGACACGCTGTCACCTGGTGATGGGTTGCTGTGTGACAGTGTGTCAGGTGATGTTCGGTGTCCTGTCCCAGCACGTCTCTCCTTTAGGTAGCCCTCGAGACGTTTAAGAATCTGTTTGGGGTTCTTCTTAGCGTAGAGCTCCACTTCTGCACATCCAAAAACAGATAGACAGGGTGAATCAATAAACATGCCAACATGTCATCACTTTTTGCAGTGAATATACGTTTTGTAAATAAGAAACATTATCCTCACAAATATATGACATTAACACCTAAAGTATTCAACTTGCCAAAGTGGACTACAAAGTTTTGGGTAAGCAAGCCAAAATGACTTTACTTTTAAGTGTTCATTAAGATGCACAGGTATATATTAAACATTCATTTCTTTTTTTAGATTATTATTATACCTTTAAGTACATGGCCAGAGTCAGAGATGGTTTTCTGCTGGCTTTTCCAAAGCTGGTAAAGGTGCAGGAACGTTGCAACATAATAATCATTCAGCACCGCCACAACCTGTTGCCTTCGATTACAGTCCCTAGATAACATCACAAAGCGACAAAGCATTTTTTCAGTTACAAACAAACGTTGCAAATACTACAACAGGTGCATTTTTTTTATTGTATGTTAATGAAATGAAAAAGTAGAAACTTACTTAGACAGTACCTCCTCCCTGAGAGCATGCAGGGCAATTCTGGTCATGTTAATTGACATCACACTGAATGGAAAATTCTGTTTAAAATTAAAACAAAGATTTTTACTTGGAGTGGGAAGTGTCAGTTTTTCAGCTTATGACGGTATATGAATATCACCTGGACCGGGTGCTTGGAAAGCTTGTAGATGTCTCTGGCAAGTGGTAATATCTCAGGGTCCATGACAAAGTACAGAGCATGCATCAGACCCAGAAAACCAGTTCCTCTTAGATCTGTCCCAGGGTCTAAACCTATAGCACACACACAAAAAATGAAAAGTTGATAGAATAATACTTCACAAACAGCATATTACATTTGTTGATCAAATATTTTTAAAATTTTTGGTTGAACCTGAGATCTCCTATTATGAAACCTGTAAACGTAGCATGAATCTGGTGAAATGTAATCATCAAAGTAAAGGTATGCATTTATGTTATTTATTAAAAGAAAATTTTGAAGCATCATTTTACAGCAAAAGTGTTTATTGAAAATAAGACACTAATGTTTTTTTTTTTGCAAAGAAAATGTAATGCAATTGATCTCAGATACATAAAACATGTCACACACACACACACAGAAGTACCTTGAAAGCCCACTCTCAGATACATAAAACATGTCACACACACACACACAGAAGTACCTTGAAAGCCCACATTCTCCCAGTGTGTTCCATATCGAGGGCAGTCTGCTCGGGTGCCGGTCAGTTTCCTGTAGATGGTCTGAAGTACACGCATATGCACTGACTGTCCATTATCCAGGGAACCTGCCCAATTACAAAAACATCACAGATTTGAAAAAGTGATTCCTTTCATGGTCTAAACAATATTATTAACTAACCAACAAAAATTATGAATTAGAATTCAAAATTCAAATATTTTATGTAAATATATACGCATGCACTCACACTGTGCTATAGCAAACACAAGGTCTCTCTCCTCGACAAGGTCCTTGTGAAGCCGAGGAGGACCGAATAGGAAGTGGGTGATGGCAGCCAATCCAGTCCTGCGAATAGTGGGCTGAATGTTTTTCTGATAGAGAGGAAGAAAAAGAGAATATAACAATATCACCCCTTAGTCATACTTGTGTATGTTTGTTAATACTAATTTTTACTCACAAGCAGGTCCCCGAGATCAGTGGTCTGGAAATACTGAAGAGCCTCATTGAATGAGATCAGTGGAGAGGGAGTGAGATCCTCGGCTTGAACTACAAAAGAAATAATTAACTGATAAATTCATATCATAATTTATTTATAATGAATTAAATATTAATAATGCCACAGAAATGCTTTAGATTTTTTCTCGCATAGCAAGACATACCTTTTAAGCATATCACTTTGTTTAGTATCATGGAAACGAGGAGTATTACTAGTGCTTAACCTAAGCAAAAACATAACTGCCATAATTGTTTTCTAATCTTAGTTATGCTGTGTCTATTTTTGAGTTTGCAAACTTTGTCATGCAAGCATTTTTCTACAGTTCAAGTCATGGCCATTCTCCTTGATAAAATTAATTGGAGTATGCAACACATTTTTATTTGTGGATGAGTATATACACAGTGGTAATGCAGTAAAATAATTCCTGTTTGTTGGCTACACATCTCGAGATGCCGACGCACCAGATTGTATTTGACAGGGATCGGGTTTTGTAATGTATCTATTTTAACTAGGGAGGTGATGCCATCTCTCCCGGGTAGGGGCGTATGCTTAGTCACGGTGACGTAATGTGCTCAGTATCCAGGCTGACAGGATGTTGTTTCCATGGTGACAAGGTAATTGGTCTCACCTGGTTGGATGCTCTCCAGGGCATCCCACTCCTCCTGTGCACGCTCCACCTCCGAGCTCACCTCTAGACACATAAATAACACATACACATATAAAGTTTGGTGTTGAACCACAGAGATGTGTTAAAGAAGAGTTTTTACCTTCAGTTTTGGTGTGATTGCCACATGCTGCCAGAGACTGTAGGAGCCCATTCTGTTTGAGCGTCGAAATCTACACCACCACAAGATCACAACATTACCCTTTCTATTCAAGGTACTGACTGAACTCAAATCAAAACAGAAATTGACAACACTATACTAAGTAAGAATCTCACCGGGACTGCTTTAAGATATTGGCTGCCATTCACATTGCCATTCTCTTTGATGCCGTTACCCGGAGTCAATCCATTTAGGATCTATTGAAATATACAGAAAACAACCATAATAAATATATAAAGTGACCAGGTTTCCTCTGAAATATTTTTCAAAGTAGGTCCTTACAGTTGTGCCTTTGGAGTGTCCATTGATTAGATCCTCTTTCTGTTTACATTCCAGCGAATAACCATTCAAGCCCTAAAATAGAACAGAAAAGGGTTATCACATTACATATATATATGTGCAATATGCCTTCAATTATATTACATATTTATATAATATATTATATAGTAATGATATATATATATATATATATATATATATATATATATATATATATATATAAATAATTTTATATATTTTTCAAATACTGATAATAGTAACAGAGACCATTTCAGAATTTTATTTCATAAAAATGCAGTTTTGCTTAATTTCCTTGAGTCTTATTTGCTTTAAATTTGTTTGAACAGACCAAATGGTAGTAGAGTTCAGAAGGAAAATGTTTCCATTACAATTGAATGTTTATAAAGTGCATAACGTTATCATACCCATGTTCAAATGTTATAATTTTAGTGGAAATTTACTTAGAAAATGTTAAAATATCATCATCTTCAGAAATGTCAAGTGTTGTAGAGTTTTAGTTGAGCATGGAGTTTAGTTTAGTGACACAGGTCACAGGTAGCCAGTGACTTAAAAACAACACGCTTACCTCTGTATGTACTGCGACTGCAATAATCCCTTCCATGACATGAGTCCACTGTCTCGCTGACCCCCTACTGTCCACCCATCCTGTGGACTAGGCCAATTATAAACAGCCAATGGGCACACATGGTTCTGGAGGTTTTGCCCGACAGCCACAAGCACTTTAAAGCTTTCAAAAACACCTGCACTGTTTCCTACAGGTGGCTGTTAAGACCAAAATAGGAGGAGAGCCTTCCGTAGCTGTACTCCGAATCAGAGATCGTCCGGTAGAAACCAAAACGGGCCAAGGAGCAGACACATAATTCTATTGTATGTTACGGTCTGGAATTAGTTTGTAGAGTAGTTCTGTGCGGATGTCTTGATGGTCTCGCTGATGATGAATTTAACAACCCGACGAGTGCCAATGGGTCTGAACAGTCAGCTGCGTCACATCAGTGGTGGTGATGGTCGGCTCGGTTTGGCTGTGCCAGGTTCACCTATTAGAATGGAGAGAGGCATTTATAGTGTCTGTAATTACAAGAGACGGGGTACTGTGTTAAAGCTATATTTAATAGATCTTTCAACAGACTATGATGCACAACATTAAGAGTTGCAAATACATGAACGACACAAAAGGGAAACATGGATCTATTCACAAACCTTCTGTGGTCTTCAGTTGACAGGTACAGCAAAACCAAACCGAGTCTCTGTGTAGGAAACACTGCGTAAGTAAAAATACACTATAGGAATAAAACACACATCTGATAAATACTTTACAATGTTTAAGCAATGCTAAAACTGCAAACATACACAGAAACACTCTCTCCATCCTCAGCATGACGACCAGAACAAAGATGCAGAGAGAGGCTGCATCCCAAAAAGGTGACGTCATCTCATCAGGACCGCGGATGTCTGTGAAATCGAAATAGATGGAGGATTTACAACATTCATCAAATCTCAAATAAACTCTTTAATGATCTTCTCACAGACATATGACTGATGCACACAGGAGTGATCATTTACACCATTATTCACAATCACACAAGAGAGGAGAGGTGACGTCATCCCTACCATGACTCCCAAAACCAGAACTAACCAAACATGACATAATAATATAAACGAGAAGTGAGCCTCAGAGAGTAAATATTAATAATAATGATCAATATTAGATGTCATTAATTCTGTGTGTGTATGAGAGCATCCAGTGAACTGTCAAAGCATTAAAACAACATTACAGGGAGATAAAACTATGAATATATTTGTTAAACACGCATTTAATCTGATATTTATATTAAATTGTCAAAGGTTTATTTAGTTATTTGGCTGTTTTTTACACATATTTTGCTTTGACTGTCATATTCTGTCACTGACTGGAGCTCAACTGTCTCTCTCTCTCTCTCTCTCTCTCTCGGTCCTCGCGCAGCTAACTTACCTTTATTTAGTCTTTATCAACACAATAACAGCAGAAATATACACACAACACTGCCCTGACATCCCTGTGTGCAAACACACAATAAATCCGATGAAAGAATGAAGTGAAATAAATGTTAGTTGTAATTTTTACCTCAGTTTCTCTCCCTCCAATCTCTGTTCCCTTCCCCCTCTACGGTTACAGATGACCGCGGTGCATTCTGGGACTTGTAGTTCTTTAACCGAACACGACTTCCGGGCTGTGGGACTACATTTTGGCCATTCTTGTGTTTTCCAAAGCTATGAAATCATTTTATTTTTTGTTTTCATGGTATATGTAAAGTAATAAGCTGCTATTTTTACATTAATTTACATTAACTAATAATTAGGATTTTTTAGCATTTAATAATCCCTGTTAATGCAGTTATTTAAGTAAGTTTGTGATGCATTTTATAAATGTTAACAGATGTAATGTTTGATTTTAATAATGTATTTTTAAATGTTGAAATTAACAAAAAGTAACATTAATAAATGCTGCATTGTTCATAGCTCATTTAAGTTAATATATCATTATATTGTTAACTAATAAAACCTTTTGTAGATGTAAAGTGTAAATAAACATTAAAAGATATTATAATCTTTAATTATAATAAGATATATTTGTATTTGTCAAACAACAAGATTGAGAAAAAGCATAGACAGGAGCATGATGGTTTTCTCCACGGGGAATTAAACCGGTTTTATTTCTTTTTCATTTTCACTATTAATCATTAATATATTTATTAAGAATTATTTGCATTTTTACGTAATTATTTTTTTGGTATTTACCAACAGTGTTAGACACTTCAGCCTGAAAAGACTACATGGCCGTACATAATTCACTCTCGAGCTAAAATCTGAAATGACATAATCGGCTCTGTAAGTTAAAATATTAAATATGGACAGTTATGGAGCTCTGCATTGGAAAATATGAACAAGATTGAAGACGGGAGGACGGCCGGCCTTTGGCCAGGACTCCCTCGTTGACCTCATTTCCTGCTTTGTTGGCTCTGAAGGGTCTGCAAGGAGTCGAGAAGTTCCTAAAACACATGCGAATGACCAAACACCTTCTTGCTTTGGCAAACTCCGAATAAACGGGAAAACTTTTGTGAACTACAATTTCTGACTGTCGAAGGAGTCACGTTCCCTTCTTGAGGCATTTTGAGACGCTAATGTGCAGAGCTGACATAAAACGCTGTTTATGTAACCGGCTGAGTGGCCTGCCAAAATATGTTTATAAAGCTATTTCCTGTATTTCCTCGTTCAATCTACAAATCAAGACTTTGGTCTTGTGCCGCTTCTTGGAGCCAAGTGTTACATTTGAAAACAAGAAATGGAATGATTCTCTCCGGTTTGTTATTTTAATATTTTATTGAATATTCTTTAAGCAGACATCCTGTTCCAGGGTGATGCGATAATATTAACTTAAAATAAATACTTCCCTTTTTACAAACAATAATAAAATAGGAACTAAAAGCCCAAGACAGATTTTTCGCTGCGGGGTGTATTACGGAGAAAAGGCAGAAGTACAGTGAGTTTGAGGAAGTGTTAACCACAAAATTGAGTTGAACTAGTTCAGCACTACAAGTTCATAACCACAAAAAATCATAACTCATACTAAACTCCATTGCAATGACCCAGTTACCCTCCTCAACTTGTTGATTTACAAATGCTTACGCTTTAAGTGTTTGGCAAAAGTGTTTGCTGTGCTGAGAATGGTTGTGATGGTTCGGGTTGGCTGTTATGTTACTAAAATATGTGTGCCAGCTTGAATGTTAGCAAGCGATAACTGCTTGAGATCCTCCGGTGGATGCCATTCTGTGTCTGAGATGGTTTGCGAAATCCACCTGGGTCTGCGAGAGAACCCGGTTGATGACGGTCTTTGGGATCCAGCCCTGAGGATGCCATAAACAAATCAGATATTGTAAATAACCTCATGCATATTCTATATAAATATATATATAAATAACAGTACTGGTCATCTTTATAGGTTTAAATATGACATGAGGCATAGGTGTCATTGAATATTGGTTAGTTAATTAAACTTACCTTCAGGTCTAAACTGAGCAACCAGGTAAACTTTGTTTTATTGGGATCATCTGCGCTCGGCCGCATCACGATGCAGGTGGGTCCATTTTCAGCCCTACAAGAAAGATAAACTAGTAATATTTTTTCTTAAGATCAATTTTATTTTAAGGAACAAATGATCATCTTTGAGTTCCACCTACCGTACAAATCCTCTCTGTTCAGGCATTCCGGAATGCTGGGTGGACATTCCGGCCAGGAAACAAGTAGATCCCCTCCGCTTTGCACAACGGACACTTACAAAGTCTCGAGGGCCCACTACATTTCCAGGTGTTTCGGCTGAAACCTCGTGCGTGATCATAGTGTCCGCACCTATTTTCTGCAGGATCTAAGAAAAGCGAAACAAAAACGTGATGTCTGGAGAAATGTAACACGATGAAGGATAAGATAGGCCGTCCGCTGTCAACCCATTCACCTTGACTTGTTTGACGTTAGGGTTCCACTCCCCCATTTGTTCCATGTTGTCCACCAGCTCCCCATAAAGATCATCGGTTTGCTGGTCCAGCATCACTTCTAGTTTGAACACCTTCCCAATGTCTGGTAATACTTTACTCAGCACTTTATCTCCATTGGCCTGCAAAAGGTAAAGAAGTCAATCATAATGATTAATCATGAACAATGAGTCATACATCTATGGAACATAAATCAAGATATTTTGACACATGTTTTAAAGTCAATGGTGGCGAGTGCTGTTGGACACCAACATTCTTCAAATATCTTAAGTGCTCAACAGAAAAAAAAACCTGAAAAAGAAACAAGTTTGAATGACATGAGTGTGATTTAAAATAAATAAAAGTTGGTTCTTACATTTTCGATCTCTGTGTGCCAGCCCTCCTGGTCACTGAGGATGCTGATGGACTTCTGCAGAGCTTCTTGTCCCTGCTGCACGTAACATTGCTCGGCCTCACTGTACGTCTCCTCTGCAATCCGACTGCCTGTAAGATGAAACACAGATGTTAACCATGTGAATGGTGCTATTCAGTTCTCATATTATAAATAGTGGCAACATACTGTTTAATCAGGGAATAAGACAGAAAAATGAATGTTTTTACATATTTCCAGCTGCTGAAATAAGACAAATTTTACGGTGAATGTGGCAAACTTAAATTCCATAGATTCATATTAAAGTACAAACCTGAACTGCATTTAAACATCAGAAAACTATAGAGCATAGTATTAAGTATATATTGTGTTTTTTCTTAGTTATAAATAGTGTGAAAGTTCTCTTACTGAGCAGAGAGCTTCTTCTTCGGATATGTTGGACCCAAGCACTCGGACCCGGACCAGAAAGCTTGTTCAGCTCATGCTGGATTGCAATCATTGCATTCTTCCTCAGACCTGCGTGAGACAAGAAAAAAGAATATAGAACTTTAAATAACGGCATATCATCAGCGCTGTTGCTGTTAGTTTCTGGACCAACTAAATTCAATGTCAAGTGTGGAATCCTAAAGAAGCATCTTACCCGTCATGTTCCTCATGTGCCTGTAGGAAATGCCAGCACACAGTTTGAACGTGGCAGGCAACATTATAAGTTTCTCGATGAATGAATGACTGGGCTTTAAATGTGGGCGCAATGAAGTACAACTGGATTCTGAGGAGCAGCTGGCTGTTTCTGTTGTTTTATAGCTCCATTCGTACAAGGCCACGAGCTCGTCACCTCGCAGATAAAACCCCACCATCAGTCAACGCACAGGGGTGACCCTGTGTGTCAAGGATGTTCCTCGAACACCACGGCCTCTCTGTTTTACTGTAAACACCGTGTCACAGATAACGGCCAGTGCCTGAAGACTACCCACACAGAACATCACTACAGCCGTTCCACTTCCTGTTTCCACTCGCAATCATCTGTAAAGCACAACCGAACTTATCTTTAAGTGTATTTTGGTTTTTGGCAGGCAGGAAATGGACAACATGTCAAGCTCTCTTGGTTGTGTTCTGGAGGTCAAGTTCACAATGTGACAAGTCACCATCCAAACATGCACAATATCATCATAACCCCAGGGGATGGATTAATGACATCATTACTTGTGAAAGTCTTCAAGCATGATTTTATAATCTCCAAAAAAAGACAAAATTTTAAATTTAAATATTGTATTTTTAACTCACACGCTTACTTTTTCAAACCTGTGTGACCTTCATTCTTCACAGAACACAAAAGAAGATATTTTAAAGAATGCTGACATTGTTATTCTATATTAGATTAGATTCGATTCAACTTTATTGTCATTGCACATGTAAGATACAAGGCAACGAAATGCAGTTAGCATCTAACCAGAAGTGCAATAAGCAGTAAATACAGGATATATATGTAGTATATACAATAACGATACAGAATATATGAGTATAGATAAGCATTATGGACAGATTTACAGGTTAATATACAAATATACAGGCAGGTGTGCTATGAACATCCTAATTAAATTTGTGTATCAATGTATTTGAAGCATATTTATAACTCTAAGCATATACTGCTCATAATAAAAACATCGACCTTCAATTTATTTTATGTATTTGACGCTAAGCTTTTTTTAATAGATCACCAACTTTTTTCAAAGTATCTTATTTAGTGTTCTGCAAAAGGAAGAAGGCCATACAGTTTTTAAAATACAGGTGAGGGGTTCAAATGGCATCATTACTTTGTGACGTACTCCAGCATGATTTTATAATCTTTCAAAAAATTCACAAATTATAAAAAAATATTAGAAAACATAAACAAATTTTGCATGCTAATATATACTGTATAGGTTACAACTTTGCCGTGTTATCACAAAGAAAAAGCAATATTAGTCCGTATTAAATGACATCATTACTTTATCTTTTGCTTTAATAACAACAGTGCTTGGGTCTGTATTATAGAGGCCTTGGTTTCAGTGGAAAACTTTCCTGCTCATGTAAAAATATTGCTTTAATGACTCTGAAGTTTCAGTCTGACGTAAAGTCAACTCGTTCAAGAACGTTTAAACAAAATGACGAGGGGGAAAGCAAGTTTTCGGTTGAAATTACCTTAACCCACAACCTCGTGTCCCTCAGAATAATTTATATGTTAGACCGTGACCTTTATCTCATCACCTCTACTAACGTGGCTGAGGAATGTAAAATAAAGCTGCAGGTGTATTATAAAAAGCTATTATTGATTATAATTAACAGTTTTTTCTATATTTATGAGATACATTTATTTTAAATTCAAAATACAAGCTAATCACATTTGTATTTGTGTTTTAATTTAAGTTTAACATCTATAAGGATTTATAATGATAAAGGCTTTATGCTTAAATGTGCTACAAATACATTTTATTACTATACAAATTTATAACTTAACATTTAATCCATAACAACATATAATATTTCATCTTTCTGTGTTTAATCAAAATATTTTTTCATGATTAACCCTTAATGTTACACGTTTTAATAAAATCTATATACCTCATTAATGGAACACATTTTATTTAGAATAATTGCATGTCAAATTTAATCAGTTTATGTATATTATTAAAAGCTTAACGTCTATTAATTGTTTTTATTATGAGCAGTATAAATTAGAGATATAAATATGCTATAAATACATTGATACACAAATTTAATTAGCTTGTCAAACGTAATATCTGTGTATTATGAAATGTTTAACATTTATTAATTATTATAATGAACACTATATGCTATGTTTTAAATATGCTTTTCATTAAAAATGTGTTTTATTTATCCCTATTCTATTATTATGGACGCCATATGCTGCAATCGTACAATATATGGACTATATTGAATCCAAAATATACATTTCATATCTCATGTTTTGAAGATTTACATCTATTTAAGGTTAGTTTAGATTAATCATATATGCCATAAAAATAAAGAGTAGAAGAAATGTAAGAGCTGTCTTGACTATAAACTGCTACGTCTTATAATATGCAACATATAATCCAAAATACAAACAGGTTCCCATTATGAAAGGACTACACGGTTATATTCAGGCCAGCACAGGTTTTATTCAGAAGGACTTTTGTCAGGTTTGGCTTCACATGCAGTCAGCATAGTACAACACTCCTCTTTAAAATGTGTGTGAGCGTATACATGTGTGTGTTTGTGCATGTTTACATTGTGTAAATGACCGGAGTGACACAAAGTGCAAACTGTATCATGGGCACTAACCTGGACTAGACTACCAGAAAGGAGGCACTTCATTGGGTTTGTCAAGAATGAACTTAAAACTCAAAAAACAAAAAAAAAGTGAATCCAACAGGAGTTACACCTGGGTTTCAGAAGCCGAACTCCCATAAGAGAGAAATGTCAGTCCAAATAAATACCAGTTCACTTCCCTTTAGTTTGGTCATTGTTTTAAAGGCAAGTTCCCTTTTATGCAGCAATTATGTCCATCACCAAAAGGTAATCCGTCACATTGTTGTATGAAGAGCATACAGGAAGTACAGAAGCAATGCATTGACTTTCAGTCTGAGAAAAAGTTGAGCACTTTTTAAAACTTCACAGCTGTGGTACATTTCCTCTTGGATGAAAAGCTATGGGTTTGATGTTCTATAGTGGAAGACCCTTTAGTCCGGACATCACAACTCAAATTCAGAAAACAGTGATAATTTACTGAACTACAACTCCTGAACTATTAAGTAGAATGTGTAGGATGGACGTATGAAGCCTCTAAATTGGTGACCTTCCTTTACATTAAAGCCATCATACAACGGTACACATCATGTTAAAGAGCCATAAACAATTATTCAACTTATTATAAATAAAAAGCACAGTTTTACCTCTGTATACCAATCGCAAGAGATTCACTGAGGTAAGATCTCTCATCAACCAGATACAGCAAACGTATATATAATATATATATATATATATATATATATATATATATATTATAAATATATATATATATATATATTCCATGTAGTATACAAAGAGTTGGCCACACTTTTTTTTTTTAAATAGGGGAAACATCAGTTCAGAACCGCGGCTTATTACAATAAAACCTATATGAGGGATATAGTCACCAAAAACATCATGGCCTCCTATGCACAGACATCATCTTATAGTTTTCAGCCTCCACAGAGCAGCTGTTCACAATGACAACCTCATCCAGACTCACTGGTCCCATTAAATGAATGTATAATGTATAAATATCATGTACAATGTTGTGATGCAGTGCAATAACCAGTTCTTCTGAACCTGTAAAACACAGGCATTATATTAATAGGGTTACTTTAAACCCTCCCTAGGAAGTCATTTATTGGCAAAACCAAACATTTATGGAAAGCGTGACTGTAAATAACATGGCACCATATAAATTATAATGAAGTCTGAGGCATGTGGGAATTCACATGTTGGAATGGTATCGTATACGCAAAGCTTATGTTGAACATGGATTATTATCTTGTGACGTTCATATCATGACACAGGTAACTGTACTTCTGAGTTTCTCGAGTAGGTTGAGTATAAACTGCACATTTAGAAATTGATGACAAATACAAAATTGGCTATGCATGAGAAATGTTTTTAAGGGCTTTTTGATTTAAAGTGAAGTTGAAGCACAAATATTTATGAAAATTCACGTGTTTCTGGTTTATTCCCTGGGGGTTTAATGAACAGGTGCTCTTTAGTTTAATAAGGCTACAAAAGTTTAAAGAACAAAAGGAAAATTCTGTTAGGACAACTCCCTCAAATTGTTCAACACCTAAATAAAATTCATTGTTCAGTTGAACAGTTGAAGATACTTTGAAGAATGTTAACATCTGAGATTTCTGGAGCATTACTGACTTGCATTTACATTTGTTCAACTATGGTTTGATCTCACTTGTTAACATTCTTCAAAATATCAACTTGAGGATGAGTATTTTATTGTATAATTTTCCCTTTTGAGTAGATTTAACATTTTATGAGTGATCAAAAATTCTCTCATCATATATTTACCCTTATGTAGTTCTTTTCACTGTGGAACACAGTAGAAGATATTCAGAGAAATGTCTCTGTGGTTTCGTGTCCACACATAGGACAATTGGGGTTGTGTGGTCACCAATATTCTTTTGAAATATCTTCTTTTGTGTTCTAAAGACAGATAGTCATGAAGGTTGGAAATGAAAGGGTGATATAAAAATGATGACAGAATTTTCATTTTTTAGATTAATCTTTCCTTGAAGTTTTCCAGTGGCCGACAAGTGGAGCAGAATGAGAATTTGGAAAACTTTGTGGATGTGAGATGGACGAACCTGTCAAATAAATATGTTTTCAGTCATTTGTTACGTTATGTAATAATATCATGCACATGTCATGGGGAATGAAGGATGCAAAAGCTTAAGTGATCTCAGGTTCTCCTTGTGCTTATAGGCCGCATGTCATTTTCTGCAACATAATATGGCAAGAGTTACTCAAACACATGTCATACTGTGACAAGCTCAATCTTTGGCCTGAGAGTATACAAGGCATCGTACATTTCGGGCAGAGGTTGAATGTGCAGATGGATAAAAGGGGAAGAGGTGTGTATGGATTCCCTTTCCTTCACAAAAAAAACAGCAACAATTTAAAAGCCCCCTTCCCGTTCCCTGTGGAGGCCTTTCTTTGTCGATAAAATCCCCTGAATAATACAAGTTAATATTCTTTCATTGTCAGTGGCTCTTTACTGGTCCAGCAATCCTGAGGGAGCATGAGTAGAGTAAAAGTTCTCCTTTCGGTCACGAAACGGATAAATAAAAGTCTATTCATCTCTGGATGAGAGCCCGTCTCCTGTCATCTAGCGGAGGTCCGGGAAGAGACCATTTTATGAAGATCGGCCTTTAAAGGGCAGGAGAAATTTCATGTCGTCCTCTTCATCGCTCACTCAATTTTGTTCCCTGTCGTCCCCCAGCTGTCTGTCCACTAGGGGACAGAGTTTGACATGGAGTCAACAGAGTTGACACTGGAAGACGAGACCCGGCTGTGAGCGAAAGTCACCTCTGGATGCTAAACGAGAGAAAGGTGAAATCCTTTAGTCAAGCAGGTTTAATGATGTTCTCTTACACAAAGACAAGTGTAGATGACATTCATTTTTGAGTGGCATATGAATATATGTTTTGACACAAATTGGCTTCCACAAACTGTGTTCTACACAATTCATTATCAACTACCCATGTCCAATGATTTCAGCCTGGATCATGTTCTACTCTACAATGAACATGTGATGTCCTGATGGGGTGTTTAACCTGGTCTGTAGTTAACTATTGTGTTCTCTGGGGTGTTCCTCTGTGGAGGTGGAGGAGATCCTCACATGTCTCCTAAAGATCCTGTCCAGCAGGCTTCGCCGTGGAGGCTCGGGAGGCTGATTCCAGTCCAGGTCAGGGGGCCGGGTCCCCTGGGGCCCGAATACATTAAGGTCACTAAAGCACTCAGTCTCGATCATCTTCAGCGAGGGAGGAATGAGAGAATCCAAAGAGACACAGGAAATAGAGAGAGGAGACAGAGAACAAGATCGATATGAACACAAACAGGATGTATAAAATGGAATATCAAGTGCAAATGTACATAATGGATTGTTTATCTAAATATTTAAACTCTGTCATCTTTCCTTAGGTCACAACTTGTATGACTTTCATCTTCAGAACACAAAAGATATTTTGAAGAACGTGCAGGCAGATAACACCATCTCCGTTTGACTTTTTATTAATAAAGGACGGAGGACACATTTCTCAAAATATCTTCTTTTGTGTTTCAAGGAGAAAGAACCTCACACAGGTTTCGAAGGACAGGGGAGTGAATTAATATGTTAATTCCTGAACAAGAGGGAACGTTAATTCCGTTGCGGTTTAAAGAAACACTTCTTACCTCATTTTGCCATGGGATGGAGACACTGCCTGTGGCAAACTTGGAGTAGAAGTCATTGTCTGTTTGGTCCAGATTGACACCTTTAACAGTGGAAAACTGCTCAATGTCCAGAACATCTTTACAGTAGACAGCCCTGGGCTGCAAAGGACACAAAGAGTTAAATGTTTCAAATAATATTCAAGCTTTTATTTTTATATAACAAAAAAGGACAGTTAACACAAGCTGCTTAAAGATTGTGCACTTAACATATTTTGCAAAAAAGAAGTCATACAGGTTTAAATAGACATGATTGAAAGTAATGGTGGTTTAACTTTTAACACAAACATTTAATTGTCACATCATCTACTGACCCTCTTTTCATTTCAAACCTCTATGATTTTCTTCCACAGAACACAAAAGAAAGATATTTTGAAGAATGTTGGTAGCTGAACGGCGAAGGCACCCCTTCACTTCTATTGTATGAAAAATACATTGTGAGTGAAAGGGTTCTGCCACCTATCAGTAACCAACATTCTTTAAAATATCTTCTTTTGCATTCTGCAGAAGAAAGAAAGCCATACAGGTTTGAAATGACAAGAGGGGCCGACTTTTACTTTAAATTCAGGCATAAACCAAAAAAGCAGCTCACGTCAGGCACAAAAGAAGGGTCCAGAATGCCCGCCTCTAGTCTCTTAAAGTTGATGTTTTTGAAGAAGGGTTGAGCTTTGACCCCTGCAGCTCCATCCACCAAGCAGCCGAGCCTCTGCTTGGGATCTTTGGCTAACAACTGTGGGACAGGAACCAGAAAGCAGTCAAACACGAGGAACCCAGTTTTGTAAATTCTTTAAAAGTGGAATGTAACCTATTACACCACAGCCAAAGTTGGTCAGTGGCTTAGGATAAAAGCTTGCGTGCCAGATGAGACATTTAAACGGGGCAAACATCCTAGAACGAGGGTCGACAATCACAAACCAGACATCACAAATCACAAAACCGCACGCTAGGGCCGAGCCGGGCTGGGAAGGTTGTGAGTATCGTGGTATGGTTAAGATTAACATGAAGGACGCATAATACAATCCTGGCTTTTATTAAAAAAACATTTAACCAAAATGAACTATTGTGTCACTAACCATTATGTTGTTTAAAATCTTGATGACACGTAAACATATATTGAAAAATGTCTGGTGGTTTTGTGTGCATATACCGGACATCAATGAAATTCAGTGTTGTTTGTTTACCCACATTCTTCAAAATTTGTGGGTTTGAAGTAAATGATGACAAGATTTTCATTTTTGGATCAACGAAGCCCTCAAAAGTTATTTTCAAGAGAATGAAATACTGAACCGAGGGGGGAAAAGCAGAAAACAAGCACTGCCAGCCAGAGAAACGACCCAGACAGGCTCAACATTACCAGCTTTGTGCACTCAATCATTGAGATTCTAAATCAGCCTCTATGGAGTGTTTGACAGTACAGATAATGCAACTTTGGACACAAGCTTCTGCTTGTCCTCTGCGGCATCATGTTGGATAGTGACCAGCACAGAGCTGTGTGTTTCTGTGTGTGCCGCCTCACCATCCTGCAGATGGCTTTGGTGTCTTCGGAGAACTTGTCGCTGTACTCCTCTTCCTCCTCCTGCACCCTCTTCTCCACCTCCTCTCTCTTCACTCGTTCCTTGCGAGCGCGGAAAGGCGACCGTCCGGCGGTCATCTCGTAGATGAGACAACCCAACCCCCACCAGTCTGGACTCATGCTATACCGCTCATTATTGATCACCTCTGGAGCTGAACACCAACACAGAGTCAGATCAAAAGTCAATCAACATTTTCAAATTAACACTTCTTTACATGTTTATAATGTAAAGGGATGGTGACAACCTTCTAACACTTCAAACAGATACAAAGGTGCGAGTAAATAATAAATGAAGTGTAATCTAAATGTCCTATAGACATATATACTGTATCTTACATTTAAAGGGAGAGTTCATAATCATAATTTTCTCAACTTTTAGATCCAAATCTGTAAACATGTATTTGTACTGAAGATCATCAAGAAATTTGTTTGAAAGAATGCTTGCAACCAAACTATTCTTGGACCTCATTAAATACCACAGTAAGGAAACTTCCTTTCATGTTTATGGGTTCTGCTGAACACAGAAAGATATTTTGAAAAATGTACGACAACAAACACTTCTGGGGAACCTACCATGATAGTCAATAGGGTGCAAGAACCGTTTTTTTTTCAAGCTCTTAACCAAATATCATGCTCTGTGTTATACTACACAAAGAAGATCACACAGGTTTGGAACAATTAGATCGTATTTGTGACCCTGCCTGAGAAGACCCAGCTAAAGTAATTTTTGGGTGATTAACCTTTTTACACATAAAATCATTTGAGACAATGTAAAGAACATTCTGTGATCATACAAACATTATGTCTTTTATACTGACTGAGTAAGAGCATGTCAAAGAATGAAATCCTAGTGAAATTAATAGGTAAAAGGGAAGTATTAATGCTTGTTCTCTCAAAATTTGATTTTCCGGCTTTAGTCTGGTTTTCACGGCAGGGTAATAATTTATTTTTGGGTGAATCTCTTGAATAAAATGGATGTTTAACACGTTTACAAATCAGATTGTAATGTTATTTACCCATGTATCCCACTGTCCCTACTCGGCCACGGATCTGTTCTGCATCAGGCACTTTAATAGCCAGTCCCAGGTCCGAAATACGTATGTGACCTATAGGATTACATAAGTACAATGAACAGACATAGACAAACAAAAATGTGACAAGATCAAAAAATATCATTTGACTTACCATTATCATCTAAAAGTATATTTTCTGGTTTTAAATCCCTAAAATAAAAACAGGGAATGGTGATAACTTAGTTGTATGGTTTTATTATTAATTCATGAGCTTGTATAACCCCAGATGTTTGCATCTCACAGACCTGTAGACGATAGACTCTCTGTGCAGGTGTTCCAGACCACAGCAGATCGATGCACCATAGAACTGCACACGCTCCTTCTCAAAGCCCGGGGTTCCCATGTTATAGATGTGAAACTTCAGATCTCCACCGTTCATGATGGTCAGCACCAGACACAGGGCGTCTTTGGTCTCGTATGCGTATGCTAAACTCACCTGAGGATGCAAGAGAGAGCAATATGATCATAAAACATTACTGCTCAATAATTGTAATGGCAGAGGTATATGTTGTTTAAGGACTTTGAGTGTACTCATAGTTTAGTGAATATAAACACATGAAAAGAAGGATATAGTGAAAGCATAAGATACAGCAGAGGGACCTGTTTACATCCGTATTGAGTAATTCAATAACAAGCCTTCACATGTGACCACATCATCTTAGTAGTGTGAACATTATGTGTCATATACGATAGAAAAGAATCAACTAATTAGAAAAACAAGCCATCATTGTGCCAACGTAGTGTTTTAATATTTGCGAACCAGACACGGCTTTAAAACACAACAACCTTGTGATTTGACTACTTATAAAACACTTGGGTATATCGGACAGAAACTGTTATGTGTTTTATACGATCAGAAAATTTTATGTTGTGTCATTTATTAAAAAGAAAATGAAAAGATATAGACAACCACTTACTGGGTATTTTAAAACATAGACTTTCTTTTCATGTCATTTTTAAAGCAACACAAAATTATATATAGTGTTTTGGTTGCAACTTTAGAATTCCATTGTGTATTTTTTGGCAATTTTTTTATAATTTACTTCGTCCACAAAATAAATAAGGAAGCGCAGCAGATGAAAGAACATAATCTCAACAATCAAGTACTAATCACTAAATAGGTCACATAGAATAAAAGATTTTGCAGAAATGTCTTATTGCTGTAAGGGCCTGTGTCAACTAGAGGCGTTTAAGCCGACGTTCGGTGTGTTTTTTCAGTTGCTGAAGAAAACAGAGTTGAAAAGTGTTCAACTTTGGGAAGAACGCTCAGCCCATAAATGTTACTTTTTACGCAGCCGTCCATTCACAGTGCAACAGCTATAAAGTTGTTCAACATAAGACAACAATGAATGAGAAAATAATATTGCTGGTTTTGAGATTAGATGTCTTTATCAAATGTCTTCCATATGACTATCATAACTTTGTAAAACAATACTAGGATGAAGGCTTCCCTTGTCCTGGGACTGCCTAGGTTACACGTAATTTAATATAAGCATAATCTTAGCTTTCTGTTTCTAGCTAACCTTTACTTTTCTGTATTCAGCCCTAAAATAAAAGGGTTTTCTTCTCTATACTCCATATCACAGCAACCATTGCATCTCAACTGGAAAACGCTACGCTTTTAAAATGCTGTTCAAACACCCGCAACCAGCATTTACTGTCTGTGCCAAGCGTTTTCAGTCGGGTAAAAACGTCTCAATGGATACGTACCCCAAGTCAATACAATTAAAAGGAAGGTTACCAAAATAATGATGCTCAACTAACAACGTACTGCGATCTTAAAAGAAAAATTGGAAATTTTTATTAGGGGAAAATACCAGGATACTCTTCTTACCACAAACCTGCTGTTGACCTTCTCAAGAATCTGTTTCTCATTGAGAGCCATGGCCTCCCCCTTCCTCTTCTTTATTCTTTTCTTCTCCAGCTTTTTACAAGCGTACATTTTACCTGTGGCTCTCACCTGGCACGCACACACCTGGGCACAGAATGACAGATAGCAGATGTATGATTTTCTGTCCATAAACCAGAATATCTGAATACCACAATAACTGAACTGCATTATAAATAAATGTTGCATTATTTTTCTAACAAAGTGACTCATAAAAAAAATCTAAAAATTACAAAGTATCATACTTAGGATTTAGATGTTTCTTTTGGAAAAACTTTTGTGGTTAATAATATAACTATTTCCATTTTATTGTATTCATATTTATATTCATTTACATACATTAATAATTGTATTAAATAAACACTTTTTTGAACAGGTTGAAAAACTGTTTTATTTATATTTAGTTTATCTTTATAAGTAACGTGTTTTAGGGGTCAACTGTGGTCTGGTGGTTTGAGAGTTGAACTTGAAAGCTCGAGGTCGTTGGTTTGAATCTCAATGTCAGCAGATAATGACTGAAGTGTTCTTGAAGACATCTTAACCCTGTTTACTCTACAGTGATGATTGACTAATGTATAAGACTGTAAGTCACTTTGGATAAAAGCATCAGCCAAATGAATAAATGTAAATGTTTTTCTGAAACGCAAGAAATACTGAACAGACATATATTTAACCTGCTAGCTATGCAATTTAATGCAAAATCTCTTTGGGGATGTGTAGCAAAAGCTAAATTTGGTCCAAAAAACCTGAACGTGCAGTAACATTTCTTTATGTTGCTGCTTTAAATCTGTCTATAAAAAAAAGAGGAAAACCAGGGAGATGATAGATCCTTTTAACCACAAGGAAAATAAAACAAAATCTTCATATTCTGGAAACTCTTTATTATAAGCAACTTACTTTCCAGCTGCATGAACGTTAAAGCTGAAAATAGAAAGCTATGGACAGTCTTATACTGCAAATCCAAACACATAAAGACACAGTACACACAGACAGTCATAATAAATAAAGCGACAGCTCATCACTTTTAAGAATGTCCTCACCTCCCCGAAGCCTCCTTTCCCCAGAACTCTATACTGCCGAAACGTGTCTTTTGTGATGGGCTGTCTGGAAACGAAACATTTTGCATTAAAACAGCACAAACAATAAACACAAACCTACAATTTTCACATTCAGGTATAAAAGTCAAATCAAACTTTCTACAGTTGTGTGTGTTAATAAGTTTGGCAAATGGAAGTTGTTTATAAATCTAATATCTTCCATACACTTGGACTGTAACCTGAACTTTTCCTAACCCTGTCAGCTGTTAACAGTTACACAGACAGTAATTGAACAGATCAGTGTCTGAACCTATACAAGCTTAGAACATTCTCCAGCCAAACAGAATTATAGCAACATAATGAAACGCAACTGCTTGCTATTACAATATCTGTGCATTAATAAAAACTTGTTCATAAACTTGGAATTGGTTTTATTAATAACATGCACAACTAGGTATTTCAGATGTAAACTAAACTAGTTTTTACACCGTCATTTTACAAGCCGCTTTGTTAATCTACGTGTGTTGCTATAGCGACAATGTAAGCCGTCAGTATGATGCCACGTGACGTTCTACATAAAGGAGCATGCGACCAACCTTTCTAGCATCTTCCACTGAAGGAAGCGGTCGAAGTACATACTGTTCTGATAGTCAACGAAGGGTGCGCCACTCAAGTAGTCATGAAGAACTCTGTCAGATGAAACACAACACACAGAGTGGTAAATCACAGATGCCTCTCATTGAGTAAACAGTACGAAGGCCTGAAACTTCAAAACAAGAACATACAATCTTATAGTTCGTTACGAGAATATAAGAACTAATGTATGTGTTCCTATTTTATTTGTTAATATATGCTTAATCTGGCAAAAGTATTTGTCTACTTGACTATAAGTAAATACTCTCTTGTGATGGAAAATGACATCATTTTGAGAAACAAAATAAAGTAACTTCTAGAAGATATTTGTTTGAAGATGTGTGAAGAACCTTGTGTGTAAAGTCTCCTCCAAAGGAATCTCTAATAAACTAACTGGAATATGATTTTATGAGACTAAACATTTCATGAGCACTAGCTGTGTTTGATCAGTGGTCCAATCCTTCAAGTTTCCTAATATTTCGATGATGGTCTAAAACTAAAGAGTCTTCTACAGTCACAAAGCACTGCAAGGTTCATGTCTACATCGAAATGATTTGTTGTTAGTGTAAAGTAAGAGTGATCTTTTAATAAATTATTGTCTGTTTCATGATTACTCACAGCACCACATTTATCATAAGCAATTACTATCTCATCTTATTTTTTAAGACTTTACACACAGCCTCACCCAAGCAAAATATTAATGAGATATTAAGCTGGCAAAACACAGCCAAAGAATAAACGTTTCCTGAGTTTACTATTTACAACAGTGTCTTTAATTAAAATGTTTATTTTTGTTTTGTCATTTTTACATTTCACTCATTATTTCACTCAAATTTAAAACAAAAATATTGTTTCTATTTGCATTTATGTGCAGAAAATGAAAACTGGATAAAAAGTTCAAAATAACAGATAAGACGCTTTGTATTTTTTCACACCTCAAATACTGCAAAGAAAACGAGTTTACATTCACTTTTGTATTTAGGAATAGTCAAAAATACATAAAAATGTTGAATAGCAGTTTTGTTGCCGGCGTAAACGCTTTACATCCCATACAATAGCACAGCTTTTGCCAGGTTGAGGTCAAATTTTTGAGAAAAAACATTCAGATTTGAAAATCATCAGCAGTATTTCATCTACATTGGTTTAAGTGACTGGAAACACTGCAGCATGGAAGCTTAGAATAAACATTATTCTAACGATATCATTATTATCCATTGGTTATCCATTATAGTTATTGTTATAATGTCAACGCTGCTGATTTAAAGAGTTGTATATAGGTGTCAAATTGGACTTAAAAACCCAATAGTGTGTGTGTTAGTCTTACTCGCGACAGTCACTGAAGATCTCTTTGCAGGGGCTCACTTCTAGATTTTCTCTGCATCTCTCAGCAAGACCTTCGGCTACATCCACACACTCGGGGGACTGTCAGAGAAACAAAATCCTCTCAGATTACTGATGCACACAAACGCACTTAAGATCCAAAGTCAACACGCACACACAACTGGAAAGTTAAGCCGATTCACACCTGCTTGGTGAGAAACTTCTTGATGATCTCATCTCCTCGACTCTTTCTCTTCTCGTCTGGTGCCACCTCGTAGTCCTCCTGAACGACCAGATACAAACAGAGATCATTCTTGACGACGAGTTAAATATAAACGTATGGACAAACAAACCATAAAATAAGACAAATAGAATACGACACCACGTAGGTTAACGTAATGTTACTCATTTAGAAGCAGATTCAATTCTTGTCCTCCTTTGATGAAATATACATGACCATAAGAACGCACATAGGCTGAGTACTGGGGTGTTCCTCCGACTTTAGATGTAATTTTGTCATAATCTCAGCAAAGATTGCTGTTTTACGCATTTTAAGTGCTTAAGACTTCAGTTTCTGCTTCAGGTTTTTTTTTTATTCCGGAACTTTTGTCCATCAGAAAGTTCTGTGTTAGATCGACCGTAAAGGTGAAGAGACTGGACAAGAGACAGTCCGCCCGCATGAGCTCAGCTTTCTTCAGAAACAAACGTAAAACTGTAACCGTCTTCTGTAAATGTGAGTAAACCAAACATATCATATATAAGGAGATCAACAACAAGATTCCACACTTCAGATCCTTGAGATTTACATTAGAGTGTCAGAAGAAGTTTGTGATAATTCTCCTTTGAGATTTTAGATTTTAAAAAGAAATAGTTGACTACATGAAAATAAAAATGTAGTAATTATTTTTTAGTTCTGCTAAAGAGCAATCCCTTGGCCATTTGTTGGATATGTTTGCTTCTGATTTGTACATTTTTATTCCCATAGATCTTCAGAAGCTTGATGTCTCCCAAAAACCTTGTCACATCCATAACGCAGATTTATAGTGCATACAGATAGTGTGCATTGATTGATATTTTTTTGATGTTTAAACACTATCAACAAGGGTTTTGTATAATATAAAGAGTTGGTTCCGTTAACTGATAACAGTTACATTGTGATAGTGTTTTTATATCATGTTCATAACACAAAATGTAACATCCATCCAACTGTCAAAATCAAGATTTTCGTGTTTTCACGTATGACTGCAACCTAGGACATCAGACATTCCGCAAGCTGTCCAGTCTTTATTTCTCGTGAGGGATGCTACCCAAAATGCACTTTGAATTTAATGATTGTGACGTCACCCGACGAAGGCCGATTTATGCAAACCGCCACATTGCATCATATGAATGAAAAATGTCGGTGTTAATTATTCCATTTCAAAACCCCACAAAATAAACTGTGTGAGGTCCAAACTAAGCTGAAATGAGGAGCAAACCTCAGGCCGTTAAGTCAAATCAAGACCATTCAAGACTAATGTACACCAGACTTTGTGCCGACAGTCCAAAAATCTCACCGATTATGAAACCGAGACTGACGGCAGTGTTTAAAGTGAACTCGGATCATTGTTACACTGGAAAACCGAAACTACATCCACCGTTACACAATCGTCACATTTTTAATTCTGACAGTATCTATTTCTATATGTTGAATGAGGAGACACATTGTGTAATTCTATCTGCCAGTGATTACACAATGAATGAACAACACAGTCTAGCACATCCTTTCCCTAAGGGCCGTAAATGTGTGCAGGGGGGGTTAACACTCGATGACACCCTCATCAACACCCCGTCCAGACCCCATGCTCTGTGGATCCCATTACGCAAGACTAACCATGAGACCACCTGTCCCACTCTCAGATTCTCCACCGAAAGATGTCAACACACACGAACAAACATGAACCAAAGCATATGTATCTGCAAACAGGTTTTCACACAAATCAAGCTTCTGCATATGCGTCACACCGTCCCGCTGTATGGGACGACAGGCGCGTACACATATGCTTAATAACCCGCTGTGTGTGACTTCAGGTTGCTTGGTAACCGGCCAGTCAACACGGCAGGATTCCGTAAGGTCCCGGAGAGCCACAGCACGGATCAGCAGCGTCACTAAATACACTGAACGTCATTACATGGTGGGGGACTGCATGTGCATGTCTGACACACATACACTGGTGTCATTTCCATTCCCCTTTACACATTTGGCATCGCCTCCCATGGACGTCTTAAAATAGTTCCGAGAGTAATGACGGAGATAAGGAATGTTGATAGAATGTTCTGCATTTGACTTAAGTCCAGATCATTTGCAATAAGCAGGAAGAACTGTGTTGTATATGACATCTTGGTATAATTTGTGTATATTATCTTAATTGGAAATAGTTATCTATGAAGTGTACAAAATGAACTGTTTATTCTGTTCTGAGATTGAGTTTTTGTTGGTGATGAGTTTGTGTATTTAGGGCTGCTAAAATTGATTTATAATTGCATTTATTTAATTTTTCATTATAAAGTATAACATATGGTTTAAAAACTAAGAATGAAAAGCTTAAAACATATTTCTTTCTTTCAGTTTGAAATAAAAGTAAATTCATCAAAACAAAATCAGCACTATTGTAACTTGGAATTATGTTGCAAGAAGCATCTCAATTACCTACATTATTACTATTACTATAGTTCCTAAAATAAGATTTAGCATCTCACATTTACATTTACATTTACATTTGTCATTTAGCTGACGGTTTTATCCAAAGCGACTTACAAATGAGGTTTACAAAACAAAATGAGGTTTACAAAAGAAAATGAGGTTGTGAAATTAAGTTGTTTAAAAAATTTTTTAACAAATATTTAATCAAATATTAAAAGAAATAATGTTAAAACCACTTAACTTTATTAAGTGGAACCGATGTAACCGATTCCAAAAATTTATTTTTTAGTGCGTTTAAAAGTTTAGAAACACTTGACTTGGAATTTATCTCACAACATTACCATTAAAAAATATTCCATTGATTGGATGATTTACTTCTTTGAAAGAATATATATTATATGCAACAAGACTGGGCAATCTGTGTTATTTGAAATGCTTAAATGTAGGTTCAATGGTGTAGGCATGATTTTTTTAACTGCAGGGACAAAAGATTTTTTTAATGTTCCATGTATTAAAAAAGTTTTTTTGCATAACTTTATGATTACTACGACTGTTACAAAGTAGATTGCAATAAAGTTGCTCTTCTGCTTCAGTCATTTTTCAATGAGAAATTATGGAATTTGCCCGGGAATTTACCATGCCTGCATGTTAAAGGTCAGAGCATGGAAAAAAGCAGCAAACACAAACACTCACAATCTCTCACACACACGCACGCACACACACACACAAACTCCAACCATAATAGTGGTTTGAGAACGGACCTACGTCAGTAGATCTGAATGGTACAGTACAGCAAGCAGTCCAAAACACATGGCGGACTGCCTCTGACTCGGGGGAACCGTTCCAATAGGATATGTGTGTGTGATAACATCAAACTGTTCTGTCTCCGCCATGATGGGAAAACAAAACATAGCCGAGAAGAGTCAGCGATATGCATAATGTAATTCGGAGTTCTTATAAACATATTGTCGTAAATAGTGTGAGGATTCATCTAGCATGAAGGTCCAAGATTTTTCCTTGTTTCTGAAACACAGAGACACATTCACAGATGTCCCACAGTGAAGACACAGACAGGTCTGTCTATTTCTCCACCATCACTGAGATCCTGCTACTTTATGACGTCAAAGCGGGCCTAGAACCCCCCAGGCTCTTTCCATATGGTGCTCACACAAGCGCACACACTCTTCATACAGCACATATGCATATATATCACATACACTCCGGCATCTTTTCCTCATTTTAAAAAAGCTGCGTTTATAATCAATCTGCTGTTTAAAACGTGATCCAGAATCAATTCTGATTCACGTTGACAACATAGAAACTAATCGTTACTTTTCTGGATGTAGATCAAAGATCAAGAATCTGGAGTCAACTGTCAACAAGAAAATCATTTTGAACAAAACTAAACTTTATTTTCCAATATTTCCCCCATTCTCTTTGTCCAAATGCTGTTTTTGTTTGGAACATTCAGTTCTAAACTTAAAATCATTTTCAAAAGTGTTAAACAATGATAAAAGTTAAACAGGTTACTATACTTTTTGACATGTGAACATTTGGGTTTATGCGGTTAAACAAACATTATCAGCCTAGGATCTATAAATGCTCAGTAAGTTTTTGTAGTTAAGTAAAAATAAAACTACTTAAACATTTGTGTGAATAATAATCATTTTAAATATAGGTCGAACTATAGGTAGAAAACTAAACTAACCTTTTATAAAACTACTAACCTTTTTGTAATGCGGCCAAACCAATAAAGCGTGAATTTTTATATCTATACATAAAGACATGGACAAAGTTGTTTGTTCATGTGAATTTCCATGTGCGACCTCCATTTGTGCAATATGTGGTGCTATGAGTCTACATGTGATCACATGTCACCACATGTTTTTCACATGTAAAACATTTAAAGAATTTTCCAAAACGCTATAAATGCATTTGAAAAGATTTCATGAAAATTACCGTTTGTTAATATTCAATAAAATGCTCTCTTCACTCAGTTTGAACATGTTAAACAAGAGTATCTTTGATTACAAATTCAAAGAGTATTTGTTTTTTATTAAAATGCTATAAATCTATTCTAAAAATAAATGTTGGTTTATGTCTTTAAAAAAACTTGGTTAACATGAAACATAAGACATCAGGAACTCTTTTATTAAAGAAAATTAGTCAAATAAATGTAAATGTCCAGTCGTTTTTATTTACCATCAGATTTAGATCTCACCCGCTCATCCAGATCTTTAAAAGTGTTATTAGAGTTTAAAGAATTCCTTTTAAAGACTAAGCACAAATAATCACTTTAATGCATCGCCATGTTGGATTGCAATGAACAAATTCTGAGTGGTTGAGAGGATGTATCGCATTATATATGTATACAACATATATATGAATATAAACGAATCCAAAATATGGGTGAACATGACTTGTACATTTCCTTGTGAGAACAATTCTAAGAATAAAGAACTGTGATCTCCTTTCATTTCTTTGGAAAACATGTACCCTTAAATAACATCTATTTCCCTGTAAAATCCCAACTAGAGTAAAAACACAATCATTTACCCAATGATCACTAATAACATTCAAATGTGGCATTTTCCCTTCATTATGTGAAAATTACCCGCTCTTATCTCATTAGCTGAATGCTCGTAACCCATGTACCATGTTCCTAATGCCTAAAACGTTCGAGAACTTTTTTCCGCTCTCCACTAAGCTGCGTCTATGAAACGGACCCATAATGATGAACTATACAGCTAGACGCATGAATAACACAAAGCTTTTTTTGTTAAACACAGGAGAGTCTTCCAGGACACAACAAACCAGTCCAACACCTATTCAAAGTCTTAAATACAAACATGCATGTTTTATGATGCCGATTTCCGTTCATGGTTTCAGCTCGGTGGGGTTTAGACTGTTTGGGGTCTATAGGCGGGACCAGACAATGGCCTCATTCAGCGACCACATGCCAGTCTTGATATTTTGGGCTTAGCTCCATGAAAGCCCAAGCAGTCATATGGGAGGCATGTTGTCCAGACCAGTGGACCATTGCACAGACCCAGAAGAGTGAGGGCAGTGATGGTGGGGCGGTCACAATGCACAGGCGCGGCTTGACTTAGAATGTAAAAGGTTTTGGGGTGGGTGTAATAGTGACGTACCATGGAGTCCAGAAGCTGAATGCATCGCTGCAGCTCCGGTCTGGTCTCACAGTAGAGGCGAAACAGAAGTCTACCGATGGGCTGCTTTTCACACAGGCTGAAGTAATCCCGGTCTGAAAAACACATGATTTCAGTCTCACGCTTCACAACAACTCATTTACATAATGTTGACTATACTGTCACCTTTGAAACAATTTTTACCTTACTTTAATTTACCCTGCAGTAATGCGCGTTATGCATAAGGAATAACGGATGCAAATTGGGAATCTGCCAAAGGGAAAAATACGACAATCGCAGGAAAGCGGTGGCCGTCACTTACCGATGGTTTTGCTCAACTCTGAGCATTGACTGATGTGAGGGAAGCGAAGAATCTCTCTCCATTTTTTACTCCTTCCTTTCCGTTTTCCTCCACCACCTCAAAGAGAAAGAAAAAACCAAATAAGCCATTTGAATCAAATACATACAGGGGAATCAATTCCAGGTTATTTACATTTCATTCCCTAAGTGTATCTGTCTGCATGAGATCTGGAGATCAGGAAAAGAGCTGTGTAAAACACATTCTACATCATAAACATCCTGCAGACATCTTAAAGACATTGTGAGACTTTGTAGATAGGCAAAGAATAGTTGAAATACATCTTACAGATGTAAACGCAGAAGGACGTCTTTTATTTGAAGGTGCTATACGGCAAAGAATTCCCATTGTGAATCTTCCATTTTAAACCCTGTTCTATTTCATGAACAGATATCTATTCATATTTTACGAAAAGCAAGTTATGCTGGCGATATACTGGTGGACAAATTCAACCAATAGAAGTAGTTTATAGAAAATTCTTTAGACTGTTGACTCCATCGAAATATATGACAACTGTGAAAGTGCATGTAGATTGTTAATGTGATTAAAAACAGCATTATATGTTTAGGATTGTTGTTTAAACTCCCAAAAACGTCCAGATTGCAGCATTAAAAAAATGTCGCTCGTATAATCTGGCTGGTAAAGAGGGAGATGCTAAAAAATGATAAATGATCTCAATCGCCCAATCCCTGTCATCCAACATAACTTCCTGCAATATATTGTAATCCCCTCAGAAATATATGTCACATTACGGAAGTCAAATGCGTTGGGAGGGTGTTTCACGCTGTTTGCAAATGTCAGAATACTTTATTTGGCCACTAATTAGCTTTGAACCTCGTAACATCTCACCATGACTTTCAACATGTGCCGCATAATAAAACATGTCAACATCTGGTCTCTATCCGAGCGTATGCAAGCTTCAGTTCAAACGACATTTCTGACGTCAACACAGGTCAAAAATATGCATTCCTTCCCCAGAGAACGCCAAGCTTTTACTACAATCTGCTGAGCGTTCGCAATAACAATTTGTCTTATGAAACTCGCCGATTCCTCCATCACAACAATACAGAACTGCTTCCTTCATAGGGTTCACAAGCGTTCTGTATCATTTCTTTCACCTTGACCTCTCGAGTGGATTTCAATTCTGGGAGATGGGGAGGTATGGCGCTCTCGCTCTGGAATGGGGACATGGCTTTTCTTGAGAAGTTCTCACCAGGATAGAACATTTATCCATAGAGGATCCTGTGAATAAACGAAGGTTTCCAAACACACCCAGACAAAAAGGGTTGTTAAGGCTGACTCTTAAAGACAATATTCTCTTCAAGTTCTTTGAATGTTCACGTACATGACATGCCTCACTAATAGGGAGCCGATTGTCCCATGAGCTGCAACACAGTTTTAATGCCAAAAAACAAATCTTTTCCCACCGAACGGAAAGTCAATTGATAAAAAGTAAGTTAAGCATTACCAAGAGACTGTTGAGAAGAATAAGAGTTTTCACTTTGCTACTTGTTGTTTCTAGTCTAAATTTTGCCATTAAATCAAGATCTGCAAATGATAACTCAACTTAAGGCTTTCAGATTTAAACAGATGTTTATAAAATCCAAGTTTCAATAGAATCATGTTTTTGAATGAGAAATGTGGTGGTGTATTTTCATACAAAACAAGTTAATGATAGTCTAAGGTTGAATAACAACCTTCTTCAAAATATCTTCCTTTATGTTCTGCAGAGGAAGGTAAGTCATACAGGTTTGAAATTGTGTGAGGCGGAGTACATATTCCATCAGTAAATTCATATAATCTTGGAATAATCTTCAGTTTAGTTCCGTTCATTTGGTTTCGTGGGGCCTTTGATCCAGTTTTCTGTTCAGAAAGTCATGAGTTTTACACTAGTGCTGGCAACGAATGAAGGGTTTGCATAGGGTTTAATATCAGCGAAAACTGATGATTTAACTTCTGATGCAACAAACTGGGATCGGATCTTTAGCAATAGACTGTTTGCCAACACTGCTGCTTACATAACCCTTTAACATGTGTGTTTTGGTTACAGATCCAGAGGAAGAGCAGAAGCAACAACTATATACTGTCACAGATATAAACAGCTGCCAATTACAGCAGGAAAACACTTTGTTTGAAATGGTATTCACATGGGAAATAAAATTCAATCCTTAATCTTTAGGTATGACTCCTTGACTAGAGAGATCATATATTCCTTTCTGAAGAACACAGAAGATATTTTGTAGAATGTTGAGACCCGATCACTTGCATTCGTTTTGTGTCCATACAATACAAGGGAAAGTATGCCACTGCTGTTTGGTTCGCAGAATATCAAAATATCTTCTTTTGTGTTCTGCAGAATAAAGTCAGTAAATGATGACACATTAAAATTTTTTCATTGAATTAAACACAAAACTCTGGTGAGCTTAATCTCGCCATTTCAATTAATATGACTCCATCCTTACACAATATGAAATGAATAAAGACACTGCCAGTAATTTATAAAAGCGATGTTCTTATGCAGAATCCAGGTGTGTTATCTAGGGTCTGTTGAACAAGACACAACAAACCATTTAATATTGTGAAGTAGATATTATTTTAATATAATTCTCAGCGAGGATCGGCCCGTGAGTCAGGCGCTCGGGTTTCACTCAAACACATCTGTCCAAGATGTACAAGCCGTTTTCCAGATGTCTGTTTTTATGAGTACTTTGATAGTTTGTGCAATAAAATATTACAGTTATTCTGCATCTTTTTCTATTAAATATTTTTTCGTTTTGTTTTCACCCTTGATGGTCATTTTTTGGTTTTATTTCATCCCAATTACAAGCCACATTGACAGCAAATATGATTCACATATGTCATTTACAAAGGTGGTTAGTTTTATTATTCTTATTGTTGCTCAAATTTAGTTTCTGACTCTTTAAGCTCCACCTCCCAGAGTAATCTGAGTGGTCAGACAGTTTACGCTACTGTTATTGGTCAACTGGGTTTTCTGTTACTGCATCAGCACCAGTGACGAGATGACATCATGTGAATTCAGTTCCTTCTGTAACGGGTCTCTGATGACACGTCACTGAAGAAACTGAAAGACTACAATCCTGACGTTTACTGTAGATCATGCATATGGGATTTCTGTTAAAGGCAATAAAAGGATTTGTAACCTCACATACCGTTTCCAAGTACACACACGCACACGCACACACACACACACACACACACACACACACACACACACACACACACACACACACACACACACTAAATGTAAACTGAGGTTTAGAATCCGACAAGAACTTCAAAAGAAAAATTATAACATGGGTAAAAACACACATTCTGAAAAGTGTATGATCGGTAACTTGCCAACTTTTTTTTGACTTGTTCAAACTAGTCACTGACTTGGCAGTGACAACAACGTTTGAGTGCGGCACGTTTCCATTGGGGAAGTGTGAGTTCACCCTTAAACAATTCTTAAAGCACCTATTACCTATGCAAATGTCCTTTTTCTTTCTGTGCGACTATTAATCTTAGTGTTTTTTTATTACACAAACAGATTACACGGATTCTACTTCAAATATCCTTAAAAATAAAACCTATGGAAGTGATTGGGAAAGAACAACTGAAAGGTTAAGCTACATTTGTCACATTGCACACTGCAAGTGTTTTAACTGCAAATGTTTGATGCATAGCTACCATCAATCCTCACACATACACACGTAAAAGTTTCAAATACACAAAGTGTTTCTGTAGTGCTATGTCCAGAATACATCTCTCACTATTTCACACGATATGTATATTCTATATCCATTGAATAACCAGATGAGCTATTCCAATTGTCAAACAGCACATTTAATCGAAACACAGAGCATGGAAAACAGAAGTAATACGATCAACTTGACAGTTTAATTCCAAACAAACGCAAGGAATATTTAATTCAAATTAACTTTTTTCATAATAAAAGATTAGTAAAGATCTTGACTGATTCCTCAAATCGCACAAGCACCGCTAAGCTGTAAAGAGTGTTATGAAGGAAAGCGGATTCCTGAGCCTGGCATTTACAAATGCTTGGCAAACCCGCCGTGTGTCAGCACATTTAATTGTTATCAGTTACAAACTGAGTAAGGATTCAGTCCAAGAATTTCAGCCACGGCATGAAATAGGTCAGACGGCGGCCAGACGTGTGCATGCGTGTGTTATCTTCTTTCAGGAATGGCAAGCACCCTTCGTTTCTGTATTGTGATTGGCATACCTCAGACTCTATGACTTAAATGACTGTTTCCCAGAATCAGCTTCAACAGTACTTTAAATCGGCCCTTTTTTTTAGTGCTCAAAAACATCCATCCATATTTTATCCAAAAGAAGTTCCTGTTCTGAAGCGAGTCCCATGGCAGATGTATGCGGCTGGATTTGTGTGTTTTGGGAAGGCTCTGGGAATCATCAGAAATCCTTTCGGAACTGGCCATTTATTTTGTTCTTGATCACAGTCATAATTTTGGGAAAACATCTTAAACATGACAAGCAGAATTTGGCACAGCACTTGAGATATAAAAGCATTATTTCGGCTGGGAATCAACATGATCAAGCACTTTACTACATTTGTTCCACATAATCTTAAAATGTTTTTATCTACAGGCTTAAGCTTTTTCAACAGAAAAATTGGACCAGACCGGTAAGTAGCTATCAATTGTCTTGTGTAAGGATCTCCTTCAGTACTGTTTAAAAAGTATCCCAGGGTGCATCTCAAGATGCAAATATTCGCTTATTTTATTTTAGTTTCGATCAATTAATGACTAAATTTACACATTTAAAAAGTAGTAAAGTAGGTTTCCTGTTTGACGTTAACCATATATCTTTCATAGGCAAACTTAACCTACGCCAATACTCTTAAAAACCCAAACCATCGATAAAATGACCAAAAAATCATTCCACAATTTCTCACTTGGTGTTCTTCATTTCACCGCGACATTTCTCACTCTCAGAGGCGGATGCTAAAACTAGAGGCCGTGTTACGTTGAGGAATAAGTAAGAGTGTTTAATATGTTCCACAAGCCTCATTCAGGCTACACCCTTTTGTTTCATGTTTGTTTTATGGTTGTGACATCATCTGCATGATATAAAAACACGCTTTATGTTGCCCCGTCATGAATCCGGCTGGTACTTCACCCCGCCATCAGCACACTCTTTTAATGTCAGGGGTGCGCGAACACACACACACACACACACACAAACACACACACACACACACATACACACACACACACACACACACACACACACACACACATACACACACATACACACACA
>CM065656.1:20869739-20904739 GCA_033220385.1 Triplophysa yarkandensis
CTACACAAAAAGTTATAATCCCAATTACAATATTTAGATAAAAAGTCAGCAATTAGAATTGTAGTCATTAGGCATCTGTCAAATTCCTCACATGAACCTGTTACTATCCCTTAGGATTTTAAACCCAACAAACACCTGGAATCCATATTGGTCCACATCTGACAGAGCGCAACCGGATTCCACAAGACACCCAGCGTGTCAGAGACACCAAACCACTGCACAGCTGGTGTTTATTTAACTCAACTTTACCACGGGCCGGACTACCTGAGTTAAGTTAAAACAAACCAGCTCTATACATAGTCGGTCTCCTGCTCCATATGCTTATGTGTTTAAGGACTTCTCCAAGGTGTGGTCTCCTCCAACTACGACACAGGCCTTTGTGCCACAGGATGTTAAAAAGTGCCGCCTTTTCCAAAGGTGAAGAGCAGGACTATTGGAGGAAGAGGCCTTTTGTTGAAATGTTCCAGTGTGATGCGGTCATTTGTCTTTTTATTATTGCACTTGCTTCAATCGACCCTTTTAATGAACATGAAAACAGCCAAGAGAAAGTTATCGGGTCGTTCTCACTTTAGCTTGTCTTACATACTTGATGTTAAAATGATTTTCTCGAACATTTACAAACAACAATAAATGGTTACAAGACCTATTGACTACAATAGATAGCATTGGCTGAATCAGTTTAGTGAAAAACTACTTCTTTTAATTATTGAAATACTTAAAGTTAGGATGTTATTGATGTTTATTTTATTTTAAAATAATAAAAATCATCGTCACTTAGAAACCGTTGGCTATTGGCTGCTAAATTTAATTTATCAATCTCCCACGCGCCAATAAACATAGCTTGACGGACGGCTGACAAAAATATAATTTATAATTAAAAAAAAATATTTATTTAAGAAGTTAAAAGTTTAAGCAGTAGACTGCAAATGCTGGATTTATTATTAATAAATGAAAACAAATTCCTTTAATTCTTCAATTACTCTTGTTGTTTTCCTCACAGTATTATTATTTCATCTATTAAAGTCCAACTTTTGGTATGGTGGCAGCACGACATACTTACATTGAATCAGACACTATATTTCTACAGTAGCCCTTAATGACCACACTGCTCTACAGAGAGATTTGTTGATAAGTTATCTCCTTTAGACCATATTTGTATTATTTTGAAAATAAATTCGATTAATAATTCCACTGGTAATGAGAAATTCCCAAAGCGATATATAAAAATATATAATTATTGTATCACATATTGCATTATTTAGCTAATTCTTGCATACTGCCATCATTTTTAATATCGTGCAGTGATGTGTACTTTCACATACAATCATAACTTTCTCTGTAATTTATTGCCTGTTTTTGTCAGTGCGGATTTTCACTAGTTAAAAGCACTTTGTAGTGAATGCAAATGCACTCCGTGCTGGCTTTGTAAAGGTGTGAAATCCACATTAAAACCGTCAGTTACACATGAAGTTTTATGTGTATCAGTGATCTGATAAAGAGGAAATGGAGACTTAAGGAAAGACTAAACATCTTGATGCCAGTTAAAGATACTGACCTTTACTGTAAAGGGATAGTTCAACGAAAAATAAAAATAGTCATCAATTACTCACCTTTTCAAATCTGTATAAATTTCCATGTTCAAGATGAAGGATATTTGGAAGAATGTTTTTTAGATGACAATATTAATGGGATCCAAGAACTGTTTGATTACAAGCATTATTCCAAAAATCTTTCTTTATAAAGGTTTAGAACTCATGACAGAATTTTTATTTTTGGGTTACTCTTTTACCCTTTATCAATTTTATGTCAATTTTTTTTGTCCAATAGGCTGAATGGTATGAAGCACTGTTTTATTAAAATAAGAAGTACTGTACGTACTGTAACTAACAGCTCTATTGTAGAAATGAGTCCTATGATGGCACAAATTGGCACAAACCCCTCAAACCAAGTATAAACTGCTGTTGTGTTGTTAATATAAGTTTTTTTCCTTTTTTGCCAGAATATTTCCAAAATGCTAAAGTTTTATGTTATTATTAAGAAATTATTATTAATAAAAAATGGATATGTGTGTAATGATTTAGACCGCACAAATTAAAAGGTAGAGTCTATGATTTCTGAAACATTTGATAAATGAAAGACCCTGGCTTTAAATTGATTGAAATTGTGTATAATTAGTACACAACTAAGCCTACCTAACACATAATTGTATTTTCAACAATAAAGCAGAATTTTAAATAAACACCGGGAAAGAACAGCTTGTGGCCAACAGCTGATATACTTTCAATTAGGTCTTCTCAAGTCATGCATACTTAATGTGACATTTGATAATTACCAGAATTAAAAATAGCTTTGAGCTGGGGGGCAAAATCTGTTGGTGTGCGCACATACACACCCATGTAAGCGGTACAAGTCGGGTTACAAGCACACACATTGACTGAAAACAGTCGGACAAGTATGTGACCTTACAGTAACTCAGCATTGTTTAACAATATAGAAATTATGACACTGTTACAACAGCTTCTGTACTTTTGTATGAGAGTCAGGAAACTTTTGTTTTCGGTTTATTATTTCTAAGCATTATAAGCACATTAAAAATCTTCTTTCCCGTCCTCTGCCTTGAATGAAATCACCTATTAGAGTGAAAATTCATTTACTCAACCTCATGTCATTTCCAACTTTTGTGACTTTCTTTCCGCTGCAGAACACAAAAGGAGATATTTTGAAGATTGCTATGAATGAAGGCACAACATTTATGTTGAGCATTTGCAAAAGCCAGAAATACACCAAATCTTTGGTAATCAAAAATGAAAAAAATCCCATTCAGTGTTCAGTGTATTAAATATTAATATTTACAACAACACTTTAGATGATGCGCTCATATAGAAGCCAGCAGGTGGGCACTTTTTTGGGTCAAATCGCACTGTACTAGTCGAGTCGGGCCTGGGCGGGTTTTACACATTAAGTGTGGTTTATTTAGTGTGAGCGCTTTTAAACGGAATGGAGTTTAGTGTACTTGGAACCTGAAAACATGATGTATGTGCCCGTTTAAATTCCTCTGTAAAGTTCAGCAGATTTAAAGGCATGCGGAGACATTTCCACTTATTTTGCACAGAGATTGCCATTCTCTCCATCATGATCATCAAACACTTCTGATGAGAATATCACAATGGATATTTCATCCGATATATATTTTTAGATTAGTTGACTTCTATGTGAAATCTTTGGTATAGTTTGCTAAATCATACTTTTGCTCCGAATATTGGAAACAGTCTGTTACTTTCACAACGTGTTCCTAAATCATTTCTCCTGTTTGCACACGTCTTTTTTTAGGTATAAATGTGAGTAAAATAGTCGCACTGTAGAGCCCGGACTGTATGGAAAACCACAGAGATATTTATCGAAATAACTTCCACTGTGTTCCACGGAGTTTCTTATTATTGGGTTAACTATCCCTTTAAAATCAAACATCACCACAGAGATAAAGAAATCAACTGATCTAAAGAGATAGTTCTCCCAAAAATAAAACTATTTCTTCTTCCCTCTTAACAACTCAAAACACCTGTATTTGCAAAAGAAGATATTTGGAAGAATATTAGTATCCAAAAACTGCTGGTCCCCATGTACTTGCATTGGTTCTGTCTAAAGTAAAACCAACATCCTACTAAATATCTTCTTTTGTGTTTTGCAAACGAAGAAAAATCCTTCAGGTTTAAGATTTCAACAGAGTGAGTTTTTGGGGTGAAGTCTCACAGTAAAATTAATAACAAACAGCTTTTAAAAACACAACCTTTCTGGCCGTATAATATTAAATAATGCTTTAAAGGCCTATTGAAAAGGTTTTGCTGAAAAGCAGGAAGTTTTTGTATACATACAATGTTTGCATGGAGTGTGACGTCATAACAGATGAGGAAATCAGCCAGCGCTAGGGTGTGTGTGTGTGTGTGTGTGTGTGTGTGTGTGTGTGTGTGTGTGGATCTGTGTTTGGAACATGTACGGCAGCACAGGAGTCATGAAACACTTCCTGAGACTCGGGCCCGGTGTGGCATCGCTCCCTGCTGCTAAAAATAACTCCAGCGTGGAATGCGAGAACGCATGCCGGTCATCGCGCATGCTTTGTGCAACAATTACATAACTCACAAGAATCACAGACGACTTACGCTCAAAAGTACGGCACACAATGTTATCAATGAAGACTTTGATAAAGTCATAAAACAACAGCCAAAGAGAAGAGAAGTGGAGGGGCCAGTTATCTCTGGAGACCTGTCTGAACATGAATGATCAGGGAGAGGCCGGCTGTATCTCTCACACTCCATTCATTCTCTTATTTACTCACGCAGACACGGGTCATTCAGGTACACCCAATAAAACAGACCTGTTCCTGTGTATACGAACACATATTGGGCTCAATAGTTTTGTGATACTGTATCAAGAAATCTGGCCACAAACGTTTTGCTTTAGAACTTGAAAAGCAGCGAAGCGGAGACATGTTTGGAGTGGACAGAGGTCAAAACACTTTCACTCTTTTCTTAGAGCCGTCTACTTTCTGACCAGCTGTTCTTGATTTCCCCGCATCACTTCCGGCGCCCTGCCCCCTTCCTACACATCGCGTTAGACGTACATTTTGTGTGTGGTGAATTTTGCACGACTCTTATCAGATTTGAGAGCCAGAAAGAACTGTTGTGTAATATTGTGTATGTCGCTCAGGCCTCTGATTGACTGCAAGAGCTCTCGGGACCACACAGAACCTGTGCCCCCCCCACCCCAAAAATAACTTAGAACCCTTGTCATTCCTAAAGTTCTACATATGCTTTTCCTTTTCTGTCATTTACACATCAGTTCAAATGGCAAACTACTATTTCATAATATGAAGGAATTTTCCTTATTCATTTCAATAACTGTATTTCATATTTTGCACATTTAATAAGATTTAAACATTAACGGCTATATCAGAAAATAGACTTAAAATGTACTGTCGTTTTTGATGCGTTTTTACAGACCAGTTTTTACAGCTGCCATCTGTAATCTTTAAAATCTATGAATAACATGAAACGTTTTTGCATAGATACTTTACATATTTATGTCATTGGATGACATTCTAGATATCCATCACCACGAAAAGACGCTTTTTGTTTCCTAGACAAAGTTGGTGGCTTTCGCAATGCAAAGCAAAATTGAAATTAAGATTTTACATAATTCATCTGTTCTGAATGTTTATTTTTGTCCAGGACCAAACCATCCTGAAAGACAGCCAATAGAGGTTTGAAACCTGCATGAAATGTGTTAAATAAAAAAAACATGAAGGTCAAATTCACTAAATGTTTTCAGTGAAACATTTAACAATGAAAAACGGGATGAAAGGTCAGATGTCACCGAAGGTTCATAAGTTCATGCCCTAAGTGATGGCGTAACCTTGACGTCTCACTTATGAGGGAACATTCAACTACCTGCACTCCCCAACTTCAGCTTCATCAAACCTGGTAATGTTTAAAAGCACTCGATAATCCGCAATGTGTTTTTACACCCTTACTGAGTAATAACCGAAAGTATGAGTGTTAAATCGCTTGAAAAGATGCCAAAAGTCTGCCGTTCACTATAGTTTCGTTCACTATTGAGTTCCTTCGAATCAAGTCTTGTAATAATGTAAATGTGAACGTAACCATAATCTTCCCAGAAAAGACGGATCTTTCTACTTTGCTTTTTTTGTCCAAATGTAAGTATCTACTTTGACCGAAAACCTAAATGTATTGCACAATTTCACAGATTAAAAATAACTTTTCTGCACATATCACAAAGTCTTTAGGTTGAACTTGTGGAAGATAACTGTGTTTATATTTAATCTGGCTAAAGGCTAAACTGACTTTGAAAAATTCAGGGTCACTCACATACTTACGTATTAAAGTAATAGTTCACCAAAAAGTGAACATTTCCGTCACTATTTCCTCTGCTTCTCAATGGCACTCTTTCACTTGTATTGGTTTCGTGTCCATACAAACACGAGAAATAAATGGCTGCCAGCACCGTACGGTTACTATTGATTTCCAAATATATTTTGGTAAAATAAGTCATACAGGCTTAAAAAGACAATATGCGTATATTTAACACGTTGGAATATAAGTAAGCTCTTTAAACTAAGGATCAGCACAAATGTAAATATGGAAATTATAAAAACTTTTTCAGCGTAGTCTTATTTCGCAAAATTACTAACCCCGGTGTGCTCTTGAAATACTAAAGTAGTACCTAAGCTGGACCAATTTTTTTCTTGGGTGGTCTTCATTATTCGGTCCAGACAAATTCATAAATCTTTTAAATCTTTTTACTTAAGTTATGTATGAACTATTAGATTTTTGTGTATAAAAATAATTCAAATGTTTCAGCAATATATCCATGCTTCAGATTACTGGAGAAGCATCTCAAACCCTGCTAGTTTTAAGTTTTAAATGTTATTTCTTCGTGTTGTAAATAACTTTTGGACATAATGGTTTGGTTTTACATCAGTTTTTATGCATTCAGACTTAAACATGCTGGCTTTGCATGCTTAACATGGTCCACGTGTTAGAAAACGCACCAATCAGAGAGCGCGGAAGAGCATAACCATCAGCGTGTGTATTCCAAGAGAAGCCCTCATGAGGAGATGGCTGACTCCTGATCTGTCTTCAAAGACTTTCCGGAGATATGAACAATGCGATTCTTCACTACAGGCACACAAGATTAACATAAGCTTGGCACTGTGTTTGATACACCATCTTTAAAACAAGAAAAGGTGGATTGGTTTCAGGTCAATGTGTCAAGCTCTGAAAAACGTGGGCATTCAGCAAACGCTCTGCCATCTTGACCTTTCTAAAGATGGCAGCGAATGATCAAGTCTGGTGATGTTCTCTGGATGAGTTCCATGATGGTGGAACAACCGCCCGTAACAACACGTTTGGCAGACTCTGTCTCCATGTTTAAAGACCGCCTTAAAGCCATCTTTTCCGCATACACCTGACCCACTACTAAACCTCTTTCTAACATCCTCACGCTTTCTATAAAAACATCCTTGGTCCTTGGCTCATATGTTGTGCTTTTCTTACTAAGACTGGCATCATTTCACTTAGGTTTGCTTTGTTACATCTTTTACTAAATCGAGGAGACAATGAAGCCGTAAAGGCAAGATGCTTCTTCTTGCTTCTTTTCTAAATGCTTCTTTTATGAACCTCGCTTGTAAGTTGCTTTGGATAAAAGCGTCAGCTTAATGACTAAATGTAAATGAATTTAAATGTAATGGAAGTAATATATAATCTACAGTACAGTTTGGAGTTTAAACATACCCCGATCTTTTCAGACCTTTCACACATCATCATTCCCCTGATCACTTCTATCACGGCTGTTCGAACAGCAACCACCACCACGAGTCAGTCAACAAGTTAGTTTGGATATTGACTGTGTGGAATTAGATCAGACAGAAATGACATCAACCAAAGCAACAGACGTCCACTCGGCCATTCACAACGAGTCGAATTCAATTTTCACGCCTATCAGTCTCATCCCCACACGAGCTTCGGCGCTTCTGTTCTGTATTTGTGCCGCAACACATCCATCCAAAGCTGCTAAAACCGATGTGGTAAAACAATGCCCAAGCAAATGCCAACATCCGAATTCCACACACTTTTATAATGAAGATCAATGGTTGGAAGATGTGCGTATTTATTTCAGAACACAATGTGTAGAAACAACAAACAACAAATTAAATAACACAGAATATTAGTTGTCATTTATGTTTGTACACAGTCATCTTTTATCTTTAAAGTAACAAGAACGCAACACTTCAATCCCATGATGATTTTTTAGCATCTGGCAAAGGAAGCAACACAAAGTTTGCCCTGTCGCGCTTTACTTCCTTCACTGCCTCAAAACTTTCTCCTCTACTTCATTTACATAAGCTGGATGACGTTTATTTCTTTCACACGGCACAATTCCCAGCAAATCCGACTGGCCTGCCAGCTTCGGAATTCTTGAATGGGAAGTCGAGCGCCTCGTTCACCGTCGTCAGGGGTTACGATGAGCGCTCCAGAACGCTTAAGGTTGTCAGAGAAGGCCTGGGGTCGGATTACACCCTTGCTTTGGAATTTGCCCCCAGCTACCTCTCCAAAACGCAGACACTAACTCAGTCTTTGAAAAGAAACCAAAAACAATGCAATTTCCATGAGATGTTGCCATGGATGGGGAGAGGGTCCTGGTTAACAGCACTGGTTTGAGTAATTGGTTTATAGTTCACCCAAAATGAAAACTGTGTCATTTAATCACTCTCATATCATTTTAACCTGCATGACTTTCTTCTGCAAAACACAAACGGATATGTTTTGGAGAAAGTTGGTAACCCATCAGCACTGGTGCCCATTAACTTCTATAAAAGCTAATTCAAGGGAATGGGTGTCAGCTAACAACATTCTTCAAAATATCTTCTTTTGTGTTCTGCAGTAGACATTCGTTCAGGTGTGAAATAACAAAAGTTAGAGTCAAAGGATACATCCTTCTCAATTAAGACTGTAATGGAACATCCAAATTGTTTGACTTTCACACGAGTGTTTGTATTTTAATATTAATTTAAAGTGAGAGTTCATCCCAAAATTTTAATTCGTTCAATATTTACTCATCCTTGTGTCATTCTAAACCTCTATGCTTTTCTATTTTCAGCAGAACACAGAAGACAACAGATGGAAACTAAACAACACGGAGCCCAGTTGCCTTCCATTTCTCGATATATCTCATTTGTCTTCGACAGCAGAAGAGTCACATACAGCTTTTCTATAGCACAACATGCTGTGCATTCCCCCTCACGTGACCTCTGGATGAGCACACATATCATTTTACACAATTTGACAGTAGATAATAAAACAACGGGTCCATTGAACGTCTTATCTGCCTGTGCCGTCTGTGAATGAAACTTGAGGCCATAAACACAAACAATCTATTTCTCTTATGTCATCCAGATATTTCTCCTCTGCATGCACACGGCTGAGCTTCCCTCATAAATCTAGAGAATCCTCGCACGGGTCATGCTCGTGGAAATATAAAGGCTTGTTCGGCACTCAGCGGCAGCTACTTCTTTATAGTGCAGAAGTTTACAGCAGGAAGTGACATCAGCGGCCGTGCATGTGCGCGAGGAGGCCTGAAACATGCTCGTATACAAAAGAGATGTGTGGTGCTGCATTCTCGAATCGATCACTGCGTTATTCACAACACAAATAAAATGAATAGATACAAAAAAAGGTGCTAATTCCTATGATCACCCTTCACAAATACAGTACAGATTTTACATTCTGACAGCAAATCAGGATCCAGCTTCCAATGTCAAAATGAAGTCTGCGCCTGAATGTGTTCGCTATAATCCTCAAGCAAACTATCACGGAGGACTTCGACGGGTTTTCTGTTTAGTTTAGGCCTGCCTGGCTCTGGCCGGCTCCTCTAATGATTTCGGAAGCGGGGCTTCAGCCGTGTAAACAGATTGTGTGGCCTGTAAACTCTGCTTTTCCTGTTATCTGCTGCTAGTCGAACATTCGGACGAGAGTCTGTGCTTTGTGCTTCATTTTCTCCTCCAAACACAGCGTGATAAACAAATGAGGAGGTGGGACGCTCACACACATGAGCATAGAGCAAACAAAGCAGACCCTTAGTGAACAAGCGCTTTACTTCTCTCGCACACACAAACACACACGTGCACTCACACGCACGCACGCGCGCACACACACACACACACACACACGCGCGCACACACACACACACACACACACACAATAGTGAACACACACACCCGGGGAGCAGTAAGGTGGGCTCGTAAGTCTTAATATTGCCGGCCCGGGTCTTGAACCCACAACCCTAGGAGTCAAACTCCCTCACCACTAGGCCATAACTTCCCAATCCCTCAAACGCTGAATGAGGCACAAACAGGACCACAAAAGCTTCAGTTTCAAATCAGACAAAAGTCTAATTAAAACTTCTGACATATCAGCGTGTTCTGATTGGATCAGGACAAAAATCCCATAATGCTCAGCACAAGCCATCAGGATCCCATTAGAATGTTCCATGATGCATCCTTGAGGGACTCGAGCGGCTTTCCACCGGCTGTGCAGAAGAAACTTACAGCTGCATGTCTGTCTGCATTGGTGTTAGTTAGAAAAATGTGCAGAGATGTTCACGAGCGTGTCAACAGTGGATCACCACAGGTTTAACAATCAAAACCTCAAAGCTCATCTTATAAAGCTTTCTATCACAATACCTGCATCCTCGCTTTATCGACTGTTGAATGCAAATGAGCTCCGTGTTTAAGCAAATGACCTCCGTCTTTATGTAAATGAGCTTAGTCTTTGTGCAAATGAGCTCCGTCTTTATGTAAATGAGCTTAGTCTTTGTGCAAATGAGCTCCGTCTTTATGTAAATGAGCTTAGTCTTTGTGCAAATGAGCTCCGTCTTTATGTAAATGAGCTTAGTCTTTGTGCAAATGAGCTCCGTCTTTATGTAAATGAGCTCCGTGTTTATGTAAATGAGCTTAGTCTTTGTGCAAATGAGCTCCGTCTTTATGTAAATGAGCTCCGTCTTTATGTTAATGAGCTCCGTGTTAATGTAAATGAACTCAGTCTTTATGTAAATGAGCTTAGTCTTTGTGCAAATGAGCTTAGTCTTTATGTTAATGAGCTCCGTGTTAATGTAAATGAGCACCGTCTTTATGTAAATGAGCTCTGTGTTTATGTTAATGACCTCCGTCTTTATGTAAATGAGCTTAGTCTTTGTGCAAATGAGCTCCGTCTTTATGTAAATGAGCTCCGTCTTTATGTTAATGAGCTCCGTGTTAATGTAAATGAACTCAGTCTTTATGTAAATGAGCTTAGTCTTTGTGCAAATGAGCTCCGTCTTTATGTAAATGAGCTCCGTGTTTATGTAAATGAGCTTAGTCTTTGTGCAAATGAGCTCCGTCTTTATGTAAATGAGCTCCGTCTTTATGTTAATGAGCTCCGTGTTAATGTAAATGAGCACCGTCTTTATGTAAATGAGCTCTGTGTTTATGTTAATGAGCTCCGTCTTTATGTAAATGAGCTCCGTCTTTATGCAAATGAGCTCCGTCTTTATGTAAATGAGCTCTGTGTTTATGTAAATGAGCTCCATCTTTATGTTAATGAGCTCCGTCTTTATGTAAATGAGCTCCGTGTTAATGTAAATGAGCTCCGTGTTAATGTAAATTAACTCAGTCTTTATGTTAATGAGCTCCGTCTTTATGTTAATGAACTCAGTCTTTATGTTAATGAACTCAGTCTTTATGTTAATGAGCTCCGTCTTTATGTTAATGAACTCAGTCTTTATGTTAATGAGCTCCGTCTTTAAGTAAATGAGCTCCGTCTTTATGTAAATGAGCTCCGTCTTTATGTAAATGAGCTGTCTGGGTTTGTGTTCATCAACACAACTGTTCGGTGCCCAGATGCCCAGATGCCCAGATGGCATTTCCTTCCCCAGGCTTACGTCACAGCTCGGCAGAACCCCGTCTCGAGCGTTGTTCTGGTGCTGTGATGTTTCATGTCCGAGTGTTTGACACAAATGTAACACAACACATCGGAAACAAACGATACAAATGTAACAGTGCGTCTGCTCATGACGTCATCGCAAGGGTTCGGGTCTCCTGTCCATCAAAGGAAACACGCACGCAGAACGTTCCCCTCTCTTACCTTCTCTCGCCTTCAGGAGCACCGTGTTGGCCACGATGTTCTCCAGCTCCATGGAGAAGCGCTGCGAGATGTTCCGCGAGCAGATCTATGTTCCCCGGTGGATCTCCGTCCGTACAAGAACCGAGTCCGATCAGACCCGTGACATTTTACACCAGCAGCACGAGGAGCGAGTTCGTGGTTCCGATCCGCGTGGAAGGCATCGGCTGGTCAAACAAAAGCCTTGCAGAACCACAGAAGACCCATTGGGTTCAGAGAGGAGAACAAGAGCAGGCCGACGTCTACATCCTCTGAGTGATCAACACGGATCAAGTCGATGAGACACACACACACACACACATACACATACACACTCATACACACACACATACGTGAGTGTGAGTGAGTGTGTGTGTGTGTGTGTGTGAGATGTGTGTCAGTGTCGGCGTGCTCCCTCTCCCGGTGTGGAACAGAACCAGGGCTGGGTTTCCCCGCTCGGATCTCAGTGAGGGCCACATTAAAATGTCTCAGAATGATTTTATGACTTTATCACATTCATATTTACAGTGGGGGGGGGGGGGGGGGGGGGGGGGGGTAAATGCAGCTGTGACCCACAGGCCTTGAAGAACAAGCATGCAGAACTGTCAGAAGAGATCTGAGAGATCTGACACATTCAGACCTTCTCATTCTCTCTGGACAGAGTCAGGGCATTCCACTGGGATAGAGAGTCAGAAGAAGGGTGTTTGGGAGTGTTTGGGTCCACTTTGGGGTTTGAAAGATCATGTTTTATATAAGCGTATTTAGGATGTGTTTATATCATATTTAAGAGATTTTATAAATATTTACATTCTGAGATCATGTTATATATATTATGTTTGACTCTCTTTGCGTAACAACAAATCTTTGGAATAATTATTATTTATTATGATGCTTTTTTTGTGCTGTACACATCTACAGAATAAATCGCCATTCTGAGACAGTAACAAAATGACTAATAAATATTAAGATTTACCACCAAACTCAACATTTGTCACCCCATGGTCTAGTGGTGAGGGAGTTTGACTCCTAGGGTTTTGGGTTCAAGTCTCAGGCTGCAATATCATGACTTAGATGCTAGTGAGCAAGACACCAAACACCCAACTGCTCCCCGGGAGCCACAGCATAAATGTCTGCCCACTGCTCCGGGTGTGTGTTAACTACTGCTTGTGTGTGTTAGTTCACTAATGTGTGTGTGTGTGTGTGTTCAAGGTTTATGTGTGTTCACAGTTGTGTGTGTTTGTTCACTACTGTTTGTGTTCATGGTTGTGTGTGTGTTCACAAATGAGTCGGTTCATGTTTGCGGAATGTGTGTCTGCAGTTGTGTGTTTTCACTAATGTGTATGTTCACTAATGCGTGTGTGTTCACAAATGCGAGTGTTCATGGTTGTGTGTGTGTTCATTGCTGTTTGATATTCACGGTTGATGTTCGTGCTCACAGTTGGTTTGTGTGTTCACTGCTGTTTGTTCACTAGTCTGTGTGTGTGTTCATGGTTAGTATGTGTTCACTGCTGATGTGTTTGTTCACAAACGAAGAAACCAAAACAATGCAGGTACAAAGACCATCATCAGTATAAAATATGTTTATTAGAACAAAAATATTTTCAGTGTTGTTTCATGATCGATAACATAGTGTACCAACTTAACCATAGCATTATACATATAACATAGTAAACACTGAAATAAACCTCTCGTATTCTGTTATTGTTGTTAACAATTTAACTGAAAGCCAACCGGCCAAGTGCTCGAGTCTGGTGCTCAAGTGCTTTAATATGGCATCAAACGTACAAGGAAAGATGGAGGGCAATTCTAAATACTTGCCTTAGTATCAATAATAAACAAAACGGTGAAGTCGCAATCTTACAGGACTCACACATCAATTAAACAATTATGACAGTGAAAATGTTAAGTCATCGATGGACTCTTGTATCAAACCAAACATGACAATCCAATAAAACTGAAATAAAATCCACAAAAAAACTTCTTTCAAAAATCATCTAATGTGTCAGCTTTAGGGATTGACAGCCCTCGCTCTTTTACTGCCTGTAGCTTCAGTCTCTCAGACTCCTGCTTGGCTTGTTGTTCTGTCCTCTGTTCCTCCAGAATTTCTTCAATAGAAACTCTCTGAAGTAGTTGATCACATTCTTTATCCAAATCCTAAATGAAAGAGACAACAGGATTGACTTTGGTGCCTTACAAATATTACATGATCAAAACCTCCCACAGACAGCCAACTGTACTTACTACTTCCCCGAGCAAGACAACATTTTCTCCTCTGACGACGAATATCCCACGGGGTATGTCACCAAATTTCTTCCCAACGTGGATGCGTTCAACTGTTTGGTGCAAAACTAAATTGGCTGATGGGAGGAACAGAAATAATAGAAATGAACCATCGATCCCTTTTTTGTTTTCAGCGTTAGATTGTATAAAGACTCTTTGAATTATTTTGATTAAAAAGTTAAATGCTCTTCTCAAAGGGACGGATGTACAACAACTGATAAGTCAAACAGAGATAAATTCATTTATAACTCTAAATAAAATCTGTTTTTGAACAATATGCAAGTGCCATTTAAACCACAACATCAGAAATATCACACACACATACCAAACTGATCAATACTTCTGAGAATCCCAATCAATGTTCTTCCATCCCGAAGCAGAACCAGATGTTTCTCTAAAGAGGAGGAAACACAAACAACAGTTAGTCATAAACATAATGTTGTGTTTATATGTAACAGTTGTGTAAAAACAAGAACATTGAAGACACAATCTCACAATAATGAACACAGATATTGTTCATGTGACACATGTACATGACTTTTACACACACACACACACACACACACACACACACACACACACACACACACACACACACACACACACACACACACACACACACACACACACACACACACACACACACACACACACTCACTCACTCACTCACTCACTCACTCACACACACACAAAACACACAGACACACAAAACACACACACACACAAAACAGACACACACACAAAACAGACACACAGACACACAAAACAGACACACACACACAGACACACACAAAACAGACACACACACACTGAGACACACAAAACACACACAAAACACACACACACACACACACAAAACACACACACACACACACAAAACACACACACACACACACACACACACACACACACACACAAAACACACACACACACACACACACACACACACACACACACACACACACACACACACACACACACACACACACACACACACACACACTAATGGAACAAACTTACTATCAATATCCTCGATGAGGCTCGCGGTCCCTGGCATGTAATTCATTTTGCTGACATTTGTGAGTTTTTATTAATTGTTAAATATGAAACCTTGAACCATTTCAAATGTGTATCCTTATTCCACGAGCGGTGCCGAAAGAAGTGCTTCCGGTTCAATTAACCCTTTAAATTCTCGGTAATACTTGACGTTAGAGCCGCGTGGGGTTGAATTACTTCTTTAAAACTATATAAATGATAAGTGTGACTGTGATAAACAGACTACATTATTTCACCGCGCATTATAAATAAAGCTTTTAAAATAAAGGACTTGCGCCTTTACAGCTGTGAGGTAAATGGCGTCATGACGTCATCCCGTCTGTTCGTTTCCTATTGGTTGAGACGGGCAGTTCGGCTCCCTCAGAAGAGTCGACTCTTTCGGTTCGGCTCCCTCAGAAGAGTCGACTCTTTCGGTTCGGCTCCCTCAGAAGAGTCGACTCTTTCGGTTCGGCTCCCTCAGAAGAGTCGACTCTTTCGGCTCTTTATCACCGATTTTTTTTTATTTTTATTATTTTTTTTTTATTATTTATTCAACATTACAAAGCAGTAAATCGATACATATAAACATGGACAAATAACAGAAGACAAAAATAAAATAAAATAAATAACACACAGACACAAAGTTGCCAGGGTGACAAAAAAAAAATAAAAATAAGAGATGATGCATTTACCTTAAGAGGCCATAAAGGATGAATATAGAGATACAGTTTTCATTGCTTTGGGATTAACAGAGTTTTGGATAGTTTTCAATGTATTTGTCTATATCATTTTTAAATAGAGAAAAGAGGCTTAGAGCCAGGAAATGTTTGTTTATGTATGTGAAATTTAGCTAGAATGAAACATAAGTTAATTATATAATATTGTCCTGTCTTCTCTTTTGGATAATCAAACAAACCAAAGAAAACATCTTTAAAACAGAAAGCTAAGTCACTTACAGAATTAGATTGGATAAATGTTAAAAAATCTGAGCAGAATTTCTCTGTGTGGGTACACTGCCAACACAAGTGAATGACATCTTCATCAGAAGAGTTCACTTCAATATCTGACTTATATTTTCTTAGGAATGTTCTGGTTGGGTAGCATTTATGAATCAATTTAAATGTTATTTCTTTTACTTTATTGGTAAGGAGATACTTGTGAGACAAAGACCATATTTTTTCCCGCTCTTTATCACCGAACTAGTGCACCTATATGCAAATAGTGTGCTGGAGTTATGACGTCACTCTGTAGGCCGAAACGCAGAAGTGAGTTAGCATTTTAGCACTTCCGGTACTCTCGCCCTAAAGTCTATGGGTTTTTTAATTGTGTTTTTGCTAAATCACCTAAAATAAGATCTGTGGTTAAAGCTTGTAAATATGTTCATGTTTTGATCTATGACATAAAACTCAACGGTTATAATTTTCTTGTGTTTTATAAACAAGATGCTAAACAGAACTACATCCTTTTGAAGGGACTTATGACGTCATCATGACAGATCTTAGCCTCACATTCTGAGAAGTTTAACTTTTACTTAGAACATATGTAACATCTTATAGTCTTTTTAAATTGTAGTTTTTCCAAATATTCTTATACACTTCTCTGTAGGTCGACGATTGTGTTTCATTTTGTCCCGAGATGCAACCAAAAGTCATCGAATAACATAATTTTTATTCAAACATTTAAAAAAAGGTATAAAAAGTGTATAAGTGTTGATAGCGCTGATCTATAGTATAGATAATATATATAATACATTTACATTTAGTCATTTAGCAGACGCTTTTATCCAAAGCGACTTACAATAGTCGAGGAGACAATGAAGCGGTAAATAGCCGATACAACAATAGGTGAACAAGTGCTACAACAATGCTACCAAGTTACACAGAGAGAGAAGTTACAAATAGTATATATATAATTTTTTTTTTTTTTTTTGATAGAGTGAGTAGTTAGAAAAGTAGTGAGTTAGTGAGTTAGATGTAGCCGGAAAAGATGAGTTTTTAGGTGTTTTTTAAAGATAGAGATCGAGTCTGACAATATAATAATTAATATAATATAATATAGATGAATCAGTTCAAACACAAAATGAGCAAGCAGGTTATTTAAAATAAAGTTTATATAGCTCGATGATGACGTTTATCCGCGGCCGTAGTGTTCTGTAGTCCGTTTATAGCCTAGCGTTAGCATTTTTAATCTGACTTTATTTAGGCTTCAATATGTAACAATTTTGTAAAGATAATCTTGATAAATAAAACTTTTTTCGGATCATAACTCTTTATTAAACACAGATCTTATTTCTGGAGATTTTTCGTTAACTTCCGGGTTGTCCTGAGTGACATCACGACTTCGGCACTCTTTGTATCGGATTTTCGGTATTATTAATATTTTATTCCGTATAAAACTTATTTTGATGCATTTTTATGTTACAAAAATTCATACAAACTTTTTAGAAGTAAATTTTTTTTTAAATTTAATTACTCGAACAGACTGCTTTTTATTGTTCACTCATTTTTTCCACATCGCTAACACTTACATTATTTACATTTACATTTACATTCAGTCATTTAGCAGACGCTTTTATCCAAAGCGACTTACAATAGTCGAGGAGACAATGAAGCGGTAAATAGCCGATACAACAATAGGTGAACAAGTGCTACAACATTACTATTTTTATTTTTTTCTTGTTATTGTGTGAATAACATAAATAATAAAATAATAGAATACACATTTCTACATAAAGAAACGACTCAACACTATTATTTGATCTTATTTCCCTCTTTCACATAATAACATGATGCCAAATAATAATAATATGATGCCAAATAAAGTCCTGCAGATAAAGATTCGGATCTCCGTCAGGAGTCGACTCTTCTGATTCACTCCAACGAATCGACTCTTCATGAACGACACATCACCGCCTATTGGTCAATGGAGCTGTCAATCATCCGCGCGGAGTGTTAACGCTGCCTAGTTCCGGTCAGACGCGTCAAAATGAGCAGAATATCGAGTTAACGCGTTCAGTGTGAAGCGTTCTGTCAAACTATAGTGAAGGGCTTTAATAACAAGGGCTTTGTTCTTCTTAATCGGGGAAGATATTTATTAGAGAGTGTTTGAGACGCGGATGTCTTTTGACTCGGTGGGAGGAGGAGGAGGGGGAGGGGGAGAGGCTGCGTGGGTCATTCAGCACATGAGGACTGATCCCAAATCATCCTGGACTTCCGGTTACAACTCTGACAATAATAACTGGAATAATATGGTATGTTAGACATATAACACTGATGCTGATTTAGACTTTATTTATAAATATTCACACTGACACGTGTCATAATAACTCATGTTTATAAAACTTATCTTATATCTGAAGAATATTTACTTTAAATCAAGTCTTGCTCAAGGACAACTTGCAGAAAAACAGGACTGGGATTTTACTAACTCTACTTCCGGCTGATACCCAGGGCTTGAACCGGAAGTGATGTGTTGGGTTAGCACAACTAACTTGAGCTGTTTGATATGGAGCATGGGGTTTGTCTTACTAACTCTCAGATTATAATTAATTAATTAATTACATTTAAATTAAATATATACGTTTTGTTGTCTTTACTCTTCCTCCTGAGTTTTCAGACCTATAGGACTTTCTTTCTTGTGCAGAACACATAAGATATTTTGAAGAATGTTGGAGACTGGCACCCATTCACTGGCAGTTGTTTTGTGTACAATCGAAGTGAATGGGTGCCACTGCTGTTTGGTGTCAACATTCTTCAAAATATCTTCTTCTGTATTCTGTGAAAGAAAGGAAAAAGTTTTTAGATCCTGATTAGTTAAATTTAAATTAAAAATATAATTTTTGTTATCTTTACTCATTCTCCTGACTTTTCAGACCGATATGATTTTTTTTCTTGTGCAGAACACATAAGAAGGTATTTTGAAGAATGTTGGAGACTGGCACTCATTCACTGGCATTAGTTTTTGTCCGTGCAACAAAAGCGAATGTGTGCCACTGCTGTTTGGTGTCAACTCTCTTCAAAATATCTTCTTTTGTTTTCTTTGGAACTGAGGAACTCAAAATAAACACTATAGATATATTAATACACATATTTGACAGAAACGGGATTAATAAAACATCACAAAACACAGACTGTGTGTCTACGTTTTCTTTTTCTGTGACGGCCATCAATGCTAATGAATATTCATTCACAGGAAGTTTAATTAAACACTGATCGTGGTCTTTAAGAAGTTGTGCAAGAGAGATGTTTGTGAAGGTGTATGATTTGGAAAGAACTCTTAAGTTGAATATTTTTGTTTGTGATGGAATTGAGTTGTATAAATGTTATATATATGAAATCATTTTAAAAAAGTCAATATCCAAAGTTTTTAATATGGCATATATAGATATTTATAACTTTTTGTATTATGAATATAATTAAGAAGCTGATGTCTTGATTCTCTCATTTTAATGTCAGGAATCTCCGTATTCTGGCTACTCCAACTACTGGTACCCGCAGTCACACACAGCGGGACCGTACAGTAACACTTACCCACCTGGAACAGAGGTGAACGGACAAGCTCCATACGATCCTCAGGTATTGCCGACACTTATGTGTTATGTCACAACTCCTGTCAGTTAAGTTAAATGATCACCAGACTTAATTCACTCTTCTTTACTGTGCCCTCTTCAGGCAATGCCAGCGTGTCCTAACGGGGTGTACAATCCAGGACAATACCCCACCAATATGCTACGTCCTTCCAATCCGTTTTACTGCAGCGATCAGGTTCCTTCAGGACAACCTCAGTATCACAATCAGGGCTGCTCTGATCAAACCGCAGGAGGCTCAGCTCCTCCCCCTTATCCTGTACAACACTGTCAAGCGGTAAATGCCTACAGAAATGAACTTTTGTCTTCGTAAACATCATGTAAATTGTGAATATAGTGTCTATTATCATCAATAATCAAAAGTGATTTCTACTACTCACTCTCGTTTAATTTATAACCTGTATGATTTTCTTTTGAAAATCTCAAAAGAAGATATTTTGAAAAATGTTGGTGACTGGCACCTATTCACTTACTTTGGTTTTGTGTCCATACAATAGAAGTTTTTAGGTGCCACTACTGTTTGGTTATCAACTTTCTTCAAAATATCTTCTTTTGTGTTCACCAGAGGGAAAAAAGTAACACTTCGAACTGTTCCTTTTACTTGAACACACATGTCGAAACTGAAACGTGATTTTTCTCAAAGGCTCCGGGCTATCCTCCAGGATCTTATGCACATTATGGAGAGGGATGCACCCCTAATCCTCCCTACCCCAACCAGCAGCCCATGCTCTCTAGACCCCAGCACGAGGCATGGTCTCACTCTGGAGGATATGGGCCCACACCCCCCCAACAGCAATGGCCACCCACGACCCAAGCACCTCACGGGCACTATGGTAACCACCATGTACGGCCACCTCATCCCCCACCATGGCAAAGACCTGCACCACCTCCATATGAACACAAGGTATTGTAATAAATATGCTGTGATATTGTGGGCAAGACAAGAGGAGATATTTTGAGAAGTATCTAAATAATTTTGTCATTTTTTGGCTAATGTATAACTTTATTGAGGTAGTTTAAACAGGGTGCGCAAGATTATCAATATTATAAATGAGCAGAATGAGCATTCAAATTCTTTAACTAAGAGTGAACCAAATGAACTTACAGACAAACATTTGGTTGTTAATAAAACATACAAAAATTTATTTTGGATGTATGCATTGCATTTTAATCATTTAAGAAATAAAAATATTGTTTTCTAAAAAAGGAAGCTTAGTTGTTTATTTTAAGAGACCCAAGAGTCTTATTTTCTCTTGTATATTTAATATTGTACTTTAATTAAGCAAAAACACATTTTATCCGATTACTCGATTAATCGATGGAATTTTCGGTTGAATACTCGATTACTAAAATATTCGATAGCTACAGGGAAATTATAAAGTTATAGTCTTTAAACCATGGCAGACATGGAAAACTTGTTTTATTCAGAACAAGCCATTGTTGTTTTGTATTCAGAGAAGAAAAAGTTCATTTTGAGCCCTGCTGTTAACAACTGAAGGGTGAATTATGATCATAAAACCTTTTGAATAAAATAATTATTCTGCTTTAAGAATGACATTGTTGTACAGTAACTGACTGGCATCTTGGATTGAGAATCATTTATTAGACATACTTTTCCTGACACTTTGGCAAACACACAGCATTTGATTAACCTCATGTCACCTCGTCTTAAGCTGATTATATAGGCAACCTCAGCTGTTTCACTATCAAGATTACTGTACATCACACTGCTGTCACATTTCTCTTCTCTCTTCCAAACTCATAGATTTATGCTTACATTGTCTTATTTTAAGAATAAATGCTGCAAGGATTCCAAGTTTCCAAATCTCCTCTACCACAAAATATTCTTAATCTCAGTAACTGGACTTCAAGTTGCTACAAAGTTTGTTTAATTTACAAATGTATTTCCTGACAAGGAGCTCATACAACGCAGATGAAGATTACTAGCTATGAATCTTTGGTGTCGTGGGTATTGATATATTGTATGATATTGATTAAACAAGTGTTACTTCTTGTCCTTTAACCTGACATTTTCTGAGAGTGTTGATGTAAGAATGAAACAAAATTTTGCTCATTTTTGAGCTTTTTGCAGAAATTTTGTTAATTACTCTCCCTCTAGTTGTTCCAAATAGGAAGATATTTGGAAGAATGTTAGCTACTGAGGTTTAAGGGGCACCATTAACTATCACAGGGGTTCCGCAAACACCTTGGTGAACAAATTAAATTTCCACTGCTGCGTTTTTCCGCATGTGACTCTCCCGCTGCAAAAAACCTGACCGAAGTCACTTAAGGGTTTTTGTGTGCTGGTCTGGGGTCCCAGGGCATAAAGATGGGTCTGATCAGAATGGAAAATCTATTTCCACATTTAAATGGTTGAAACAGAGTTAATATTATTAACATATTAAATTGTTTTGCCTTCCTCTTTTTTTTCTTTCTCTTAGGAACCACCCTACCCCGGCCAGCCTCATACACATCCTCGAAACCAACCTTCAGGCCCTAAACCACGTGCCAACACGCCAAACGCTCCCCCACCCAAATCCTCCCAATTTAGCGCTCCACCCCAAATCTACAACAACACTCCCTCTGGAGCCGGAGCAACCAAGGGAAGTGCCGATCCCAAACCAGTATACATTGAACAACCTCCAGCCCCTTTCCGTCCAGGGTCCTCCACCCCTGCACAATCCCAACTGAGTGATAATCCCAGCCTGGCTCGAGTCCAGCAGATTCTGGCCAGAGTCCAGCTTCTTCAAGAGGACGTCGATGAGTTTGTGGGGAAAAAGACGGACAAGAGTTACCGGTGTCTGGAGGAGCTTTTGACGAAAGAGCTACTGGAACTCGACTCAGTAGAGACACACGGGCAGGACCCCATTCGGCAGGCACGTAAAGACGTCGTTCAGAGGATTCAAGCAATCTTGGAATGTCTTGAGAAGAAGGCTTTCTGAATGGTGGATAAATTGTGGTGTTGGTCACTTGATATGTTTAATTTTTTAGGACCACAGAATCTTCAGGGTCACCAGTTAGTCACTTTACTTGTCCAATTGTGTGTGTTGTTTAGGGTTGTGAACCCTGATTATTTTTCAGAATGCAGGCGACTCTAATCATTGCGGTGCCATATTCTAACCAGCCTTTTGCCATCCAGCAAAGAGCAGTGGTTGTCTGACATCTACTTAGTTATATGTATATCTCTGCCCTTGCATGTCACTGTAAAACACTTTCTTATGAGATCAACTTTTGTCTTTTAAGTCACATGAAAAGAAGAGAACAGCGAACTTGAGCACATAAATAAAGTGCAGGATATATAAGAGTTCTTTGACTTTCAGTTTTACAATATTATTTACTTCCAGTATACTCTACATGAATTTGAAAAAAAAACAATCTTGGTTGATAAAAAAAGTCAGTTGTTTGGTAACTTAATGCAAGCTTGCATTTGGGTGTTTTTTCCTTCATAGGTTAGTGTTCAATGATAATATTTAAATTCATCATTGGGCTGTTTTGTCCAAGCAGACTTACAAACTCACCAGTTTGACAGATCTTGGATGAGCACTCACACTGTCATCAGTTCACCACATCTGCTCAACTACAAAGTCTGAATATGGATTTGTGAGACCCTGTGAAATAATTAGTGTAGTTTTGCAGCTTTTGCCATATACAGTATTTACTTCAGTACTTAAGTGAAATCTTACAGAAAAGGGGACCAAAAGATTCTCGCTGTCCAAAAGTATACCAACTTTAATAAAGGATATAAAGCAGTATCAACAAGTGAAATGTGGTTTTGCCAGGCTTTGGTGTAACTTTAAGGAACATATTTCCTATTATTGCTTTGCCTTTTTTGTTGTATTTCCCCATTTACTGTTTCAACTAGTAAAATTTGTATTTACCATTTCATTTACATTTACATTTAGGCATTAAGAAGATGCTTTTATCCAAAGCGACTTACAAATAGTCGAGGAGACAATGAAGCGGTAAATAGCCGATACAACAACAGGTGTACAAGTGTTACAACGAGGTTACCAAGTTACGCAAAGCGAGATAAAAACCAGAAGGTAGAAAAGATTTTTTTGTTGTATTTTTTTTTTAAGATAGAGTAGGTTAGAAAAGAAGGTACTCCTAGTGAGTAAGGTGTAGCCGGAAAAGATGAGTTTTTAGATGTTTTTTTAAAGATAGTGACCGAGTCCACCAAGCGTGAAGCCAGATACAGATTGTTCCACTATCGCGGAATTGAAGCAGAGAACGTACGAGAGAGAGATTTCTTACCCTTGTGAGATGGCACCACAAGTCGTAAGATGAAATTTACCATATCATGTTGAATAACTTCATAAATTCCTGTAGATAGAAAGGTAGTGTCGTGTTTTAGAAGGTTGTGTGTTCATTTCCCTGGGAACACAAATGAAGACTGCACCTTAAATGCACTTTGGAAAAATTCATCGGCTAAATACATCAATGTTATTTCATGGGGTCTTTAAAGTTCACCCAAAACTAAACTTTACATTAGAGAAATCATAAGGCCTATTTAGTACTCAGTTTTCTTTCTACACCTGCATCTTTTGTTTCCATGTCTGTTTCCATCCTGAATTTATGAAGATTATTTTGTTTGTGGGACTTTTAATCTGTAGCTGATTCGGAGGATGCAGGTTGTGTCAAGCATTAACAAAGCAAATCTGTGGGCCTCACTACATTGTTTACAGTTAAGCCTTTAACGACTTTAAGGAATAATGTACGGTTTATATCTGAGGAACTGGAATTGGTATATGGACTATGGACAGACCATCAACCCTTCCATGAAATTTACATGAAGAACAAATTCCCTTTAACTTCACTATTTAATACTTTGCACCAAAGTCACACACATCCTGAACCGGTCAACGGGTCTTTCTTCCAAAACAATTTTATGTGCGTTTTGCAACCATGTCATAATATCAGCAGGTGCTTTTTCAAATCACAACACTAAAGAATATCAAATACATATAAAACCTGTACATTCACTGAACGCTGCATGAACATGATTACATGTTTATCTTTATTAAATGTTATCTATCTAAAACTGGTCTTATTATGCATTCCTTAAATTGTTACAGGGAAAATGTATTTGTATCAGATTTTTTTTAAATTCAAAACATGCCTGAAGTCTCCAATGTAGTGCATGTTTTTGACCACTAAATGTTTCTTTATATTGGACTGAAGTTGTTTCTCGTATTAAAAACCGAGATGCAGAAATTATTGTGTTTCCGGTCCCCAAAGTACATTGTCAAACGGCTGTATATATACATTTTCTTTTATTGTTATTGGGTTATTTAACTCTTATGTCTTGTTTATATGTTTTAAAATGATTTTTAAAATGTAGAGTTGTAGAACACTTAAATTGTCTGCGCTCCTTACAATCTTTTAAAGGCATTGGGAGACCAAAGGAGTGACTTCTCATTTTCAAATTATTTCTGTTTGATAAATCACTAAATCTTGCTTAGTATCATCTATCAATTAAAATGTGTCCCATGTGAGTATTTAGCATGTATTTGCAAAATGTTAAAGCCTCAGTCCTGTATTAACCCTCAGTCCTGCCATAACAGGACTGAAAAAATTACAGGAATGAGTTGCATTCTCTGGTGCATTGACATAATAATTCAAAACATTTTAATTTTAATTAAACATGTGTGATGTTAGATACAGTGATGGTTTAAAAATTAATTTAATGAAAATAAATGTAAAAGCAAATGTTACATTTTTGGTGTAATATCCCATTCGTAATGATGTTGCTGGTTTCAAATCTTGTATAGGTTTTAAATGAACAGATCAAATATGAATAAGGTTGGGGTCATTCAATGTCAAATCAACCAAATTTTAGCTTAAGTGTTCTGTTTCTAGAAAAGCAAAACCAACATTTGTATTTATATATATATATTGGCTTTTATCACTCCTGATGTTGGCCCTACTTCTGTAAAAATAAATAATGGAGATTTAGACCTCTGGGTCAGTTGACACTGAATAGATCCATTTCCATCAATGAATAATAAAATGATTTTAATGTCTTGCAGGTGGATATTTTGGCAAAGCATTGCTTTAAGGCCTTTTAGTTTGTTTCAATGTTTGTAGGCTCTTTAACCTCTTTAGCGTATTTTCAGAAGGTTAACTAGGTTGACTATAATGTTAATTTAAGATGATGTTCATAAAAATTTATAGAAAACAAAGAATGAAAAATATAATCGCAAGTATCAGTTACAGGGTCAAACCCTCCACTGTTCTCTCATGTTGTTTTTTTTTAGGGTCATATAGGAGATAAGTTTTTGTCAATGTCTCTAGATGGTAAATTTCAAAAACCAAAATAAGAAAAGCTTAAATAGTATGTTTTTAATAAATCTGATAAAAATGGCTTGTCATAGGCCAACTTCAATATAGAGAATCCTACTAATAAGTCAACATTTAAAAAAAGATTTAAACATTTTTTTAATATTTCTTTTACAAGGCATATGCTCCCTGCATGTTCAATATATTCTCCACAAACTCATCCACATCCTCTTGAAGAACCTGAACTCAGGATCTGACAATGCATTTAAGGCAGGATGTGATAGGGTGGTGCCTAAGAGGGAGAATTCAAATGTATTTAACAAAATATTCATGATTCAACTATACAAGGAGATAAACAGATTTTATAAAGCCCATTCTGATGATGAAAATAGCCCCCCAACTCAAAACTAAATATTACTGCTGTGATTAAAAATTAAAGAAGAAATAAACAAAAGTATGGAAATACAGCATTATAGATTCAGATTATATCAGAGATTTATTTTTACACTTCCATCTGGTTAGCGTGTGAATGTAATGAATGCAACAGAAACATTTAAGTGAATGGCTGGCGTAAATGAACTTTGATCAAACAATATAATGCAAATTTGATGCAATATCAACAAAGAATTTTATTGCCTGTGCAGGTGAACAGAGATGATGAAGCTTTGAAACGTGTTTGTTGCGTTAAGTTATCTAATGTCTTTTTTTGTGACATGAGAGTAGAGTATTCTATATCTGTAGACTATTCTTTTCTGACCGTATGCACCGAACTTTAAGGACAGTGAATATTAGTGTACTGTTACCTCCTAACAGCCATGCAACTTGATGTGAAGATCCAGCAGTTGTTTGAGGAACCCTTCATTGGGAAAGATGCTTCTTCTCTTTTTAACTCTCCTGATGGCTTTCCTCAGGGTCATGTTCTCTTTTAGCATCAGATATGCCAGGACTATTGTTGCTGACCGACTCACTCCGGCATAACAGTGAACCAGGATTTTTCCTGTAGGTAGAAGATATTCAAGTAAGGACATTTATTGACACATAACTGAAAGTTTAGAGATTTAAGGAACTTCATGTAGGATCTTCTTCAGCTGGTTCGTGTAGTCTGAATTAAATTTGTAGGAACACAAGTCCATAAAGGAAAACAGCTTACCTCCTCCAGTCAGTGCTGTATGAATAAAATCTGCTGCACTGTCAAAGTTAGCGCTCATGTAAAATGAGGGGATATCTTCTGCTTCTATGCCCATGTATGTGATGCCCATGCCTTGGTAAATGTCACCACCGCAGGTGTGGGCGCAGTTCAAGATGTGGGTGAACTCATAACGGGGCAGTTCCCTCAGATTTCTAGCAAAAAACCTGCAAGAATGAAAACAACATTGAGTCTTATTGAAATCTGAGTCTTCTTTGTGCCAAATATGAACTTCTTTGCTAAATCTGATGATATGCAAATGCAAACTTGTAGAGTATAAACTCACTGAAAGGGGTAAATAAAAATATTTCATCCTTTACTCACACGTTGCAATTCCAAACTCGTGAGACTTAAGCAAACCACAAAATAATATATTTTAGAGATGGTAAACGTTGAATTGACTTATATTGTTTGGACCAATTTCTAGTAAATGGGTTACCTACAATTCTTTCTTCAAAATATATTATTTTGTGGTCTACAGAAGATAGCAATAGAGGTTCAATGTGATACAATAACTATAAAGTTAGTAAATGATGATATTGATTACACATTGATGAATTTGATGTTTGTGTGAATTATCACTTTAATTGTCATGTTATTTGAATATTCTTTATAGACCTAATATGAAGTCTTGTTTCTTTCTTCTCAAATAACTGTGTCTTGATTTAGAACTTTTGAATAGTTGAAATGTAACTAGAAAAAACGCAAGAATATAATGAAACTAAAATTTTCTCAGTGTATAACTGAATGGATGATACTCATGATTTGACAAATGGAAAGGAAAGTGGAAGAGATTACATGTATATGAAATAGTTGAAATAAGACAGTAGGACCCTTTGCAAATCGCTAAAACCCAATGATAAACAGAGCAAGACTAATATATAAGATTCTTGTAGAATGCTTACACGTCTCCAATGAAAAGTTTAGGCCAGACTTCATCTGCACCATTAATAATTGGTTTTCTGGGTTGTAGAAGAGCCTTAACCTCCTTTAGAGCCGAATCAGGAAATGTGAAATCCATGTCCGGTTCCCCAAAATCTTCACCTGAAAAACATTTAAACCCGAATATTTAGTTACCCTTTGATGGAAATAAAAAATTGTTTAATTTACATAAGGAAATTACAAGTTTAAGATGTTACTGATTAAAGCTATTTTCTTTAACAATAGTAGCAAAAAAAATTTAAATTACAAAATAATTAAAAATTCAAGAAATTTATGTTATATAATTTACATAACTAAATGACAACATGTGGTGTTTCACATTTACATGTAGGCATTTAGCAGACGCTTTTATCCAAAGCAATTTACAAAGAATCAAGGAGACAATGAAGTTGTAAATAGCAGAGATAACAATAGGTGAACAGGTGCTAAAGAGGTTATTAAGTTACAAAAGGCAAGAAAAAACCTGTAAGGGGGAAAAACTTAATCTTTTTTTATAAAGAGTGAGTAGGTTAGGAAGGAGGTTTTTAGTGGGTTGGGAGTAGATGGAAGAGATGAGTTTTTAGGCGTTTGTCAAAAATTTAGGCTTAAGTCTGCCAATGAGTTGTAAGAGGCAAATCATTCGACCGGGAACCGATGCAGAGAAAGAACCAATGCAGAGAAGGAGTGAGAGAGGGATTTTTTACCCTTTTGGACCGGAACCACTAGACGTTACTCGTTAAAAATTATTTTAAGAGGATGAGTAATTGTTACTACATGTGACTCGAAAAAGGTGTGGTCACACAAGGGTGCAAGCGTTTTTAACGTCCAATCGGTAGGACTAAGCAAACTGGTGTCCTTTTAAGTTCGGATAAACTTCAGGTGCTCTGCAGAATGTGTCGGAGAGAGGTGACGACTATCAGCGGGAACACATGAAATCTATCCCATCATTTAAAGCAGTTCCACCCTATAGAACATACTGAGAGTCAGAAGATGAGACATCATTACTGTTTAAGCCAACCTGTCCCCAATCCATCAGATTAATGTGTTTTACTCTTGCTCACTCTTTATTTATTTTATTATTTTTGTTTCTTTATCCTGGCTGAAGCAGTTGGTTTTAATTTATATGAATAACCAGCCTATTCTAGTTTAATTTAAAATTTATTATTTTTAATAACCTAAATTTGAGAGTTTTATTTATTTGATAGTTTAATTAAAATTTCTTGTTTTTAAAGGCTAAATACAAATAAAAAGTGAACCTTATTTTTTTGTACTGTTTTTATAAATATATATATTAAATTATATATGCAAATTCAGTTTGCAGATATTTGTAAGTACAGATATCTATTGTTTGTTTCCTCTGCAGTTTTTTCCAGAGGCCTTTTCATATTATCGTTATCCATATCAGAATTATGTTGTATCGACCGAAATTAAGAAGTATATCTATGTATCTATATCTATGATATAAATTTTTATCATATCTTCCAGCCCTACATAAGCCTAAGGGAATAGTGAGTGCAGAAGAAGCAGATGTAGTGATGGCAAGCAGGTTATTATTGTTGCTTTTCCTAAAACGTTACCCAAAGGGACACATGGTTAAATTGAAAAATAAAAAAGGAAAGGTATTTAGAATAACAATGAAGAAGTACAATACAGTTAAGATATAGATCAGTTATATAATTACTATTATCAAACAAGGCAAAAAGTGATGTAAAAAGTAACAGGTAGAGTCGCACAGGTAGAGTTGTCGGCCTTTACCCTTGTCAGCCATTACCCTTGTACATCTTTGCAGTCTTTCAACAATAGCCTCACTGGGCTGGCAATCACAAACTAATAGCTCAAACTGATACCACTAAATAGCTCTGCTAACACCAGTGCTACAGATATAAACAATAACTTGATCGCCCTTTACAGCACAACTCACTAAAACTTATGACAGTTATCAAAACTAATAGCTTACACTCTCCTCGGCAGCAGGTTGTAGTCATGCAGCGGGTAATTTAGTAAACAACAAGTTTTGAATTTTTATAGAAATTTAAAAAAAGTTGATTTGGACAACGGACACAAGAGTACATAAGACGCATGTCTGTCAGTACAGGCAGCTGTGATGATTAACAGATCAAAGCGGAGGAGAGCTTTTGTGCACATGATTTTATATCTTTATTTATTATACGTAGTATTGTCCTTGTTCTAGCCTTGTTTCATTTAAATAATCATCATCAACAAACGGTGTTAAGTGAGTGAGTGCAACATCGTATAGTTAATAAACGTTCCGTTTCAACTATCCAGTTTGTAAGTGTTTACTTCTTTTTTTGTTGTTTAAATAAAATATGATTCTTATAAACATTCTCTACTTGAATTGTATAAATTACATGTATTATATGATAACATCCACATAAGATACAAGTCTCAACTTCAGGACTGCTAAAATTTTTAAGATGTTGTGAATATTACTGACAATTTACATCTCTAGTCATCATATATGACAAGATGGTGCCGAATAACAAATCTACTCAAAGCACCAGAAAAAAGTCAAAACAAACTTACATTTCTATAAATTTGATTGAAGCCAGGATTGTTATGATGTCTTATTTTATTTCCCTCTTGCTTGATAATCTAATCTTCATGTATATCTTTAGTTCTTGAGAATCGTGATCTTTATTTTAAGCCAAAAATTGTGATTCTCATCTTATACAGAATTGTAGAGCTCTATTATTTACTCACCTTTTTAAACTGTATGACTTTCTTTGTTCTGCAAAACACAATAAAATAATGTTTGTAATATACAATCAATGATGTTGACTTCTACTGTAAGAAGACAAGTGCAAGATCAATAGGGACTAGGATTGTCACAATGTAATTCAAATATCTAATGATACTAAACTGTATTATACTACATAGTGTAATTCATCTTTTAGTATTGACTAAAACAACTGTAACCTAAATATTCACTTAGACTCAGAAACATAAGTATCCAATGATATTGTGAGCCAACAATGTTTACTTAAATAAATCCTGAAGTACATTTGAAAATGTTCATGTTGAACTGATACATTCCATCTACACAGAAAATTATAAAGGCTTACTTTAAAGGTAAAACTATAATGGCCATTTTGTTCTAAACAACTACGCCACACTGTGCCACCATTGGTCCAATGGTTTTCCTTTACAAAACAATTTGATTCTTACTTAGTTTGACCGTACATTATATACAACATAATTTTTTTTACATAATGCAAATCCCACTCTTATATGTTATATGTTCAAATCCCACTCTTATACACTATTTTATATGTTTATTAAAGATTATCAAACTTCTATTGTAAAATATGCTGTGTGGAGGTGGGGGTTAAACATCAGTCATAATGCCGCGTTCACACCAGACGCGAATTTTCACATGTTGGAGCGATACACGCGTGTATTTGGAAGGAGTGATTAACATGTTAAGTCAATGCAGTGATGCGAAAATAGATGCAAGGAGACTTCCTGCTGCGCGAATGACGTACAAAATTTTATACTTTGGGCGAAATTTCCGCCTCGTTAACCAATCAGGAGCTTGCTGTAGCAGGGACGTGATTTTAGTTGGGTAGCAGTCGGAGGAAAAATGGAAGAAAAGATTATTGTTGCTGTGTACGGATATACTGAACTGTATGATTCAACATCATTTTTTTACAGAGACAGGAATAAGAAGGATCTTGCTTGGAAGAAAGTGGGTGGTCGGACAATCTGGTAAGTAAAAAAACTCTACTCAATTCGGGCCATATACACTTATTGGGAGTATCGTCTAATCCAGTAGATTGAGATTTATCATTCATATTTACAATGAGGTTACTTTCTCGCTGATGAGTTAATGTGTTTATTCAGAGAAGGTATGCAGAAGAAAGTGGAAAGGTTTGAGGGACACACATTTAAAGGAGAGGAGAAAGGAAACTGAGAAAAGGAGTGGGTCAGCAGCAGGATCAGGGAAAAAATGGAATTACTCTGTGGTACTTCCTTTCCTCGACCTCTTTGTCTCCCTATTCAGAGACAGGAGGTGTGTTGACAAGTAAAGCAAACCATCAAGGCATAAATGTTGCTTTTTATGATGAAAAGTCTAAATTAATTTCTTTGTAATGGCTTTAATGTTGTTTTAATATTTGATATGGTCATGACAGAGCCAACTTGCTTTTTTCATGGCAGTTAGGCTTGGTCTCCTGTGCCAGAACAAATTGCTGCCAGTTTCCCCTGCCGGCCCTTCAACATCTGCTGCTGTACCCACAGGTATGTACAGGTAATGAAGACCATGTTCACATACATATTATATTTACAGTAGACACACAATACCGATGGTTTGTGAATGAGCTTCATCATTTTCTACTATCTCATTGTATAAAATGTTATCAATTGATACGGCATCAAAAAAAGAAGAGCACAAAGGCGGCCCAGGGAACAGCCATCGGAAGTGGAACGCCAGCTCCTAGAGGCTCTCAGGACCCGTCATGTTGCTCCAGTGCCACCTTCGAGCTCAGATGAGCTCTTCCTCTTAAGTCTGGTTCCTTCCCTTCTGAGGTTGCCACCTCAGACAAAAGATTTCGTCAAATTTCAAATACATAAATTGATTTATGAAACAGCCTAGTTACATTAAATTTGGAAACATTGGACCCTACTGATTAGTTTTTGTTTTTAAGTAGGCTGCAATCTCTGCAGGGAACGAACCACACAAGCAAGATCCTCTTTACTCCTGCATGTAAATAGTTTTTGTATTATCAATGAGTTATTATGTATTAAGAAATCTTCTATTAAATGTTAAGGTTTCAAATGTTACTTTGTGTACAACATAGTAATTCACAAATATTATATTTTTTACATAAGTGTTTTAATATGACAAGAACAATTACGGCAAAATAATTAAATTAAATTATTTTATTTAATTGATTATATTCTATTGCAAATACACTCACAATAGTATAGCAAAGTAAATAGTTGTGTTTAAACCAGTGTTGTGGTATAGTGTAATGGGAATACGGCTATGACAAAGGGCTTCATTTTGGAGGCATGCTCTATTTATTATTTAAAAAAAAGAAAACTTAAATAACTTTTGAAAAATAATGAAACATTTATAAAAGTTAAGGATGAAACAAAGTGAAGCAATATTAACAAGAGAGGTTGAAAAGAAATAAAAATAAAGGACAAAAGGTGTTTACAAAAAAAACTATACTTTCGGTTGCCAAGGTACTGCTCCCTCAGCTGAAGGGTAAGCCATAAAGGTGTCCCTGACCCGGATGGCTTCTCTAGCAGAAATATTGGCTGCAACGAATCCTCTGCTACTTACGCTGCTCACATCACATCACGCACCTCAGTAGATCTCCTCATAAAGTTAAGGAGCACAAATGTCGCCTTCACACACTTCTCCACAACATCAGGCTAAACATTCATGAGGTGGTGATTCATCGATGCAGACAGGATCCCGAAGGTGTTCTCCCCCACCACCCGTGCTCTGGACAGACGGTAATTGAAGACCTGTCTCTCTACTGGAAGTTTTCATCAAGGGAAAGCCTCATTAGGTTTTTCCTGATGGGAAAGGCCTTTTCTGCCACAAAGACATGGGGCTGGGGTCCTCTCTGGTCAGGTCCTGCCAGAGTCCCATCATCGCGTGTCCGCCCGTATCCCTTGACATCAATCACCCGGAAGCAATACCTTGCATCCACAACAGCAAAGATTACGAGGGACAAGGCTCCCTTGTAGTTGTACATCTGGGATCCAGTGTTAGGGGTGCTTTTATCAGGACATGCCTGCCATCTAGTGCTCCACAGCAGATTGGGAAGTTCCATCTCTTCTGGAAACCCTCTGTAATGGACCTCCATTGATCTGTAGAGGGCACAGCCATAAATTCCCCAACTAAGTAGTCCCAGATCGCAGTCACCACTTCTGGGACAATCTTGCAGACAGTGGAGACACCAACACAGAAGCTGCTGGCAATGGTTTTGTAGGAGTCTCCAGTGGCGAGATATCAAAAAGAAAGAGAGAATAAAAATAAAACAAACAGTGTAATAAACGCAGAATATAATTACATATTAGGAAATATAAATTTCTAATACGGATGTTTGTGATATGTTCAATAATCTTTAGTTTTAGTACTTTGACTTTCTTCTAGAAAAAAGTTAAATGCCATTATATTAATATTCTGTATTGATAACTTTACATTCAGAAGACTATATGTCTATGATGGTTAAGTTAAAAATATTTTGTGATCACTACAGGTGTATATAAAATAGATTTTTAAATATGTGTCAAGTTACTTATATACTTAAATACACCATTTTATATTACACAGAATATAACATTATTTACTGACCGAAGACAGATGGACAGGCAGGTTGAATGGAGTGCCTGTAGTTTGTGTCCTGAAGGGAGATCCTCCCACCTACAACAGGTCATCAAACTGAGACCGGCTCAGTCTGAAGGACCGGCTCAGTCTGAAGGACCGGCTCAGTCTGAAGAACCGGCTCAGTCTGAAGGACCGGCTCAGTCTGAAGGAACGGCTCAGTCTGAAGGATGTGGTGGAGTTGATGAAATTCACCGAGCTGGATATTCTCAAGGATCTGATGGACCCAAACACGGCGCTTAACGAGACTACGCCATTTTTATTATTTTACTCTCAATATGATTAATAAATGCACACTCAATTATCCATGTACTAGATAAATGTTGTGAATGTATTATACTAACCACAAACAAATGTCATTTAATTTGATTGAATGATTGTGCAGCGATTTGTTCAAATAGAAACATGTTTGCGAAGACACATGTTCTGTTCTGCATTAATAAATCAAAAATTGCTCATGTAAATGAATCCGTGCATTTGTGGATCAGAAGACATGCGTGCATTTATTGATTCCTTGTTCGAGTCGATCCTGTTCGGTTCATTTGGATTTTGAGACTTTCTTTCCGCAGTTTCAGCGCTGACGATCCACACGCGACTGAGAGGCAAAACCGACAGTCACCACTAGATGGCGCTCACAAAATTACC
>CM065656.1:20912239-20917302 GCA_033220385.1 Triplophysa yarkandensis
ATCGACTTAAAGTCAATACTTAACAACACAGACTGCAAAACTACAAAAAATGACTTTTCATACGTTTGATGATCAGCCAAACTGATCTGAGATCATCTTGAGCGTGTCTGAATGTCAATCACAGCAGCAGATGCCTCTAAAACAAACTGTGATATAATTTTATATTATTTGTTTGTAATATATCAGATTAAAATTCTGAATGAATATATACAGTCAATAAAAATCATTGTGCACTTTCGATGAGTATACCTGAACGAGTTCTGAATAAACATTATTTTAACTCTTGAAAAACATTTATTTTTTTAAGCTATAAACATTTTTAATAGTGCCGTCTAAATAATTTAGCTAATGTTCAACACAAATAATTTTATTTATTTATAAACATATAATGTAATACTTCTATTTGCAGTTAAATTGTTTATTTAATACTAAAATATAGCATTCTTTTTATGAAATTCTTGCATTTAATGTTTTTCAAATTTCTCATCAATAAATCTAAATATTCTGATTATACGGTAATCTTAAATATTTTTAATGTTTTCAAACATTTAAGGCTTTTTTTTCTACCAATGTAGTTTTATTAATCTCAATTAATCGTCAAAGATTTAACACAACATGTTGGGTCATTTTTTAAAGAGTGCAATAAATATTAATTCATTTAAAACTGGCAAACAAAAATATAAATATATATATAAAATTACATTCTACACATTATACTTACCATATTAGAGTACTTTTGGGTTAATTGAATTCTGAAATGTTTGTATACATAAATATATGAATTAAAGTGTAGTTATCTACACTATTTCTACTATTATTTAAGTGCATGAGAGAAAAACAGAACAAGGACTTTCTTGGTCTAATGTAATGTTTTATTTTTATTTTTACCATATTTATTAAACCGGTAAATGGTGCAAGATTAACATACACAGAATTAAGACATTCAGTTAGTGAAAAGTGTAAAATGTGTTGATCTACAAACGAGATGCTTCTCTTTATTGGTTCACAGCACAGAACACAGATGTGATCCGGCCCCGCTTCTTGTGCTCATGTGCACCATTTCTTTAAATTACAAATAATATATAATATTATGTATATTATGTGTATTTAATCTCTGTTCAGATTAAATAGTGTCTGTACATTCATTTTCAATAAATATCACTGTAAAGGAAGTGACCTCAACAAAGCAAGCCAAAGGCGTCAGAAGCAAACTCCATCGGTGTGTTATTTGTTTGTGTAGCCGTACATCTTAATGTGAAGATGAAGAAGTTGTCTGATGAATCCTCGGTTGGGTAAGACGCTTCTTCTCTCTTTCACAGTGTTGATGGATTCCATCAGAGTCATGTTATGTCTCAGCATCAGATAAGACAAAACTATTGTTGCTGATCGACTCACTCCAACGTGACAGTGCACCAGAATTTTTCCTGTATGTAAAAAATATCAAAGTTTAGTGATTTATTAATGCAGATCTTTAGAGTTTTTCAGTTCTTAAATCCTGCTCCTTCACAGCCAACTTGAATTTTCTTTCAAAGATCTTTATAATCTGCTTCGGTTGTGTTTTATTCTAGTCTGAATCCCACTTTACAGGAACACAAATCTTTATGAGTATTATAGAAGTCTCTGAAGGAAAACAGCTTACCTCCATTCATCAGTGCTGTATGAATAAACTCTGCTGCAGTTTTAAAATGGGCGCTCATATCAAACGTATGTGTATCATGTGCATCTATGCCCAGGTAAGTGATGCCCATGCCATCATAAATCTCACCACCACGTCTGGAGCTGTGAGCACAGTTTAGGATATGGGTGAAGCGATGCTTTCTAAGTTCTGTTAGATTTTCAGCTATATTCCTATAAGAGAGACAATGCAATTTATATACGTGTTGAGCAAATGCAAACTTTAAAATAAAAATAAAAAGTTTTAATTCAGTTCATCTAGTACGACATTTTTCTAAAATATTTATATGAATTATATTTCATTAGTATAAAGTATTTTTTATTAAATAAACTGTTATAATCTTAAACGGTTGGAAATATGATGTACATTTAAAACTGTACAAAAGCAATAACTACATCCGTAAATGAATAATACATAAATAATCACATTTGGTAACGAGACTTAAATTCATTGTCACAAAGCTCTTAGAGTTAATGGTATAAAAGTAAACGTTATGTAGACTGCTCACATGTCACCGATGTAAAGTTTAGGCCAGACTTCATCTGCTCCACTGTTTAGGACTTTTCCTGAGAAAAAAAGACGCTCAACCTCCATCACCGCCAAACCAGGAGATGTGAAGTCAATCTCTGGTGGAACTGAACGTGAGCTGCCACCTCTCCAATCTGAATATTTCCTCCTGTAAGACATCTGAAAACATTCAAACCTGTTGATGGAAATACCACCCTGATTCAATTTATTAAGTGGACGAAAATATTGTGGTTTATATAAGTCTGAAGAATATCAGAATATGTTATTTAGTTCAACTGTTCAATCAAAGTCTGCATGAAGAAAGGAAATGTGTTTTGGAGACCAACAGGGAACAGGTTATTTTAAACCTAGAGAGTTGGATATCATTCAAAAACTAAATTTAACTGTGAATTTAAACCAGATCATTTACACAAGCAAAGTATTGTAAGGAATCTCATCTATCACCAGAGGACACTAGAGAACTTTCTTTATAAACTCATGAAATAATACAAAAATAAAGGAAATCAGTTTTATTTCAATAATGGAAACTCTGTAGCATTTCTCATCATTTCCTTCTCAATCCCATACGCTCATTTATGAATTGTCAGTTTTATTTCATGTCATTGAATTGATGAAAATTGATGCAATCCTTGACATTTATATTATAAAAAGAAAATATCACAGGCTCTTAATCTTGTGAAATAAACCCGAACAAATACACAGAAATGATATCTTTAGTTAATGTTATTAGACCTTCAGTAAATGTTGTGTTGTCTTAAATATATAAAAAGATATCAGTTGTGAAAGTATTTCCATTCATGCAACTTTACACATTTACTATCACTATTTTAGACAGCTACTATTAATTCTATATATTCTACATTTAAATTGAATCTTATAATGGTTTTAATGGAAAGAAACGAATGGTTAATAAAGGTATCTGTCATCAGGGATACACTACAGATCATTACACACTAGAACATTCAGATAAAAGGTGTAAAAAAAATGTAGACTTTATTATCTTTTGTATTAGTTTGCGTCTCTGTTTTATTGTCTTCTTGGTATTTTAATATCAAATCACCAGCCAAGAGAGAACACCAACATCCACTCACGAGATCTTTTAAACAATTCAGATGAGAGAAAAAGAAAGTGTTGATGTACTTTGTAAAAGTGTGTATTTCATTTCTAGCCAAGAGTCAACATTCATTGACTCAAGACATACTGTTAGCATGTATAGACTTGGTCTGTTGTGACATATATTTATTGTATTGGACGGTTTCAATAAAAAATTTTATTGATAAAATGAGGCTCTTAGAGAAAGAAAATAGGTTATATTTATTTAAATTTATTTGATCATTCTCAAAATATGTGAGTACCTTACATAAAACAATACTGTATGTTCAAGGTGTACTATGAATTCAATCAAATATATATTATCTTTGTGTCCAAATAGATATGTGATACTGAAGGAAATCTGCTTTTACAAAGACAAGAAAATAAAAATCTGAATTGCATACATGATTATAAAACTCAAATGAATTTTTTTAATATTTGTTCTTTATTTAGCTTTTATCAATTATATCATTTAATAAACAGAAAAGATTTACACTTAGCAAAATTTTGTTGCTATTTTCTAATGTAAGTTTAATGTAGGTGTCAACATAAGAGCTCTTGTCATCTTTTTCTTCATGGTTTCCATGAGATCACTTCTATGGCTGTGCAGGCGGCTCTCTGAATGATGGAGTCTGGATGATGGAGTCTGGTGTTCAGCAGAGACACATGCTCCAGCAGCTGAGCTCTGGCTTTAGGAACCTCTGCCAGGACTGTAAGGGCACGGAGGGCATTGGCACACACTGCTCTGTTATCGCTCATCACCAGTCGCAGCAGAGGGTCGATGGCACCGGCTTTCAAAGCCTCATGCTTACCTTCAAACCAACAGACAGTGTGTACCATACATAATCAAACTAACTTCTGTCTTATTTAGAAGTGTTTCTAAATGTCTTTATATTTATTATTGGTTATTATAATGTAAAACATCTAGGTTACTAATGTAACCCGGTTCCCTGATGAAGACGACAACAGTATGGGGTTAAAACTTGAGAACCTATCGACTCTGCATTTGAAATGGAAAGGCCAATGAAATTGGTGAATGAAATTTGCAATGCCACGCCCGCCCCGTAAATACGGGGTATTAAAGGGGACATGGTGTCTCCTTCCCTCCATCAGGGAACTGGGGTTACACTAGTAACCTAGACGTTCCTTTTCTGTCAGTCTTTCTAAGTTGTGTGGAAAACGACAGTATGGGGATCCTGTGTAACGCCCTGGGGCTGTGCGGTGTCACGATCTCCAGCAGAATGACTCTGAGAGGCCTGAGCGGGTCAAAGGTGAGTGCTTCTACGCGAGAGCCTAACCTTCCAGTTGGGAAATGATAAGACATCACAGAGCTTTGAAAAAAGGTGAGAGGCCCTTACCACCGGTCTCCACGGGCTACGGCCTTCCAATCTCTTTAGCGAGATAGCCACACGACTGTGAACTGCAATGGGAAACGCGAGCCCTTCAAGGAGGGAATGCGTTACAGAGGCCACATCCTGCCATAGGAAGGTTGATATGTGGAGATTACCACATGGTCTCACCGATTGGGAAGAACTCATGGGAAAATAATGTGTGTTAACTACACTGTTGGGGAGCACCACAGGAGAGGAAGGTCACAGATTCGCCTGGTGGGGGAATCATGAGTGAGAAAATACATCATTCGGGATCACCCCTGTGGGTGAGTCACTATGCATGGAGAACTAGCGGAAGTAAGGGGTTCACCTGAAGAGGGGAACTCTCCAATGTCTAGCTTGGTCGACCGGGCCACTCCGCCTGGCCCGTGTGTGTA
>CM065656.1:20917346-20919846 GCA_033220385.1 Triplophysa yarkandensis
ACACACAGACTGTGAGTCTGACTCACCTGAAAAGGGGAGAAGGCGCTCCCACAGGTGTATGCCCGGCCGGTTGCTGGTCTCACCTCTGTGAAACGCGTGCTGACACCGGCTCCACCCTGAGGTTGTAGAACCTTGCGAGCCACTGCCCATGAGGAGTGAGCTTCAAACGGGCAGGCCAGGTTCTGGCATCGGTAAGCCATGGTGATGGCATCCATGATCCAGTGCGCCAGTCTCGGTTTGGAGCAGCCATCCCTATGTGCTGACCTCCATAACATTTCACATTAACATTTATTCATTTGGCTTATCCAAAGCAACTTATAGTATAATGCAGAAGTCAATCATCACTTCACAGCAAACAGGGGTAAGATGTCTTGCTCAAGGACACTTCAGTCATTGTCTACTGATCCTGGGATTTATACCGGCAACCTTCTGCTTACAAGTCCCCACAGACAAAAAGCTGCTCAGAACTTCTGAAGCTCTGCGTGCATTCCAGGTAAAGGCACAGCACTGAAGGAGTTAGGTCTTCCTTCCAGGGGGAGCACCTTCAGGCTTACTACCTGTTTTAGCTCGAAAACCAAGGCTGGTTGGGCCAGTAAGGCACAATTAACAGGACTTGATGCTCCTTTTCCCTGACCTTGGACAGGACCTGTGCAATGAGGCTCACTGGGTGAAAGGCATACTTCCGCTGGCCTGGGGCAAGCTGTGTGTTAGGGCCTCCGTGCACCAGGGAGTACCAAAGCAGGCAATGGGAGTTGTCCGGCGAGGCAAAGAAGTCTATCTGGGCCTGTCCGAACTGCTCCCATATGAGCTGGACTGTCCGGGGATGGAGTCGCCACTCTTTGCAAGGCGACATCTGACGAGAGAGTCCATCGGCTGTCGGTTCAGGTACCTCAGGAGAAATTCCGCACACAGGGATTTTATCATATGCTGACCCTAAAGCAGGAGGCGTCGGGCAACTTGTGACATCTGCCGCGAGCGTACTCTACCTTGGCAGTTGATGTACACTACAGCGGCCTTGTTGTCGGAGTGAACTAACCCATGCTTGCCCTGTATGAGGGGCTGGAACCTCTTGAGCATGAGCACTATCAACTCTAGGCAATTGATATATCAGTACTGTGAGTGACTTGTTAATCTATTATTGACTGCATGCCCATTGCACACTGCACCCCTTCCCAGCAGGGGGGCGACTGTTGTTAACACAACTCGTCTCGAAACCGGCCTAACTCCCGCTCGCAAAATGGCCTTGGAAGACCAAGGACCACTGAGGCGTGATTGTGCGCTACGCACTCCTCGGAACCCGACTCTGTAGCCAATTATGAAGCAGTCGCATGTGCATCAAGGAGCCCCTGAAAGTGTTTCAGATCTGGCTCAGACATATCAGCAAGGCTTGGGAAAGCTTATCCTTGAGACGTGCAGACATAGAAACAGAGTCTAGTTCCATACCGAGATAAGAGATGCTCTGCATTGGGGAGAGCTTGCTCTTCTCTCGGTTGACCCATAAACCCGACGGCCTAGATAATGGAGCATCAGGTCCCTTTGTGTACTCACTAGATCTCGCGAGTAAGCCAAGACAAGCAAGTCATCAACAAGTTGAGTACAAGCAGACCTGCTCTCTCCACTCTCTTGGGGAAAAAGAAGTAAGGGCTATAGTAACCCCAGGACATCTCAGCAATGTGGACGGGTTAGATCGCTCTCTTGCCAAAAGAATCGCCACCTCTGATGTGATGCAACTTCAAGTCGTGACGCAACTTCGGGTAAAGTTGATGCACACCATCTCTTGAAGAGGGATATTGGTTGTGATTTATAGCGGGGGAGGAGGAAGGGAGGAGGAAAAGTGCTCTTTTGAAGAAGATGTGCGCTCCAGGCCCTGAAAAGGACCTCCAACCGCATGGAGATGGAATGTCCAAGGCCAGGCTTTCCATCAGGGCCTCTTCCGAGGTGTTTGCTGGTGGGGAGGCGGCGCATCCCTCCGGGTCGCCGGCTTCAAGGGGCTGCCTGATGAGGGAGTGATGCCGTCTGGAGGGGCTGTCTAGGAGCAGACTGCGCACAAGACCTCGACAGCACCACGGCAGCCGGGTCGTGGTGGGGGAGGATATTTTTAATGGCCTCCGTCTGCTTCTGCACAGCGCAGAACTGCTGGGAAAAGTCCTCCTCCGTGTCTCCAACCAGCCCACCCTGGGAGATTGGTGAATCAAGTAAGGGGATCTGCGCAAGGTTTTACCAGAGATGTCTTTCCTGGACCACCAGAGTGGACATCATCCGACCCTGGGCACTACCTTAGTAGCCCAGAAGGCCAGGTGGGTCGCAGTGTGCTGCTCCTGCAAAATTTGCGGGGGCGGGTTCGGGTCATCCCCGCCGGAAGTGGAAGGATTTCTTTGTCCTTTCAAATTCAGAGTCGATAGATTCTCAAGTTCAAACCCCATACTGTCGTCTTCAACACAACATCGTGAGACCGACAGAAAGGGAACTATAAATGTGCAAAAACCCCTTAATACCTCTG
>CM065656.1:20924846-20947346 GCA_033220385.1 Triplophysa yarkandensis
CATCAGCACAAGCTATAGGAATATACCCAAAACACATCAGCACAAGCTATAGGAATATAACCAAAACACATCAGCACAAGCTATAGGAATATAACCAAACACATCAGCACAAGCTATAGGAATATAACCAAAACACATCAGCACAAGCTATAGGAATATAACCAAAACACATCAGCACAAGCTATAGGAATATAACCAAAACACATCAGCACAAGCTATAGGAATATAACCAAAACACATCAGCACAAGCTATAGGAATATAACCAAACACATCAGCACAAGCTATAGGAATATAACCAAACACATCAGCACAAGCTATAGGAATATACCCAAAACACATCAGCACAAGCTATTGGAATATACCCAAAACACATCAGCACAAGCTATAGGAATATACCCAAAACACATCAGCACAAGCTATAGGAATATAACCAAAACACATCAGCACAAGCTATAGGAATATACCCAAAACACATCAGCACAAGCTATTGGAATATACCCAAAACACATCAGCACAAGCTATAGGAATATACCCAAAACACATCAGCACAAGCTATAGGAATATAACCAAAACACATCAGCACAAGCTATAGGAATATAACCAAACACATCAGCACAAGCTATAGGAATATAACCAAACACATCAGCACAAGCTATAGGAATATACCCAAAACACATCAGCACAAGCTATAGGAATATAACCAAACACATCAGCACAAGCTATAGGAATATAACCAAACACATCAGCACAAGCTATAGGAATATAACCAAACACATCAGCACAAGCTATAGGAATATAACCAAACACATCAGCACAAGCTATAGGAATATAACCAAAACACATCAGCACAAGCTATAGGAATATAACCAAAACACATCAGCACAAGCTATAGGAATATAACCAAACACATCAACACAAGCTATAGGAATATACCCAAAACACATCAGCACAAGCTATAGGAATATACCCAAAACACATCAGCACAAGCTATAGGAATATAACCAAAACACATCAGCACAAGCTATAGGAATATAACCAAAACACATCAGCACAAGCTATAGGAATATAACCAAAACACATCAGCACAAGCTATAGAAATATACCCAAAACACATCAGCACAAGCTATAGGAATATACCCAAAACACATCAGCACAAGCTATAGGAATATAACCAAAACACATCAGCACAAGCTATAAATGCAAAACTTTTAGAGTATTAACTCTAAACTCTGAAAGGGGTATAAAAATAAAATAATAAAACTATTTTATCCCTTACTCACACCGTTGCAGTTCCAAACTCGTGTGACATCAGCACACCACAAAGGAAGATATTTCAGAGCAAGTAAACAATGAATTGACTAAAAATCAGGTCAATAATTATTTGGTAACCCTGTGATTTTGCATATTCTCCTACTAATAATTCATTACATAGTTGCGTTTCTTCTGTGAGAGACAGAATCTAAGAAGAAAACTTCGGAAATCACATTGTATGTTTATTAAACAATTATTTTGTAAATTGCTGTTTCACATAATTTATATTTGGTACAGAAGCCATGGGTAATAACGACAGAGGTCAAACGGTTCCTGCAGTTCTTCACCAGGTTTGCACACAATACAGAAGGGAATTCGGCCCCCTCCACATCCTGATCTTCTCTAGATCTGTCGAGTTTCAGGGCTGTCCCTGAGAAACACAAAGTAACAGCTACCTCCAAAGATTTTCAATCGGATCTAGGTCAGAACACTGGCTAGGCCGCTCCACAACCTTGATGTGCTTCTTACAGAGCCAGTCCTTGGTTTCTTGGCTGTGTGCTTTGGGTCATGTTGTTAGTACGGGCCCTGTTCATCCTCTCCTTAGTACAGAACAGTCGTACTGTCCTCTGTGCGACCCAGATCATGATGCTTCCACCCCCATGCTTCACTGTTTGTATGATATTATTGGGATGATACTCATCATTCTTCATCCTCCAAACACAGCAAATGGAGTTAAGAACAAAAAACTTCTACTTTGGTCTAATCTGACCACGGGAATTTGTCCCATGACTCCTCTGGATCCCTGGCAAACTTCAAACGGGCCTTGAGATTTGCTGACTGAAGCAGGGTAAACATGATTTTAAACCATGATGTCTTAATGTATTACTGATAGTAGCCTTGGAAACGGCGGTCCCAGATCTTTTCACGGCATTGACCAGCTCCTTCCGCTTAGTTCTTGGCTGATTCTTCACCATTCTCAGCATCATTGATACCCCATGAGGTGAGATCTTCTGTGTGGCCCCAGTCCGAGGGACATTGACAGTCCTCATAAGTCTCTTCCATTTTCTGACAATTGCTCCAACAGTTTTTCTATTTTTACTAAGCTGCATAGCAATCGCCCCGTAACTCTTTCCAGCTTTGTGAAGGTTCTTTGTCTCTTGTGTCTTTTGAAAGCTTTTTGGTTTTGCCCATGTTGCTACTTAGACTTTTGACTGATTGTGGGGAGCACTGGGGGCTTTATGACAGCTAGTGACCTCATACAGGTTCTAATAATTTAGAATCATTAAAAGAGTGTAGCTGAACTATTTAAAGGCAAAATAAGCGGTCTTTGGGGGTCAGAAATCTGACTGATAAGCAAGTGATCAAATACTTACTTGACATAGTAATTAAAAATAAGTTGTTTTAAAATCATACAATGTGATTTCTAGATTTTTCTTTTTAGATTGTCTCTCTCACAGTGGAAATGCACCTATGCTGAAAATTCTAGATCCCTCCATGATTTCCAAGTAGGAGAACTTGCAAACTCATAGGGGGATCAAATACTTATTGACCTCACTGTATATAGTATCGACTAATGGCCAGTCAATGGGTAACCTACATTACTTTCTTCAAAATATTTTTTTTTGTGTTGTCCAGAAGGCAACAGAGGTTCAAGGTGACAAAAGGGTAAGTTAATGCGGACAGTAGGACTCTTTGCAAATGGCAAAGATACACAGAACAAGACTAATACTAATGCAAAGGTTTGGGCACCGCTTGTAGTATCATTGAAAGTGTGATAAATTAAGTTAATAATATAAAGTTATTATACCAAAGCATGTTATTTTTTATTAAGTACAGTCTTGAGTGACATATTTTACATAGAATTTGCTTACATATACTCCCTAAGAGAAATACAGACTGAAATTATAAAAATGTCCAAAAAGTTTGGGCACCCTTGGTTCTTAATACTGTGTGTGGTTACCTGGAGGATCTTTGATCTTTTGTGACCTGTGATAGTTGTTCACGAGTACCTTGTTTGTTCTGAACAGTCATCCCCCCACCCTTGCTTTAGTATGATAACTCTTACTTTGTTGAAATGAATTTTCCAAACTTGTGCATACCTCTATAAATAAGAGACATGACCATGTAGAATACTTACATGTCTCCAATGAAAAGTTTAGGCCAGACTTCAGCACATTCAGTACAACATTAATAACTGGTTTCCTAGGGTGTAGAAGACACTCAACCTCCTTCAGAGCCAGATCAGGAAATGTGAAATTCATGTCCGGTTCAACTAAACGGGAGCTGCGTTTTCCCCAGAATCTCCACCTGAAAAGTTAATTTCCGAATATAAAGAGTAGTAGTTTGTGTTGTCTCTTCTGACAGACCTTACCAGAACACAAATCTATACAGCCGTCACCTTTAAAAACTCTTTCATTTCAATCCCTGCTGGTACCAAGAGTTGAAACAGCTATGTGGAATCAAGAGTACAATACAGGAACCGGAAAAGTTATATATTTGTATAGTATCAAAAATGTGTAATAACTACAAAAAATAAAATCTAGACACATCAAATAATCCTGACGGAAAAAAGCACATTTGTGCGAGAACAATAAAACCAAACTCAAGACAGGGACCAAAAACTTCATGTGACCATACATGTTTCTGAACACTAAATAATTCTGTTTCTCCATTATATTACAAAAGACAGCTATTATAAAACAAACTCAAGGGAGAGCAACACATTGTTTCTTGTATTATAATTTTATTTAGATTGATGAAGAATAATGAGGAGTTCACATGCTTGACATGGACATTTTATGAGAACCCAAGGAAATTTAAACAGAATCCTTTGTGGTTACACGTCACAACTACCAACAGAAGACATATAAAAGAAATATATTATTTACTACAGCTGTGACTTTATTTATTAATGATGTGAAGTATGTAATGTCAGTTAAGTCTAAGAATCTGAGATAATATTTCAGATAAGAAGTCAAGAAAGAATGAACTGTCAATCATTGAAACTGAGTTTGGCCCCGCCCACCACCACCACCACCACCTATTTTTATTTAAGGGCTTAGAACTAAGAATGATTTTATAATAAATGCATTCTTTTTAATATATAAAATAATATACATTTGTTTACAATTAACTAGTTGAACAATAAAGAACAAAACTGCGGAAGCCAAATATATGAATGACATTATATGACAGAGCAGGAGTTATTATAGAGCACTGACTATATATATATATATATCTGTCATCCTCTTATGTGTATTATTTCATACTGTCAACTCCATCTTGTAGTTTATATCATTAAATATGTTACAAGAACACAATGTGCACTTAATGTGAAAATCTGTCTGTAAACTGTAACACAAAATTAAAGCAAAGTCAGGTTCATTACAAACACAAAAGTCTTTATATGACATCATTTACTTACAATAGAAGAGCATCAAGTGTTATAAAGTCTAAAGTCCTAATCCACACAGACAGTAAGAGTTATTATACAGTTATTATACAACACAGTTATTAAACTACAGATTGTCTCCTGTGTCAGATTCCTGCAGTGTCAGAGATCTTCTCTTATCTTCCAAGTGATTCTTATTAAGCTGTTCATAATAAATAAAAAAACATTTTGTATATATTTATATATATTTTTTATTTTCATATAAAGAATATAAAATTAAGAATGAATTATATGTATTGCCTTTTGCAGGCATAAGATCATAAACAGATATTTCAAAGTAAAGAAACAGATAAGACACAAAAAAATACTCTGAATAACTTAGTGTTTTATTTAAAATAAAAAGACTTAATGGAGACTTAACATTACTATTTCTACACACTGGTCTGAAACAGGGAGAAGTCCAATCTTTGTCCATAACATTACTTTGTATAACTATTCATACATTATAGGATCTAATGCATATGGATTGTGTGTGTGTGGTGTAGGTCTGTAAACATAATCCTGCAAAACATCACACTATTTAAATAAACAAACAGTTAACAATAAAGATAATTAGATAAAATAGGATTAGATTAGATTAGTTTAGATCAGATTAGATTAGATTAGATTAGATTAGATTAGATTCAACTTTATTGTCACTGCACATGTCAGATGCAAGGCAACGAAATGCGGTTAGCATCTAACCAGAAGTGTAATAAGCAGTAAGTAAAGAATATATATGTAATATGTACATGTGATAATTATACAGAATAGTTAGTATAGATAAGTTTTATGGAGAAATGTACAGGTTTAAAATACGAAGTACATATACAGGCAGGTGTGCTATGAACAAACTATACATGATGTAAAAGTATGTGTACACTTTAGACAGAACTATGAACATATGAACATGAGTTACAGTTTTGCAGTGGATGGTAAAATGCATTGGAATATTATAGTGTGCAAATAGATTGTTCAGTGTTACTGAGTGTACAGCAATAAGATAAATTATAAGTGTTAAAAACATTTACACTTAAGTACACCTTTAAACAACAAACATAAAATATAATGTATTAAACCTTAGTAGACGCACTATAACAAAGCTTATAAAGAATACACACTGTAACAAAGCTATAACACACTATGGACTCTTACAGACAGTTTATCAATTCTAACAACACCCGCCAACTCTATGGAAAACTCTAGATATCAACTCTACACTAAATTATACTGTTAGTATTGTTCTAAACATATTGATCATCACGGTATGGACATCTAGTTGGGTCCATGTAGTCAGATGAAAAATACAGCATGTGCCGCTCTGAAGACCAGTCAACATGACACCAGAGTTACAAGAGCTATTTGAAATAATGAGTCCAATGACTCCCATGGTTCTTTGTGACATGTGATGACCAGTCTGTATCATATGGAGCCAAACACACTTCTCTTTTCCATCTGTTTGCGTGCTGTGACGTGTGTACTGTGATTGTTCTTAACAAATTTATGTACATTACCTCCTAGCTGCTTTACTCCCTGACATGGAATTTGATTAACTTGAAGACTCACTCAAGATAGTGAGATTTCTTCCAGTTGTTACAAGAAATTATAATCACCTGGATCAGGTGTGTCTAACTTTAATCTGAATGAGATTTAGCTGAAACTAAAATCTTAAGTATTTCTGAGGTCTGTGAATACGTTTAAGTGCTTCAGTCAGGGCTTTATGTATTAAGTTTGTGGTAGTGATAAAGAAGTTTGCACAAATAATTCCTATGAACCAGAATTATGTAAGATCACAAAAAAACATGTTAACATCCTGGAAATGCATGCAAGCATTAAGTTCAGCTAGAACAAGGCATTCATATAATTTATTATGTTTTTTTTTAACTAGATATAACATTGAAATAATCAACCTACAGTGGATTCAAAATTAAAGTTTACATATAACACAGATTATAAAATGCATGTAACATTACTAAAAGAAACCAATTATTTTTATTATGGATGGGTAAAGAAAATTCATCATACACAATATATTCAACTGTATCATTACTAGAGTCATGTAGCTTGATGTGAAGGTCAACGAGTTGTGTGATGAATCCTGAGTTGGGTTTCATTTCTCATTTACGCTGTTGACTGCTTATACAGTCATGTTGTAGTTTTGCATCAGATAATCTTTAACTGCTGTTGTCTATCGGCTTTCTAAATGAGTTTTTTAAGTCATGGAGATCCAAGTCAAGTACTTCTCACTTCACAGTATTACGGAAGTTTATGAATGAAAACTGCTTATTTCCTCCTGTTAGTTCCGAATGAATGAACTCTGCTGTGCTCATAGATTTTTATGTCAGGTTTAGAGGTATGTTATTATTGCTAAAGAAATCAAATTCTGTTCATTTACTCCAGTTATTAAAAAATTACTTAATCATGAAACATGTACTTGAAGATTAAATACCTCTTTTTTGCATAATTCACTTATCTTGAATTTGTGCTATCATGAAGGTGTTTAGTGCTGATATTAATAAACTTATTCTTTTCTAAAAATGTCTAAAAATAATAATTAATTGATTCTTCGGTATTTAGATGTGTTTCAACATTAATGGAAATCAAGACAAAGGCTTAATTTTAATATCTATAAAATCTGCTGTAGTGACACATTGAGACACTCTTGAGTGGTGTGAAAAGGGAGGTCTAGCTCAACAACTCAATACTACATGAGGCTATTCTAAAGACCCCAAAAACACTGACCTCAGTTTGAACCCTGGTGAGTGGCAACGAAATCCTTTACGGGACATTCCTCCAAATGTCTTCTTCTTCTTTCCTGTCACATACAAGTTTTACATTTACATTTGCATTAACCAAAGCGACTTACAATATTATGCATTCCCCAAATATCACTGTGAAGTAAACCCCGGATAAGATGTCTTATTCAAGAACACTTCAGTTATTATCTGCTGACACTGAGGTTCAATCCAACAACCTTCTGCTTACAAGTCTAACTCTCTAACCACCGGACCACAACTGACGATTAAATTAGAGTGGAAATGTAACTTTTAATAATGTGTTTATGTATGCGTTTTAATGGAAAATCACACAGAAACTATTTGCAGGAATCTTTTTTCCAAATGTTTCCATGCATCACATCACAGTGATTTTCTTTTCCATTCGTTGGAAAGAAGACGTTTTTGCGCAGGTTTCTCATTATTATAAACCTAAAAATACCTAAATGTCTAAAATTAATGTAATAGACAATACGTTTATTTAGCAAACACACATGCGTTCTTCATCACAAAACATAATTAATGTAATACAGAATAATTTTGAACAGATTGGGACTAAAATTCTTTAAAAGGGATCTCGGGGTGACACATTTAGAACCTGCTTGATAAAATAACAAGAAAACATTTCTGCAAATTCTGGCCAAAATGTGACTACACTGAAGATGATCAAATATATTTTTGTAACATAATTCATATAGTTCCCTATGTCTTAATTCATCATTTAGAAGATTTTGTTATTATTCAAAATTGAACTATAAATGTGAGCAAGCGTCCAAAAATTTTTGATTGGTAATGAACAAATCCAGTTTTCCTGCCGTTTTTTGGAAAAAAGTGTTACTAAAGGTTACAGTTTGTTTGAAGATTACTATCTACTTATCTTTCACAATCCCAAACCTGTTTAGCTGTTCCACACCACTGAATAAAAAAAAAAATTCGAAACAAAAATGTTTTCAAATTTTTTTGGTGAACGATAAAAAAGTGACCAAAACCAAAGTACGTTTCACACGGTTCCATTCAGACGTTTGTGCTGTCATTGTTTCATTACTTACTGTACATCTGAAGTGATCAGTTTGCACAAATTGATCATGTGGTAAGAGCGGCCTATCCAGAATCTGCAGAACCCAGCCTGTTTAGCATCTTCTCATTGGTTCAGATTTTTTCCTCTCACCGTCTTTTGTCCCATCTGACGCCCCCGTCATTTATGGCAGACCTTCTAAAAGAGCATCTCTATGGTGATATGCTGGCCGACGGAGTGTCACACTAATGGTTGAGAGAAAGTGAGGTCATAAAGCGTGTCTGCTGTGGCCAGATAGCACTTGTCAAACATGCCACAAACAAAGTGTTTGATAGGAATGTTTATAAGTAGGGCAACATTCCATGCATTTCCACATATCACCTTGAATTATTTAATATCTATCATACAGTGTTTTCGGTCATTGTGCATGAATGTTGGAGATAACAAAATCTAAAATGTATGTCCTCACTTGAGAATCTTTTATGTGACTAAAGGATGTGACTCATAATAATAAGAAAAAATCTTTCCAAAACCTTTCCTCAATGTTCCACAAACATTTACATCAGCTATGCCTTCGGGATTTAGTAAGGTCCTCTGTTTCTCAAAGATCTGATGTCTCCAATATAAAATTTCTACAATTTAATATATTGAATATTATTAATAAAGACAAAACACTGCCTTAATATTTTATGCCGTCTTATGCAAAGTATTTGGATATATTCTCTCTCTCCATGGTCATTGTGCTTTTGTCTTTCCTGTTGTAAGCCAGGATACTATTTGAAGTTGTCATGCCATTCAAAGAAATCTAATGTTGCCATGGAAATGTGAAACAGGCGATGTCGGTGGCGACAGGCTACAGTGGATGTGAAGAAGAGGAGGAGGAAGGGCTTGTCACTGAATTGAGGTATTATGTTAAGGAGAGGAAGATAAATGTCTGTATGCTTTTGTCAGGGCTGACTCAAAAGGGGGCAGCAAGTGGGATGTGGATGAATCCGAAGTGAAAGGGAGGGACTTACTGGAAAATGAGACATGATCGTAGGGGTTTTCCACTTAAAGCTTTTCATATTTCATGTGCACAATGTAAATGTTCTGTTTTGTGACTTTTGCTTGAAATGTTTTATTTCAATAGTTCATCGAAAGATAAAATCATGTGAACATTGCATTACCCTTCTTGTGATTTAAAATCTGTTTGATTGTCTATCTTCCATAGAACACAGAAGATATCATGAAGAATGTTGGCACCAAACGGTTTTGCGTCTATACATTAGAAGTGAATGGGTGCCAATGATGTTTGGTCACCAAATTTCTTCAAAATATCTTCTTCTTTTTGGGCAGAAGAGAATCATTCAGATTTATATTGACAAGATGGTAACCTAATGAAAGAAATGATCGCACATTTTGGGTGTACCATCCACTTTATTAGTATAACACATAACACTTCGGATAAAAGTTAAATGATCATTTAAACTATTTAAATCTGCAGCATTTACATTACATTTTAACGAAAGTCATCACTTTTAATAGAAACTCAAGACAAACATTCATTATCTTCCCAAGAATGAATAACATTTCATTCACCTCAAATTCTATTCCTGAGCAGGGAAAAGTTCAACCCCTGAGCAAATAACATTTCCATAATTCAATATAAACTTCAATAATTCATTTGAATAGCATGGATGTAGGTCCTTTAGAGAAGCACAGATCAGCTGGTTTGTGAATGATTGAGCATCTGCCGTGACAAAGCAAGTGTTTAAAAGGCACCTCTCTTCTTTTATTCTCACTGCGGTTGTCTGTTGCTCTGGGTTCCCTTTGGAAAATTCCTGAACTTCTCCGACAGAAGCAGTAATACTCATTTAAGGCCTAAGCGATGTGGTGTTTTATGACACAAGATTCATTGCTCTGTCTTGTACACGCTGGAGCATTAAGTGAGTCAGTCTTAAACCTGTAACTTAAGTTACTCCATACAGTGTGGCTGCCAGCTGTAGAGGATTCAAGTTTAAACCATGACACTTTCCCATGCATCCAAGCTGTTCAACGGATTTCAACCATAAAGCGAAGCAGGAAATGCAAACATTAATCAGCTTAATTTAAAGGATAATAAAAACATCTGGAGTAAAAAACTTTTAATGCAACTTTCTTAAGCTATTAAGTGAAAAAAAAGTAAATATTCAATGAATTTTTTCATGTAATTTGTCTGGAAAACTGTTAATGTTAAAACACTTCATTCAAAAGGAACCTTGAATGTAGAATATAATATCTTATAATGTCTCATCAGAATGTTAGAGTGATTTTTTTCAATGTATAATTACGGCTGCCTGGAGGAGCCAACATTCAGAACACAAGTCACTGGTCACTGTGGTCCGAGAGCTTTTGTTGAGGCCCTGGGAAACAATAAATTATGTGGAATGGGGAATTCAGTTTGAAATCTGAATGGCTGATTCCTTATAAATGCATTCTGTTTTTATTTTATGTGTCAAAATATATTCTTAAGCCTACAATGCAATATTAAAAAGGATCATTTGAAACAAAGTTAAAAGCATTGTAAGACTTTAGATTCCATGTGGGGCTTAATTTGCTGTGACCTCTTTGCTGGTGTCGTTATAGACTGATGTGAGATCCTCCCTACAGTGAATACTAATAGCAGTCTCTCTTTGACACCCTGGTGTACACTGGGCATTAGTGATGTCACTGCTTTTGTTGTGCCCTCTGTGAAAGCGTCTTCCAAGACACTAAACGTTAGGATACACAAAATACAGGGGCTTTAAAGACAAGCTTTTAAAACCCATGCTAGAGAAATGTTTAACAAACCTGAAATTGGCCATTTTTTTGTACAAGAAAAAATAGATGTAGATATTTATTCTTTTGGTTGAAATGAAGCATACTATTTATGATCATTTTGACATAAGGTTTATGTACATACTCCTGCTGTTCATAGATGAACTCGGTGTGCCAACTCTTTCACTGCTTGCGCAAGAAGTCGGCTTTAATAAATGAGACCCATTAGCATCACAAAGCAGAGTGGCAAAACGAGGGCCAAGCTGGTGGGCTGGACATCTATCAGGGGGTCTGTGCTCACCTCCCTCCCAGACGCACACAGGAGAGAAACAGCAGATTAACCTGGATGGGAAACATTTGGATATGGATGTAACACATACAGACTGATGGATGGATGGAAATCCTGTAGTTACAGTAACTGATTGACACATGCATATGAGAACTCACCTGCAGCTGTGTTATTGAAATAAAGATGGATGTCTGGTCTCAAACCTCTAAAGATCATCACATGGCAAATATCAGAAGATGCAACTCGGAATACTTTTGTAAGTAAATAAGTAAAATATTTTAATGCTACAGTTGTACAATTGTATTTGTTTGTATTGCGTTTCTTGTGACTTGGGTGATAGAAAATACATTTAACAATTTTACATTAGAAAAGGGAACTTGAATTGAGGAACACTAGAGCGATTAAATAAAATTCTGCTTTTCAGTAAAACGAGGAAGTGTATTAAAAATAACCTAATGAGATATCCAGTTTATGTTTTTTTAATATCTATATCATTATTAAAAGCAACTCTGTCCTGCTTTGTCCAGATGTGAAGATGTCCACATTGCTCTTTGGAGTTATTCTGGCTTATACAATGGTAACGTTTAATATTTACACCGTTGAATCTGTGAATTCAGTCAAGTTTATTGTCAATAACTATTTTTGTGCTTTTCTCTGCATGATTTACAATGAAGGTCGTGGGAATGTGTGAACAGTCAGACATGACAGAAAGTGGATTCTTGAGTGAGTAAATGCTGTTATTTAATCTTATATTCCATTATATGATTGATAAATGTTACTGAGGGTATAACATTTCCCCATACCAGACAAATAAACCTAGTTTTTTGAGGGCATAAACAAGGATTGAGAACTGTTTGCTCACCTCCCCACAATTTAAATCAATCTTATAAAAATGATTTAATATTTATGGATTTTTAAAGAAATGTGAATTTTCAACACATAAAGATAAGTACATAAGGTAATCTGCAATTATATGTTTCAAACACAGATTGCAATAGACAAAAACTATAATAGGCAACTTCAAAGTGTTAAAGGTCACACAAATAAAATTATGGTATTTTCAAACAGTCTAATGTCATTTCAACCCTTCAGGAACACCAAATATGTTTGGAAAAAGTTTGTAAAGCAACAGTAGACGGACCCATTACCTCTTTTTTGTAAAAGAATCATACAGGTTTAAAATGTCAAAATGAACTATTCCTTTTTTGGTTCACCTAAAAATAAAAAGTCTTTTTCTCTAATGAATTTTAAGCAATGTATTTGGAAGAATGTTCATAACCAAACAGTACTTGGACTCAATTGACAACCATAGTAATAAATACTTTATTATTATTTTTGTTCTGTTGTGACAGAAAACATTTCTGGGTGTCCCTTGACCTCTGTTTTTCCTACAAAGTTAGTCAATGGGGTCCAAGAACTGTTACAAAAAATTCTTCCAAATATATTTTTCTGTGTTTAAGCAAACCAGTATGGTTTGAAACAACTGGTGAGTTATTCATGACAGAACTTTCTTTTTTGGTTGAACTATCCCTTTAAAGACAGTTTTAATTTTCAAGGTTGTACTGTTCATATTTTACGGAAAAGATTCACACTGATTAGCGAACACAAAGAAATATGATGGCGAAATATTGACTGCATTTTTATTTCTGGGCGAACTATCCCTTTAGAGTATTATTTTTAAATACATATTTTTTTTTAAAATCAGTAGTTTATTAATTAATGCTGGCTTGATCAAACCTTTCTGTATCTTCTACAGAAGTAAATTTGTCATCAACATGTCACAATAACTTAATTTAATATTTATATAACTCTTAACACAATCGATTTCAGATACAGATGAATCGAATCTTCTGCTCTACAAGAATTCAGCATACCTGCTTGTGAACACATCTTTGGGTTTTGAAAAAGCTCTGCAACACTGCAAGGGACAGTTTGGTGAACTGACAAACTCAGGACTGAAAGATGATGAAGAAGGAGCCCAACAGTTGCTCATCAGACAGAACCTGAGAAGATCGGTTTGGTTTCAAAGCAGCAACACACAATCCCAAAAGAACGGTCGGGTCAAGAAAAGTAAGATTCTGTTGTTTGCTTGACCTTGTTTTCTGGAATGTGATCAATTTAGACAGAAACAAAACAATTTTTGATTTCAGGTTGATTTGTGACTTTGCTAATGTCCGTAATGTGATGAATAACCTGACAATCTCTCATAACCTTAACAGAAACACTCCTGCCAGGTTTTTCCTTCAAGTTCAAGGATGGTTTTGCCCGTGTAAACGCTATATTCCCCTCACTGTCTGCTGTTAGCGTTTGCTTACGTGTCCAATGGGATCCCCATCACGAGAACATCTCCACTGTCTTCTCATACGCCTCACCACTTTTCACCAATGAATTCCAGCTGCGTGGTCAGATAGACGAGTCAAAAAGGCCAGAGAAAAATGTGCGGCTGGCGCTTCTCATTCAAGGAAACCATTATGCTTACAAAGCTGAATTGCCCCTCGACGAAAACTGGCATCATGTTTGCGTCACATGGCGCAGCATTAATGCATCTTGGGCTATTTATGTTGATGGAAAGAAGAGCGACTCAGGAGACGGGACAGCCAATCCTAAAAACATCCATGGAGATGGAATATTCATCATGGGGCAGGACCAGGATACATTTGGTGGAACTTTCACAGAGCCCTTTGCTGGAAACTTGACCGATCTAAACATTTGGGATGTAGCTCTGGATTCAAGTCAGGTAAAGGAGCTGGAAACATGCTCACAGCTGACCAACCACAGAGCCATTTTTAGATGGGACAACTGGAACATGACTGTCCATCCATCTGTACGGAATGTGTCCGCTACTCTTAATTGTCCTGGTACATCATCAAGTGAGTCATTTTGTCTCATCCATATGTTCATCTAGTCACCCGTCGCTGATCTAAAACATTTTCAAGAATGTGCCTGAAAATTCTAAGTTGAGAATATCTGTAGTTTTTTTTAGTGTGGTTTATTAAAACAAATCCAATGTAATTTAACCAGTCCCTTTAGAAGAAGAGTGCAGTCGGTTTCTCTCAAGTTCTTGTGATTTACTAACAGGTCTTTACATCATCACTACATTTTTCTTTGCATTAAAATATCCAAACACCACGAGCATGGTGTTATATAATTCACACATGTGCACTTACATTATCTCAAATGATTCCAGAGTCATTTTCAGTTGAAACCAGTGGCCCGTTCTTCCTCTTTCCTCATTGCCTCCCACCATCACCCGTAAATGTTTGAGTTTTTCTCAATTTTCTTTATACTTGTAACTTAGATATCCAGCCATGCAAAGTGATGGATCTAAATGCAAAATTAAAATAAAAGGTTTAATGAATAAAACAGGTACAAGAACAAAACAAGGTAATCCAAGACACAGGCATCTATACATGGTTACAAACACAACAACACCCAACAGATAAGGGAAACATGAGGACTTAAATACACTGGGGTCAAAAGATAACAACACACATGGGGAACAATCAGGACAGGCCCAATGAAACAAAAGAACCTCAAATGACTACAAGACACTTGATAAGCAGAAAGTTACATTACCGACAACAGAGACAAAACCCGAAATCATAAGAATATGATGTTTACTCTAAAACAAAGAATATTTTTTCTTTGCGGTTTAAAAAAAAAGGTTTTTGTCTTTTGTAAACCTCAATAGTGAGTCACTTTGGATAAAAGCGTCAGCTAAATGACTAAATGTAAGTGTTAATGTAAAGAGCTGTTAAAAAGCTCTGCATTCACATCGATCCAAGGAAATGTGTAAAACATTATATTACACCAGGTCAGAAGATGATGCTTTGTAAAGAGTACATAAACAGTTATAACTGCTGTCAAAAGTGTCAAATAATATGTCTCTGCTGGTCTTAGTTAAAGTTTCCGTTGTTTTTCAGTGGATATAATATTTCTGTATTTCCACAGAGTCTCAGAGGTCAAAAGAGAACCAGAAAAAGGAATGCGAAATTTTAAGTTTTGACTTTGATGGCCGACATGAGTACAGCACCGTCCCCTGCATACACACATATCCTTTTATTTGCAAATTTAGTAAAGGTTTGTTTTTATGAACTTTGTGTTTCGGTTTGGTTTAATGTTTTGGTGAAGTTGTTGAGACTGACAGTGTATTCTGGCCCACAGAATGCTACCTGAAGATGAACGATGTAAAAAAATCTTTGAAGTCCAACCCAAGTTCCTTTATGAAACATCTTAATCAGTTTGGCATGGTATCCAACACCCACAAAAACATACCAATATAATATCAATGTAATCAATTGTAATACATTGACTTTCTTTGTCATTTCTATCTAACTATTTCTTTTCTTTCTATTGTGTACTTCTTCTGTCAGTCTGCAGATGATGTGTTCTCTGATAATGTCGAGGGACAGAGCTGGAGCTCGGTTTCACATCTCTTAAACGTGTCTGAGCAGGCCGTGTCGAAGGAACCCAAAGGTCTGGAGGGCAGAGACATCATTTCTTTAATGCATGTTCTCTCTCGGGCTGCAAACCTGCCGAGCACAGCCAACCAGAGCTGTCACGATGCTGAGAGACTGGGTCAGAGTTTTATCAACCTGGCAGATTCCCTTCTCAGCCAAGACAACGTAACATGGAAAGAAATCAAAGAGGTGAACAAAACAACTTTTTGGGATTTAAGCTTATGATAGTATGAAAATATTTTAATCAGAATTTAAAACCGACACTGAAAGTGTAAATATTTTTAATTACATTTATGTTGCACATATAACTGTCTACCTATACTTTACCCTTTTGTATGTAAATTAATAAGAATAACACAAAATGAAGCCGCAAAGCTACAAAAACATTTTAGAGTGTTTGAAATTCGGATTTGGAGGTCTCTTCTGTTATTTTGACCTGTTTCTTCAATTAAATTTTTTGGGGAAAAAAATGCAAATAGAAACAGTATTCTTGTTTGAAAATTGGGAAAAATATTACTTAAACAAAAATTATCATTATACTTAAACACACACATATGAATATATGAATAACCAATTCATAAAAATTAAAATGGTCTTTGAAATTATTTTAATGATAAAGTCACATTTCTGGTAACACTTTACAATAAGGTTTATTTATTAAGGTATTTTTACCCTATTAAATACTTTAACTGACATGAACTAATAATGAATGTTAATGTTTTTCGGCATTTTTAAATCCTTGTTATTGTTGTTATATGCCGTTATTCATGTTAGTTCATTATGCATGACCTTATGTTAACAAATACAAACAATGAACATTAATACATGCTGTTTTATTGTAAAGTGTGAACTATTCTTAATTGTTAACCATGTAGCATATCAGTCGTGTAAATTTAAGAAGGGTTACATATGTTTCGTCTTTTAAGATTTCTCAGATGAAAGTATTACTTTCCTCTTTGTGTTATATTCAGGTAGTTCAGGGACCAATGGCTGTGATAAAGAATGTAGACCGCATGGTGTCAAACCTCAACTCTCTGTGGATGAACGACACAGACAGTGTGCAGATAAACAGCAAGAACATCAGTGAGTTTAAAGTCATGAATACGAAACAACAAACCAAACCTAGGCCAGAAGGAAAGTAAAAGTCTGTCTTCATGTCTTTCCCAGAGCTGCAGGTCCAGCAGAAGAATCTATCTGAAGCATCTGGTGTTTCAGAGTTCTGTGGGTCAGATGAGGGAAATGAAGACTGCATCTCTGTTTCAGCTGAAGATATAAAGGAACTTCATAACAATGGTAGGGATATTCCAAACCACATTCTGTTACGTGCCGGTTTTGTGTATTGTCTTCCAGGGCTGTCACGATTTTCCCCACCGCGGTTATTGAGGCCAAATGAATGAGATGAATTTTATTCAACATCATGGTTATCACCAAAACTAGTATATCGTCATACTACATTAATAAAGTTAATATTTCATGATTTAAACAGCACATTTAACATCAATTACCATTCACTTATTAATACACATTTTAAAATACATTATACATTGTACTTACATAATAACAATTAAACTTTAACAAATATATAGAAAAACAAGTAATTGAACACACATTCACACACCCACCAGTTCTATTGAATGGTTAAGCAGGTACTGAAGGCATAGATAAAAATGAATCGCAAGATTGTAGAAAGTAAAGAGAAAGAAAAAGGGACCATATTATTTTAAAGACCAAAATCAACATAGCTGTTAGGATGTAGTTTACCCGTCAACTCTGTTAGTCAAAGTTTAAAAACTTAAAACCTTCTTTTTCTTCAAAAACAAAAGCATCCTTTTTTGGTAGATATCAACCCAGATGTCACAAACTTTGTTGTCTCACAAATTCTTAAAAAAAATCCATACATACTTAATGGATGACCTGGTTTAATTTGGGACACATAACATAGAAATGAGACAGCATGAGATCTATAAAGCTTTGAATCACTTTAAACTGAATGAGAGAGTGTCCTGCAATAACAGATCATCTGTGACCAAACATTGTTTATGCATTTCAAAATATAATCTTTAATTTCAGTGAACTTTTAAACATCCATGATAATAAAGAAGCTGATTTTAGACATCTGTTTCTGATATGCTGACTCCTTCTGCTGTTTCTTTTCTTTAATTGTAAATCTGTAAATCTGGTTTAGGTTACAGAAAGGTGACGTTGTTGAACACATGGTACAACTCTGCCACATGTTTCTCTGACATGAGACAAAACATTTCTCTTCCTCCCACAGCCACTGATGGTTCTCTGAAGTAAGCCATCGTCTATATATAATCGGTCTGCTTTAATGTCTTGTCTTCTTTCACTTGACAAACATTGTTTTGTATTTTAGAACAGTCTTGGGATCATCGATTATCTCCAGTACAGTGTTAAGAGATGGACAGCATGCCAGCATGGCTGTAAAGTTCACACTTCGGCACACAACAGAGGTACACACAATGTGTGATGTGCTATTTTCATTTCTGTCATTTCAGTTTTTAACACATTTACAGGCATTGTAAACCATGAATAAAATATGCTTTGACTGATTATATTTCATCATAAGATGATTTCATGCTTTTCTTTTACAAGGAAACATCAAAGGAAATAATCTGCGCATTTTGGGATTTTGATTTGACGTAAGAAATTTATTTTGATGAATTTGCTCGTTTTTGTTGTATATATTTCATGTAAATCTTGCTTCTTTGTTTTCGTATTATAGGGAAGAGGGGGGCGGCTGGTCAAAAGAAGGCTGTTCCAAAATTTTGACACGGAATAACTCTACTACCTGTTACTGTAACCACACCACAAACTTTGCCTTGCTGTTACAGATCGAGGATGTTCAAGTAAGAACAGAAGTTCTGGTCAGAACAGAACCGGCTGATTAAAATAGATGCTGAACATTAATCTGAACAAGAATTTACATTTTCCTGTAAACAGCAGAACCTAACAGACACTTAAAGAGATACGTAGAAGTCTAGAAGCTCTGGTATGGTGGAACAAATAAAGAAGATATTTGGAAGAATGTTGGTAACCCAACATCGGCGGCCGTTCTCTTGTATTGGTTTTCTGCCCATACAATGCATGTGATGAATACCTCTCACTATTCTCAGTTACCAACATTCTTAAAAATATCTACTTCTGTGTTCCAAAGAAAGTTATACAGGTTTGAAATGAATAGATGGAGTAAACTGAATCTGTGATAGCATTGGAGCTTTACTTGACCTGAAAATGTCAACATATATCTGGTCGTATATTTTGGACAGCAGGACTGGATGGAACTATTTCCATTAAGAAAAGTTGAATTTGTTAAATAGAATGAAATATACAACAGTTTAAAAGTTTATCGTCGATGACTGATTGTTATCTATTCTTGGCATAAAGATGTTATATAAATAGAAAATATTTCTTCTTAATATGAGAAGTAAACAGTTTTATTTTTTAAAGGAATTATATTCAAAAGCTAAAAACACGACCACTTTATAAAGATATATTTCAATTGAATCTGAATTATTTCAAATTTGTGTTACAGGGAGAACAACACAACATAAGCCTTCAGATTCTCAGTTTGATCTCCTCGTGTGTGTCTCTCTGTGGACTCATCTTCACATTTATTCTCTTTGTGGCTGTGGGGTGAGTTTAGATCAATATGAGTGTGTACACTTCTAAAAGAGTTCTGATGCTCTCAAACCCAACACATCACATCAACTGTTTCTTTATCTCTGTTTCCCTCTAGTGTTCCGAAATCAGACCGAACAACAGTTCACAAAAACCTGGTGGTGGCCCTGGCTGTGTCCCAGTTACTCCTAATATTCAGTGACTGGGCTGTTAAAGATCAGGTGGGATTCTTATTACATCTTAATTTTATTCGCTGACCTATTAACCTATTTTACAGATCCAAACCCTGGTTCTTGAGGAGCATAAAGTTCCAACATATAATAGAGGTTTTTAAAACTACTTTAACAGAACTTTTTACTTTTTAATAATATTAATATTATTGTATACTGAAGCTGTATTAGACAAAGTAGGTAATCTTACTGTGAGAATATAATATTATATTAGAAAACATCCAAATAATCATCTCTAAATTTATTTTCAAGAAACTAACAACATCTCAAGAATTACACTGCATGATATAATATTAAGGAAACTAAAAATGACAACAAAATGTGTAAATAAATAAATAGCCAGCAAACACTAATGTAGTGATACAAAAATTTAAATAATAATAACTATAAATGATTATTTTTGTATGATTATAATCACATAATGCTACAAGGCTAAAAGAAAATTTCAAAACTGAAAAAATAAAACACAAACCCATACACTAAAAAGTTTTGTGACACATGAGTGAAATTTTTCTGCTTATGTCTGATGTCTTTAATTGATTTAGTACACAAGAATATAATTTCGCAAAAAACAATTTTTCATGATATTTCAAAAATATTATTGAAATGTATGACTTTGACTGAACATTTGGGAGAGAAAAGCAAATAAGACTGCAGACTTCTTACAGAATTCTTATATATAATGATAAGAAAATATTTATGCAAATTCAAAAGATGATTATTCTCTTAGTTCACGTTGTTTTATTTCATTATATAGATGAGTTTGAACTTTTGAAACGGTGTATATGATATCTGAGTATATGAGTCTGATCTGTTTTACCAAACAAGCTCTTCATATAGTTTCCCTTCTTACTCTTTTGAGTCATAACTTTAACTTTAGCATGTGTGTGTGTGTGTGTGTGTCTGTGTGTGTGTGTGTGTGTGTGTGTGTGTGTGTGTGTGTGTGTGTGTGTGTGTGTGTGTGTGTGTGTGTGTGTGTGTGTGTGTGTGTGTGTGTGTGTGTGTGTGTGTGTGTGTGTGTGTGTGTGTGTGTGTGTGTGTGTGTGTGTTTCTCGCAGAAAGCCTGTTGGTTGGTGACGGTCCTTCTTCATCTGTTTTTTCTGTCATCTTTCTGTTGGATGTTGGTGGAGGGTTTACTCTTGTGGAGTAAAGTCGTCTCTGTGAACATCAGTGAGGAGAGGAGAATGAAGCTCTATTATGTGCTGGGCTGGGGTGAGAACCTGACATATATGTGTGAATCATCTCATAATGCTCACATGAAGCTCTTCTCATGCATTTTGTCTGTTTTTGTCTCCTCCAGGTTTGCCTGTTATTGTAGTTGCTGTAACCTTGGCAGTTTCTTTGGACCGTTATAAGGCCGAGGAATACTGCTGGTTAAATATAAAGTCAGCTGTTATTTGGGCTTTTGCAGGACCGGTCCTGTTTGTCGTGTCTGTAAGTGTGTGGCTCCTGAATGCTTACAAGCACATTATAATGATAAAATCTCTTTGATAAAGAAGATGATGAGCCCAGCGGCTTGTCGGTTGTATTCTAAAGTCCACCTAAAAACTAGTCTTTGACTATCAAAAGTACACATTTAAATTTGTCCCATAAAAATATTTATTCTGACTCAAAATATCTTGAATCTAACTCACACATCATCTTTTTAAAGTAAACAGATGCATGAATATTCGAATTGATTTGCCATCCTTGCATATCTTTAAAGTGCCGATCAAATGTGTTAATGGGATTGATTACACATTTATGGTGTCATAATTATACTTCTTTTATTATGCTATCCTTGAAAAAAAATACTAGTCTAAAATGATACATTTGCACACCGTTTTTTCTTAAAGCATATAATAAAAGGGTTATTTCCAGTCCTAAATTCTGATTGGTCAGTATCTTTGCGGTATTCATGATATAGAACTGCTATCAGAGCCTCAACCAAACGTTCTGTGTATCACTGAGCACCCTAAACAATATTAACATCTAGTTTATTGAGGTTAGGGACTTTTTTTACAGTGGAAGACGGTTAATGAATTGACTTTATGGAAACACTAATATATACTTTTCGTTTTAAAATTTAAAACCGTTTTTACAAAAGCAATAAGGTACTGGAGGCCGGGCTGTATCATGAATAAATCACGGTGCTGTTTTGACGATGTGAAACTCGGCCTCGAGTATTTTATTTTGACATCCCATAAACATTTTCCATCTTGAGCACTTCAAAATAAATAAATGGAATGGCAGCAGTGACACTCCTGAAAAAAAACTAGTAGAAACTAGATTTAAATAGACCTGATGATGAGTCTAATTGAAGGTGATGAGTCCAGCCAAAGGATTATGGGAGATGTAGTGTATAATGGCAGTCTGTTTGAAAGAGTACATTAGGTAAGATTAGATGAAACATGAAAAATGTAAAGAAATGTGTGAAATGATTTGTTTAATATGTTACTTTTATTAGGTGAATGCTGTGGTGTTGTTTCGCGTTGTTATGGTTACAGTCGCCAGCGCACGTCGCAAGGCCAAAATGTTGACCCCCAGTTCTGATTCCAAACTTCACACGCTTGATCTTACCTGGTGATTTTTTTCAACTTTTTTCTCTTTTTATCTATAGTAACATTATAAGTATTAAAGCGCAGGAGAATGTGGCG